>CM057167.1:11188376-11213376 GCA_029962745.1 Echinometra lucunter
ACTACTAACAAAAATAATAATGATAGTGATAAATGTATAAGGCACCTTATCAAAAGTCAGAGCCAATGTGAATGCAGCCTTAAGCAACTTTCCGCTCAGTGTCTTTCCCTACGATCCTCCCGTTCCTTCATAAACAAAACAACGGGGGAGCCAGAAAGCGATATAAAAGAACGATTGAGGAGAAGACAATCAAAGATGCTGGATGAGATTTTTATATAAACGGCCTAATTTCATTCACTGTGACCAAATTTGAGAAGTTTTGTTAAAAACCATGACAACATGACGACAGCTGCATCAATCGCGGAGTAATCCACAAAACAGAGGGAAATTACAAGGATCAATTTAAATGAAAGAAATTTCTTTAGCTCTTATCCAAAGTAACTCTATTCAAGGATTAGTGACTTCCCAAACTTAACCTTGACAGCTGATGACTGTGTTAAACGGGTGTAATCACAAAAATATGATTTAATTCTGCCCCCCTCCCCTCTAAATAAAACCAAACCAAAAAAACACCCACAATGCATACAGGACCATTACAACTCTATTTGAATGCCATTTGTCCAAATGTTATTCTGGTACTTAAAATCAGCAACTGAATTTAAACAAGAAAAATATTTGTAAAGTGGCTACTATGGCATAACTGTACAATTATCTGGTATGGAAATTAAAAAAACAACCACAGTAAAATACTCTTTGGCAAAGGATAGCCTTTGAGGAACAAAGGCAAGGTGCAATTCTTGTGGTTAGCAGTATTTTTCCAATTTATATTAATGTTCCTGAACATTTGCTAGATCAGGGGGGGTGTAACATAAAAAATACAATCAATCTTACGGTTGATATCAATCATAAGTCTATGTGGCAAACCATGTACTGAAGAGTTACAATCGATCGTAAGATCGATTGTATCTCTTTATGTTACACCCCCCCCCCCCTGATTATCAACAAAGAGTACATGCATGCGGATATCTCTAATTTTGGCTCTGAGCCTTTTGGGATGTTTCCTGTTTTCTAAGAGTCTTTAATCTCTATAGCCAAACTTGAAGATGTTTTTACTAGTTTGTACATGTATGTATACAACATGTGCAGCCCTGTCCTAAAGAGTTTTTAAGTCATATTTGCCACTTTATTTGAATCATAGTACTTTGTTACAAAGAAATTGAGGGGGGGGGGGGGAGAGTCATACATGTACACATGTATACTACAAAAAGATTAATGGATTTGAATACCCACAATGCAGCTACTGAGAACATTTTCAGACAATGTTCAGATACATTGATGAGGCAACAAATCCCTGCAACAATTTTAATAGTGTTCAGATATGACGCGAACAAATTACCCCACTTACATGTACATGTATGTTAATGAATGCCCAATCCAACGCGGTCAACTCTCAAATAAAAGAGAGATTTGTCAAAGTTTGCACAAACAACTTACTTATGACAAACATATACGTGTATTGCGATAACTTTTTAAGAATTTGATTGGTCCAACAGCTTTTTGCAGCCATGCGACAAAAAAAAAAGTCTCCTGCCTTGGCGCCTTTTTGTTTTTGTCGCCTCATACCCCATTGACTTGTACACTAAAAATGTTGCAGGGATTTGTTGCGGGGATTTGTCTCCTCATATCTGAACAAGCTTTAAAGGGTAGCATTTCCAAACCAAAATCCACATTGTATCTTGTCATACACATTTGTATACTTTGATTTAAAAATTTTATCAATCTACTAAAGCATGACAGGACCATATTCCTCCTCTTTTCTGCCTGTATGGGTGCACGGGGCTGGGTGCTGACCCCCCCCCCCCCCTCCCCAAATTAGGAATCTAAACTGGAGCCCTGTGCAACCAAACCTTCATTATGACCATGCATGTACTTTTTGCATTTAAGGCAGAAAAATGGAAAATCTCAAAGAGATCCTAATGTTAAGTAGGAAAATAGAAATACACCATGGTATAGACAACTCTGACTTACACGGTATGATTTGGGCTGACATGTTGTAAATGTGCATCTCGCAAAACACATTTCAAATCATATCCTAACTTTTTATTTCTGGAATTGAAGTGAAAGAAGTTTATCATCTTTATAAGATCATGCCTGCTGTTGAATCAATCTAGTGACAATTTTTCCTATCAGGTACAGAAAGACAAATTAATGTCAAAATTGATACTTGAATTCCATTTAGGCCGGCTAAATTGAAAGTCTTGTCCCGCGTCTTTGAGTGTCTTCTCCGTGACTTTCTTTGACACTCGGCTTTCTCAATCCCCGTCGTTTTGTCTATGGAAAAACAGGAGGATCAGATGGGAAAAGACGCTGAGAGAGAAAGACGCTAAAGCCGCATCCCAAATTGGCTCTGACTTTTGATAAGATGGCCTTAAATGATAGCTGAAAATGAAAAATTCTCAAACCATAAGTACATTTATTGTAAAAGGAATACTGTGCATGAGATATGTTTGCTTTCTTATTTCAAAATAAAATCTTTTAAGGACACTCTTCTTGTTCAATTTCTTTTATTACAAATTATATCATAAATGAAAAAACACATGGCGGCACGCTGAGTGAACATGTATTGGCGACATCATTTTTAATTCAGCCATTTATTCTTTTATTATCTCACAGACTTTCCCTTGAAGAGTGTCAAACATATATAATTAAGTCATGACAAACCTCAAACATCCTAATCCGAGGGAATCAGGTGAGTCCCCCTGCAAAGAAGAAACTTTCATTGAGTCAAAATCTCTTCGAGGTTTTGGGTGATACTATGCGTGTTGACGACGAGAGCGCACCGGAGGCTCCGTCACTGTTTGGTGAACACCCCCCTCCTTGGGTTCGCAGAATTCAACAAGCGGCAGCAAGCACGCCTCGATCGTATCGTTGAGTTATTTCAACAGGAACAAACTGCCTTGAAATTTGAGATGGACTCTCTGAAGCAGGAGGTCGCTGAGGTCACAAAGAAGCTTGCTTTTATAGCTGAAACAAAAATTGACGACTTGGAGAACAGAAGCAGGCGCAACAACTTGCTAATATACAATGTCCCAGAAGGCCAAGAGGGTCTACTCCAGCTGATTGCAGTAAGTTTGTTACAAATCTTCTGAAGGCCTGCAGTGTTTTCAGCTACCTTCAAAGAACCCATAGAACGGGACCTCCACAGAATGATGCTAGCTCTTCAACATCTGGGAAAAATCCACGTCCGAGACCAGTCCATGTAGGTTTTTCGTCATATGTGGTAAAAAGAAAGGAGCAAGAAGGCACTAGCTGAAAGTTTCAAGAAAACAGATGGAAGAAGAGATTCTTCGTTTCTAGATACGATTTTCTCCCGTAGGATACAGCCTGCTGAGGAAAGAAAAGTTACCGGAGCTAAAACTACTACGCGAACAAGGAAAGAATGCTTTTTTTGTATTCCCAGCGAAGATATGTGGTCCGAGAATCAAAGCCCAAAAAAAGGCATCAGCTTCACGACCGGTTCAAGTTCTTATAGCTTTGAACTTTTAAATTTCCATACATCTGATAGGCCTACATGCATTTCCATTCTCACAAGGCCCTTTTTAACATGTTTCCTATTCATCTACTTTTTGTTTTGTTTTTCATTATGTTGTCTGAAAATTAATTAAACTACATGTATGGCTTCTGTAATTGCTCTTACAGTTCAAGAGGGCTTCTTTTAGTATGGACAGTTTTATACTGTTTACCAGGGTCCATGCAAATAATGGAAACTGGATAGTCAACAAAGTTGCTTTTGTCTATGCCAATATATATGTTTTTTTGTTTGCAATGTAAAAGTGCATGTGAGGAAGACTAAAATCACAGTGATTTGGGTTCAAGACCATTTTAAGTACATTGTCAATTTACATGTACAGGTATGTCATCCGTAATATAATCTTAGTTTTCATCTATTTTTTTTTCTTTCCATTGGAAAGTTATGTATATGTTTTTCATGTGCATAAGTGACATGGTCTAGGTATTTGTTAATTGAAAATTTTCCTTCAAAATATGTATATAAACTTGTGTTTTGATTTCGATGGGAGGTCAAAGTATACCTTGGTCTTCACGTACATTGTCTTTCTCCTGGGACGACATTGTACTTGTTTATCCCTCTTTTACTGTTAAACTTAATGTGCCAGAATTGCCCGTCATAATAATATGATACACTTCATCACCATCCATCATATATGTAAATAGTTTCTCTTTCTTTGCTTATACTTTAAAGATACTCATGCATGTTAGATTTAGTATAGCTGTCTGGGTTCAAGATCATGGTGTGGCAGGACACCCATGATTATAAACTTAGTATTATTTTATATATTAAGTGATATAATCGTATGTCATTATATATACGTGTGTTTGGAAGGTCCGTGTGTGTTGTGTACGATATAGAGACAATGACCCTGTTCCAAAAGATGAGTCATACTATTTGGTGTGCAGATTATGCTGCGCGTGCGAACAGGGGCTGGTGTTCGATTGAAGCCCCTGGCTCTCTGTTCCTGCACGGCTTGCGTTTTCTTTTTCTTTTTTCTTTTTCTAATTCATCTGTTCATGCTTTTTCACATGTTTATTGAGTTATTTTGTTATTTTTTGGGCGGAATTTATGTTACATATCTCCTTTTTTCTACTCGAGTTCATATTAGGTATCTTTGTGATAACATATGCAAGACACATTTAGTTTTGTCATAAATTTTGCTTTCTTTTATGAGGATGGCTGATTATAGTTTCATATATACTATTTTTTATAGGAGGTTATTTGTTACTTATATTTTTTATTAGGAAAATGGTACTGAAATTACATTCATTAATTGTCGTGGTTAACAGGATTTTTACAAGAGAAAAAAAGATATTTCATTACATGAGAAGTATTGAGAGTGATATATTTTTACTACAGGAGACTCATCTGACCATAAGGATGAGAATCTTTGGAAATTCCAGTGGGGTGAATTAGCATGGTTTGAAATTATTCCTCCAACAGTAATGGTGTGTTGATATCTTTCTTAGAAATTCGGTCTGTTGTCAAGGGGTGATTTCAATTTTTAAAGACCCACCAAGGCAGATTTTTTTATTTTTGAAGGTAATATTGAAGAACGATTACATGTTACATTAGTCAATATATATGCCCAAACAAAAGAGACCCTGACTTTTTGTACAAGTTTTTGCGAAGTTGATTAAATATATAGTCCTATTTAATTGTGGGTGGAGATTTTTACGCTGTAATTAGCCCCCTTGATTACCAAGGCTCCAAACAACATCCTTTTAATAAGAAATAGATGAATCTTCGACACGCATGGTCGAACTTTATGCCTCCACCATTACCAACTCAGAAATAAATGGCACTTCATGTTGATTTATTTTCATTTATACAATGACATCTTTGACCTTGACCTTTGACCTTGTGACCCCCAATCTAATGAGAGCATTGCCCCTTTCCATATGCATACATGAGCCAAGTTTGTTGAAACCGTCAAATGGTTTACTGAGTTATCACAAGAACGAACCATTTCTAGTACATAATGACCTCTATGACCTTTGACCTTTGACCCTTGAGACCCCAAAATATAATGAGATCATTGTCCCTCCCATATGCATACCTGTGCCAAATTTGAGGTTTGATCGGTCAAATGGTTGTTGAGTTATGGGTGAAAACGAACCATTTCTGTGTACATAATGACCTCTATGACCTTTGACCTTTGACCTTGTGACCCCAAAATCTAGTCAGATCATTGTCCCTTCCATGTGCATACATGAGCCAAGTTTGAAGCCAATCTGTCAAATGGTTCTTAAGTTATCGCGAGAACGAGCCATTTTAAGTGTATTATTACTTCTATGACCTTGACCTTTGACCTTGAGACTCCAAAATCTACTCAGATCATTGTCCCTCCCATACACATACACGAGCCAAGTATGAAGTTGATCTGTCAAATGGTTCTTAAGTTATCGTGAGAACGAAAACGGGATGGACGGACGGACGACCCAAAAACATAATGCCTCCGGCAACCACCTACGGTGGGCGGAGGCATAAAAGTAGCGAAATGCTCTCAATTATAATGGAGGAATATGATTTACGTGATACATGGAGAAATTTTCACCCAACTTTAAGACAGTATACGAGGCATCAAAAATCTCCAAGAGTTTTATCCAGATTGGATTATATTTCTGTTTCGAGTAACTTTTTGAATAATTGTTTGAAATCCAAACTTTTACCTGGGGTACAGTCAGATCATTCTAGAGGGGCAGGGGTTATTGAAAATTGAATTGTCATTTCTTGAACATGATAAATATTTTATTAAATTGATAGAAAGACAAAATCAAGGAATTTAAGGAAGTTCATCAAAACTCAGGACTTAACCCTGATTTATTGTGGGATTCACTTAAATGTTTTTTAACAGGAACATGTATCGAGTATTCTGCCAGAAAGAAGAAAGAAAGGAATAAGAAAAAAAAACAAAAAAATTACTGACTGATATTGAAAAGCTTAAACTACAGTTATCGCATCAGTCTTCTATTACTGACACTTCTATTTTCTCACAGCTTGAAGAAGCGGAAAATAATTTGAACAAAATTTTTGATTATGAAACAAAAGGTCTCATTGCAAGATCTAGAGTTAGGTGGTTAGAGGAAGCGGAGAAGAATTCAAAATATTTTTGTAATTTAGAAAACAGATCTTGGCAGAAAAAGAATATAAGTAAAATTCAAGATTCTGAAGGAAATCTGATTACTGATCCACTTAAAATATTAAAGGAAATTCAGAATTTTTTTATAGCAAACTCTATGCCAACCAGGACTCTGCCATAGGTCCTTCAAATGAAAATAATGTAAATGAAGATATTTTTGAGAAAATAGATATTCCTAAGTTGACCGAAGATGATAGGTCATTTTTAGAAACTCCTTTGACCAAGCAAGAATTATTTGATGTAATTAAGTCTATGAAAACAAATAAAACTCCTGGGCTTGATGGTCTCCCTGTCGAATTTTATGTTACTTTTTGGCCTGATATTTGTGATATGCTTTTAGATTCTTTTAAATTTTCTTTGCATAATGGAGTGATGTCCTTGTCCCAAAGAAATTGAGTTATAAGTCTTGTTCCAAAAAAGGACAGAGACCTTCTATTTATCAAGAATTATCGTCCTATTACCTTATTGACTGTTGATTATAAAATTTTAGCAAACTGTTTAGCTAACAGGTTAAAACGATGTATCTATCCTCTTATCCATTCTGACCAATCTGGGTTTTGAAGGGGAGAAATATTAGTGCTAATGTTCGATTGATTTTGGATATTATTGAATACGCTGATATTAAAGATATTCCTGGTTCAATTGTTCTTCTTGATATTGAAAAAGCTTTTGATAGTGTTTCCCACAGATTTCTAATCCAAACTTTAGAGCAATTTAATTTTGGTAGTAATTTTATCAATTGGATCAAGACTCTGTACTCTTCGCGGCAGACTTACGTTTTGAATAATGGATTTTTAACAGAACGTATTTCTATGCAGAGAGGTATTTTTCAAGGATGCCCCATTTCACCACATTTGTTTCTTCTTGTCATAGAGATAATGGCTCTTTCTATATGCAAAAACAAACAAATCAAAGGAATTCCTGTTAATGGGCAGGAAGCAAAGATTTCTTTATTTGCAGATGATTCCGTTGTATTTTTGAATGGTTCAAATACTCCATTTAATCACCTTTTTGATACTTTGCGCATTTGTATTCTGGATGCAAAATGCTATGCTTACAACATGTGTGGTAAATCTAGCCCTGATGCACATTATGAATATTGGAACAGTACCTTTAATACCCATTCCTGACAATATTTCCTGGGAGAAATACATTGCAATAATTTCAAATGTTTGATAGACACTAAAATTTGTTCTTTTTATTTCAAAGTTTTTCACAAATGCATTGCTTTTAATGATTTTCTTTTCAAGATTAAAAGGAAAGATTCCCCCGTATGTGATTTTGCAACAAATACCCTGAAACGCCTGTTCATATATTTTGTGACTGTGAAAAGGTTTTCCCTCTGTGGCAAGATTTATTCACTATTTTATTACAAAAGTTCGATTCCAATTTTACTTTGTCTAATTTCAAAAAAAATGTTTGGTGACCTGAATGATAAATTTATATCTTACTTCTTTTTATTATTAAAGTACTTCATCTTCATCTGTAAATTCAGCAAAGTTGTTCCAAATTTTGGTGCATTCAGATCATTTGTTATGAAGCAAAAAGAAACTGAATATTATTTGGCCGAAAAAAGAAACAAACTCTCTGCTCATTTCAAGAAATGGAAATTTGAAGTTTAAGATTAGTCTTCTTTTTTCCAAAATGTATTATTGTATGTATTTATCCTGTTTACTTTGTGATTCTTAACTCTTTTGAGTATACAAATACATGCCATCATAGTTCTGTCCCTATAGACCAATTTCACCTACGGTTTATGTATTTGGCCCTCTATCTGCGACGCCATTGCTGCGGTGGGCAAGCGCGCTGACCGCGATTGGCTCTGTGTAGAAAATGAATGTAAGATATGAGATATGCCCCGATATTGTTCCATTTACTTTATTCTAGATCAATAAAATAAAGCATGGATAAATGGGTAGATGAGGTAAGACAATGGTCATATCTGACGGATGAAGGTATGATGTATTTTTGTACTTTCGATAGTTTTTCAACTTAGTTTTGTCGGTAAAAGTTCGATTGCAGCATAGAAGCCGTAGTAAACGGGAGTCCTAAATCTTACCCTGTTTACAAAGTCATGTTTTCACTCATTAGATTTTACGCCAAAGTACATAATGATAATGTTTCTTGACTTCAAAGTCCTTTCTGTTGATGTTTTTACCCACTGGCGACAAATTCCTTCACATTCCTTACGGAAACCTGTGTAGGGAGTACGGCTTCTCACACAAACAGGCTTCATGAGTCATAAGCGAGTGAATTTCGTACTCAGTTAGCTTCCAATTTTTAAACTTTCTCTAATTCTTGTTGCATTTGATTCTGGTTTTTTTTTTTTCTAATGGTTGTATGATTACCTGTAAATATTGTAATTGTTTTTTATTTGTATATTTATGTTTATATTTTGTTTTTGTTGACTGTTGACCTAATAAAACATATAAATAAAACAAAAATTCTATCATAAAATTATATATTTTGCTAACTATACATTGCTTTTTCAGCTCTCAATATCAATATCTGATCCAAGAAAGACTACTTGTCAGTCGAGATTTGTTGTCAGCCATCTTGATTTAATATATATTCATGAAAAAGTTGGAATGTCACAACAGACTCCACCCCCATGACATCTTTCAGATATACTCAATATATGTGTCCTTGCCTGCATGCATGTCCTGTGATCATATTTTAATATTCATAAAGCCCATCTCAAAGGAAGATCTGATTGGCACTGGCTTTTTGTATGACGTCGACTTGGAAGTAGCTGAACATACATGTACTGTTTGATTAGAAAGTGAATAGACAACGGACCTCAGCAAGACATAGTTTCTGGTGAAGAGCCAAAGTAAGCCCTCAATTTTCATATATTTATTATTCAATTTTGGAGAATTTAATATACAATCTATATTAAAGGTAAAAATACTGATACCTGTCAATGTGTAATTTCATTTGTATTATTGTTGGTGTAAGAAACTAGATCATAATACCCCAAAAAACAAAAATTCCCGGATTCCAGGGATATCCGGATACAGGTGGTTTATCCCCTCACAGTGCATGAGCTATAATAGGCTTCCGAATTCATCTGTGTATGGGGAAGGATGGCAAATGTCAGATTTATTAGGCAATTCCCCATACCAGACAGGGGCGGATACAAGAGGGGTCAAATCAGCCACACTCACAGCCCCCCCCCCCTCCATTTTGAAACCAAGGACTCCCTTTTTTTTTTTTGCTTGAATTTTGCCTTGTTGGGGGTAAAATAGACACCTGAAAATGCAGAGCACCTTGGGGGGGGGGGGGGGGGGGGGGGGCTTGTCAGTAATTTTTTTGGGTAAAACAGACACCTGAGCTGAAAAAGCCAACCAGTCCCCTCCCCTTTGAAAAATGCTGGATCCGGCCCCGTTTTCAGTCTAATTAGTAATAGTAGGCCTAGCAGTTTTTTCATCCAAGTAGACCCTCTATATTCAAATTATATCATATTAATCATTACAGGAATATAAAGAATGGTTCTCATTCACTTTCATTTCTAACATTAGGCTACAGTCAAAGGAATGGCAGAGAAACGGAGCCGGAGGAGCTCTTCATCGTCGACAACCATAGCGCAAACGGGAGCAACAACCCTGGCTTTGTTCACTGCCGGAACGTGGGCAGACTTCACGGCAAGTGCTAGTGCCCTCGACTCACCTTCGCAAAAGAAGTCAGCTACAGTGACCTACGGTACGGTACACACAGTCACATCTCACTCTCACGCTCTCACCGCAAATTGGCGAATTATGATAACTGGGTAAAATGACAACACAAAATTCTATGTTAAAAAATCAGTCAACCTTTCATAAATAACTTACAATTCCGATTTTTCTTGTGAAGGTCCCAATTTGCCTCTTCGTCATCCACTCAATAACTTTTAGCAGCTAGCTGGCTTATAATAAGTACGCGCTAGGTACTTTAGCTGCGCTGCATACACTGTGAACGTAGAGGGAGATTAAAACATGTCCAAAGAAAAACAATCAACTGTACAGTAAACTCAGTTTGCTGTTCTCGACACCAAACTCACTCCAGAGCAGAGCTGAAGCTAGGTTCTGACAAAACAAATCAATAAAGAATTATCATTACCTGTAGCTTAAAGGTACGCAGAGTATAGGGCTGATATGATTTCTACATTTGCAGTTCTGCATTTGTTTTTAATATGGAAAACAGAATTTATGATTAGAGACAATCTGGACAAGGGTCACTCCAAGTCAAACCACCCACTATTTTTAAAGATTAAACCCTATCCTCTTCCAGTTGGCTCTAATTTTGTACATCGGACTCTTTCTTCCCAGGCTTTCAATAAATTTTTTTAACCCATCTGGTAATCTGAGACGGAATGACCCGCATCAACACTGTGAGTCCTCATTGAGGTCTCAGTGAGGATTCAGATTCATGTTGTTGTGGGTCATTCCGTGTCAGATTATATATAGGCCTATTATTATTATATTATACTTTAGTATTATTATTATATCATTGGATAACAATAATTTCCATATTATGAGTGTTATTATCATATCATGTTATATTCTTATCATTATTATTGTTATTATTATTATTATTTCACATGTTATTACACATATAAAAACTTCTTTTCCTTCTTCTTTATAGGGAGAGTAGTGGAGTATGATTCCTCTTCCAAGGGCAACTTCAAGTTTCATATTAAGTTCATTTCATTGTCCATAAAATAAGACAGAGATATGTTATAATTACATGGCACAGTTTCAAACATATACACAAATATATTTGTGCAGAAGATACAAAGCAATTTGCATGTCTTGGATCGCTTCTTCTTCCTCCTCTTCCTTCTCCTCCTAGATACTGCTTCTCATTCTTCTTCTCATTCTTCTTCTTCTTCTTCTTCTTCTTCTTCTTCTTCTTCTTCTTCTTCTTCTTCTTCTTCTTCTTCTTCTTCTTCTTCTTCTTCTTCTTCTTCTTCTTCTTCTATTATTATTATCATCATCATCATCATCATCATCATCATCATCATCATCATCATTATCATCATAATTATTGTTATTATTATCACGTTTTCCATATGTTCTGTTGGTACATTAATAGCGACCGGACTTCTTCCAGAAATCTAGGGCCATCTGTTTTATTTTTTATTAAACAAGTCCTCTTCTCATTGTAGTGATGGAGTCGAGGCCGGCAGTTCCGAGTCACGAGGCCGCTGGATAAAAATTTCTCCCATAGACTTTGTACACGTGACTCGGATCGAGGCCAAGGCCAAGGCCGGCCTCGACTCCATCCCTGCTCATTGTTCACTTCTCTTTCTAATTCAAGACTTTCTGCAGGACAGGATATGAGCTGTTCCAAGCAAGCTTGCCTTCTGTATCGTCTCAAAGAAAACCTCGACTCCTAGATCAGCCAAGAAGCTTCTGTGACTGGGTGTTGCAGTTCCTAGGGCTCCAATGTATGGTGGCCTTGAAGTACGCTCGACAACAGGTCGCATCCCAGGTCCTGAACTTCGCATCCGAGGTCATGAAATTCATGACCCGTGGCACAAACTTTGCATCCCAAGTCATGAATTTCATGACCCGCGATGCGAAATTCAGGACCCGTGGCGCGAACTTCGCATCCCAGTCGTGAAATTCATGACCCGTGGCGCGAACATTTCATCCCAGTCGTGAAATTCACGACCCGTGGCGCGAAATTCGTGACCTAGGTTGCGAAGTTCACGACCCGCGACGCGAAATTCAGGACTTGGGATGCGAAATTCACTTCGCACATGACCTGTTGTCGAGCGTACTTCAGGGTTACCATACCAATGACTATTGGTACTACCTTCGCCTTCACCTTCCATATCCTTCTCAGTTCCTATATGCTAGACCGTTGTAATTCTGTATCTTTCCATCCTCTTTATACGCCAAGCTCTGCAGTCTCCTGAAATCGCAATGTCTATGATGAGACATTCCTTCTCCTTCTTAATCTTTAAAGAGGCTCTGTCGTGGGTTTTCATGGGGAGTGAATCATAATTTGCTGACACCAGACTTTGTGAAAAGCACTGGTAATACGTGTAATAGAGCTACATTTCTGGAGCACAGCAAAACAAGGTGTCCCACCATAAACATTCTTCGGCCTGCTTCGGGCATTCTCGGGCCAGGGAAAGTGAGATAATGACTTTGCTATATGGGGCAAAGGGTGGAATATACAGAGCATTACATAAGGTCTGTTGGTCATAAAACTCATAGTGATGGACAACACCTGTTAATGGGTAAGCACCCACGGTGTCAAATTCCCCATGAAAGCCCACGACAGAGCCTCTTTAAGAGAGCGACGTCTGGTCTTCTTGCTTCGATAAACTTGTCTGTCTGGATATCAAAATCCCAGAGGAGTGTTACATCAACGATCTCTGTGCTGACGGGTTCTTCCCGATGATTGTACCATCTTTCTGCATGCATATCATTATTTGTTCTTCTCCATTTTAATTCAGAAGGATGGTATTTTTAACAAGCTGAGAGGTATAAGGGGGAATAACGAGAAAGGAATTAGGAAGAGGCCTTCCACGTTAAAGGTGCATGGTAGCACCGACCATAACTCTCTAAATTTTAATTGTCTTGAACTATCCATTTTCCTAATATTTCTCAATTCATTATGCAAGCTACACTCTAAAAACAATATAGTCATATTTGAATGACTGGTACTGTTCTAGTAAAAATAGACACATTACTGTAGTAAAAATGACCCGAATTCTAGTACAACATTTCACACATAGGACCACACAGACTGGCTCCAACGCTAATTTGACACTATTCTTAGCGAAAATGATCAGATTTCTAGCAAACCTGTTATATAACTGAAGAAAAATATACTGCATGGGAGGAAGTTATTTCCAGTTTTATTTATGTATTTATAATCAGAGAAATTTCTGGAAAAAAAATCGTTATTCCTAGTTTGTTGTAATAAATACCACACAAAGAATAATAGTAAATCATTAAACATCTATAAGCATGATAAGAAGAACATTCTAGATCATTTCATAAGTCTATTCTTTTTCCATGTTTTTTTTTCATATAATTGGTGATTTTGGCTGCCCTATCCGCGAAATTGAATAACCTGTTTATACCTTCTCACTCACTATGTGCGAAATTGAATGACCGATCTTTAATTTTGCATGCACTAAGTGCGAAATTGGACGGGGAAACCTATCTTATGAGCGAGCGAAGCGAGCGACATTCACCGTTATTCGGTCACCTCCCTTGCATGCCCGTTTGCCTTCTCAAATAATTCTTTACATGAGCGCGCGTAGAGTAAAGAAAAAATATATATATATACAAAATTCACTAATTGATCTTATCATGGAAAAAGAGTGATTGCTGATCAAAAAGGCTTATGTCGAAAGGGTGCGTGCGCGGAGCGGGATGGGAGCGGGGAGGGAACGGGGATGGCCGCACCCACGGCCGCCCCCTTTCGAGAGAAGCCCCCCGTTTGTCTCGAAAGGGTGGGTTGCGTATGGGGAGTGAAATTAACGCACCCATTGGTGGAAACCGGGGGGGGAGGGGGGGAGGGGGCTTGTCTCGAAAGGGTGTGTTGAGTAGTCTGATTACCAGCCGGGGTTTTTTGTTGTTAATGTAAGTAAAAAAAAAAAAAAAAAGAGAGAAGAAAAAAGTAGGAAAGGAGACAGGCAGTTGGCTATCACATGATGGGGATGTCCAATGCAGGTGCGGATCCGGGGGGGGGGGCGAGCGGGCCTTGGCCCCCGACCCAAAATTTTTGCTTTTCAGCCCATTTTTGACCATTTTGGGTACCTCGGCCCCCCCCCCCCCCCCCCCGAAAAAGAAAGGCCCCCCCCAAAAAAGAAGAAGAAGAACGCCAAAATGGGAAATGTAATGTAAAACCATTTTTTTTTCTTTTCTTTTTTTTTTTTTTGCTTGTCGCGAAATTTTTTGGACCTGTAATAGGATAATAGGATTTTTCATATTTATTATTATTCATTTATTGCAACCCATATAAATCATAAGGTTGGATTAAAATACAAACATGCAAAGCAATAACAATCATAAAACTTAATATACATGTACACATACGCCTACTCCCCTAATACGGTTTTTACGACACACGAAAAAAAAAAAATTATGTACCCCCCCCCCCCCCCCCCCCCCCCCCCCCTTATCAGCTCTCCGCGACCGGGAGTTCACTGCCGGAATGTAATGTACAACTTTTTTTATTTTTTTATTTTTGTAGTCGCCAGATTACACACACACAAAAAAATCTTCCATGGCCATGCCCCTCCCCCCTCATCAAATCCTGGATTCGCGGATGGTCCAAGGATCCCCAAAATATACATGTGGGAAAGAATTCCCCCTTTTCTGTCTGCTAGAATAATGGTGGGATGCATAAAACGGGAGAAATGTGTGCCCCACACCCCTCCCCCAAGGAAAGTGAATAGGCACTTTGTTTATTCTTACACTCAAGAACGCAGAAGCAATCTTCTGCACCCGCACACACATACACACACACACGCACGCCAAAAAAAAAAAAAAAAAAAAAACCTTCTTGTCTAATTTGGTTGTGATTGCTTGATTGCTTAAAGTGCACGTTGTTGTCCCTCCTTCCATGCTGAATTCAAATAAATTGGAAATATGACTTTCTATTCTGCCTCATCTGTCCTATGGAAATGCGCATTCCATTACGAAATCAGCCTCATGCACATCTTTAATTTGCAACAGTAAGAAACTGAAGGAAGATATTTGCAAGTGTATGTGTGTGTGTGTTTGCGGGTGCATAAGATTGCTTCTTCGTTCTTGAGAGCAAGAATACTCATGAACAAAAATTTTTTTTATGCATCCCACCATAATATTCTAGCAGACAGAAAAGGGGAATTCTTTCCCTCATATATATTTTGGAGATCGTTGGACACCCCCCCCCCCCCCATCAGGTGATAGCCAACCGCTTGTCTCCTCTCCTACTTTTTCTTCTTCTTCTTTTTTTTTTTTTTTTTTTTTTTTTTTACTTACATTAACAAAAAATCGGCTGGTACATCAGACTACTCAACACACCCTTTCGAGACAAGCCCCCCCCCCCGGGTTTCCACGAATGGGTGCGTTAATTTCACTCCCCACACGCAACCCATCCTTTCGAGACAACCGGGGGGGGGGGGGGGCTTCTCTCGAAAGGGTGCGGCCATCCCCGTTCCCATCCCGCTCCGCGCACGCACCCTTTCGACATAAGCCGATCAAAACATCTTGTTTCGTTTCTAGAATTTATGAGCGAGCATTAAAAAAAAAATTAATACTGAGACCGGGTTATCATGGTGCCTTCTCGTGATTTAGTAACGTATAATGATATTATATTCCGTTCTCACATAGGGTATTGTGAATAGGTTTATAGTCGCAGGCCTTTATCTCCTGAAATTCATTTATTTTAGGTCACCTTTGCCGTTCCGGAATCATTGCAGTTACATAGGCCTATCATTAATGAGTAGAAGAATAGCATAAACTTTGGAGAGCGAGACAAGATGCAAACCTATTTCCTTTCTTAAGAACAGTATAGGTTTTCCCGTCCAATTTCGCACTTAGAGCATACAAAAGTAAAGATAGGTCATTCAATTTCGCACATAGTGCATGAAAAAGTATAAATAGGTCATTCAATTTCGCGGATAGGGCAGCCAAAATCACCAGTCGGCATTGCATTCATAATTGCTTTAGGGCAACCAAATTCGCCAATCGGCATACGAATTCGTACATAGTGCAGCCAAGTTCGCCGTGAAACCCCCTCGAGCTAAGTTAGAGCGTTCAATTTCGCCACAGGGCATCCAATTATACAATTTATGCGTCGAATTTAGCACATGTAATTCTTTTCTATTTTTTTTTAAAGCTTTCTCATGTCTATATCTTCTTCCACTTTATGAGCTTACTTTGTCTATATTAAGTCGCCGAATAAAAACCATGTTTATCGGATGGCCCAAAGGCATATGAATTAACAGAGGGAAAATTTCCTTACATTTCCCTCTGTTAATTCATATGCCTTTTTTATCTTTGTAAATTTTCTTTCATAATGTATATTTTCTTGTGATCATTTGCAACATCCTTTCAATTACATGCATTGACTAGAGACATAAATCATAGCATGTATACAATATCATGATTTTCTTTCATAATGTATATTCAAACTAGTCATTCAAACTAGTCATTCAAAATCGCCATAGGGCAGCCAAAAGTTCATAATGGGCAGTCAGATTCGCCATAGAGCAATCAAAGTGTAAACACATCATTCAGATTCGCCATAGTGCATGCAAGTTAGTACGGAAGTACATGTGACTGAAGACAGAGCATTCGATTTCGCCATAGGGTATTCATGTTCATAACTAGTTCATTCAATTTAGCACTGTATTAACATGACTTGTATACAGTATATACAATATGAAAGAAGAAAATCGTGATACTGTATACATGCTATGATTTATGTCTCTAGTCAATGCATATAATTGAAGAGATGGTGCAAATGACTACACGAATAACATGCTGTGATTTATGTCTCTAGTCAATGCACATAATAAATATTGATGGTGGTGTCCAAGGCAGGCGTGGATCCGGGGGGTGGGGGCCGAGCGGGCCTTGGCCCCCCGACCCAAAATTTTTTGGACCTGTAATAGGATAATAGGATACGCCTACTCCCCTAATACGGTTTTACGACACACACAACAATTTGTTTATGCACCCCGGGGGTTCACTGCCGTAATGTAATGTACAAATAATGTACAACCTTTTTTTTTAGTCGATAGATTATAAAAAAAAAGATCTTTTATGGCCATGGCCCCCCCCCCCCCTCATCAAATCCTGGATCCGCGGATCCGCGGATCCGGTCCAAGGATCCCCCAAAATGTACATGTGGGAAAGAATTCCCCCTTTTCTGTCTGCTAGAATATTATGGTGGGATGCATAAAACGGAGAAATGTGTGCCCCACACCGCCCCCCCCAGAAAAGTGAATATGCATTTTGTTTATGAGTATTCTTACACTCAAGAACGCAGAAGCAATCTTCTGCACCCGCACACACATACACACACCCACCCACACGCACACAAAAAAATAAAATTCTTGTCTAATTTGGTTGTGATTGCTTGATTGCCTTGAAGTGCACATGTTGTTGTCCCTCCCTCCATGTTGAATTCAAATAAAATGGAAATATGACTTTCTATTCTGCCTCATCTGTCCTTTGGAAATGCGCATTCCATTACGAAATCAGCCTCATATATTGCAGATCTTTAATTTGCGACAGCAAGAAACTGAAGGAAGATATTTGCAAGTGTATGTGTGTGAGGGTGTGTGTGCGGGTGCATAAGATTGCTTCTGCGTTCTTGAGTGTAAGAATACTCATGAACAAAATGCATATTCTTTTTTTTCCCCTTTTTTTTTTTTGGGGGGGGGAGTGGGGCATACAAAAGGGGAATTCTTTCCCTCATATATATTTTGAGGATCGTTGGACACCTCCCCCCCCCCCCCAATCAGGTGATAGTCAACTGCCTGTCTCCTTTCCTACTTTCTTTTTCTTTTTTTATACTTACATTAACAAAAAACGGCTGGTACATCAGACTACTCAACACACTCTTTCGAGACAAGCCCCCCCCCCCCCCGGTTTCCACGAATGGGTGCGTTAATTTCACTCCCCACACGCAACCCACCTTTTCGAGACAACCGGGGGGGGGGGGCTTCTCTCGAAGGGTGCGGCAATCCCCGTTCCCTCCTCGCTCCCATCCCGCTCCGCGGACGCACCCTTTCGACATAAGCCGAATCTATATGAGATTAAAATTGCACTTATGTCGTCAAAAATTTGAGGGGGGGGGGGCTTGAGCGATTTTTGGAGGGGCTTCAGCCCCCCCCCCCCCTCCTCCGTAGAAGCGCGCCTGCATTTGCAAAGGTTAATTCTGAAAGAAATCTAAACTTTTTGTCGCCTTGCTATAGGTTTTTCCCGTCCAATTTCGCAATTAGTGCATACAAAAGTAAAGATAGGTCATTTCAATTTCGCGGATAGGGCAGCCAAAATCACCAATCGGCATTCAAATTCGCTATAGTGCAGCCAAAATGGCCATGTGGCATTCACAATCGCCAGTCGGCATACGAATTCGTACATAGTGCAACCAAGTTCGCCCGTGAACCCTCCCCCCCCCCCCCCCTCCCCCGAGCTAAGTTAGAGCATTTAATTTCGCCATAGGGCATCCGATTATACAACTTGTGCATCCAATTTAGCACATGAAATTTTTCCTATTTGTCTTTCATAGCTTTCTCATGTCTATATTCGTATGTCTATTGGGGTGTTGCAAGAAAGTTGCAATCGATTGCAAGTTGCAACTGATAGTCACTGGCCAATCAAAATCATTGTTGCATGCATGTCTTCTTAAGAGGGCAGACCATGAGCCAATCAGAATGGTTGTTTCAAAATTAGCAATTATTTGCAATCGATTGAAACTTTCTTGCAACACCCCATATATGTATACAAGTCACGTAAATACAGTGCTAAATTGAATGCACTAGTTATGAACTTGAATACCCTATGGCAAAATTGAATGCTCTATCTTCAGTCACGTGTCCTTCCGTGCTAACTTGAATGCACTATGGGGAATCTGAATTATGTTTTTACACTTTTAATTGCTCTATGGCGAATCTGACTGCCCATTATGAATTTTTGGCTGCCCTATGGCGATTTTAAATGACTAGTTTGAATTTTCGGTTGCTCTATAGCGAAATTGAATGGACGGGAAAACCTGTATCAAAATCAGGCCACGACTATTTCTCAAGGGTTTTACTCCCAATTTTAAAACTGAGAAAATAGAAAACCGTTTATCAATATCTAATTTCGATCTTCTCTACCGTTCAATTTCAGTGGTCAATTGCCAAATTTCCCGGGTTAAAATGAGCAGGAAATTGCGTTTTTACGGATTGAAATTTTTAAAATTCGCCGCTTGGTCGCTTCGCTCCCTCGCTTGTACCATAATGTAGATACATTCGGGCACTTGGGGGGGGGGGGCGCAACTTCATTTTTTGCCCCTGGCGCCATAATGCCTAGATACGCCACTGAATTGGATGTATTATCGCCAGCACTGTTCAGTGGACTCTTTATCTCCCATCTTTACTGTAAGTCTTGATATTCAGTTCATACTTTTTTGTTTTGATTATTGTAATGTAAATAACAAATAAAACCCCATCTTTTATTAATCAGTAATCCTCTTTGTTACTGGTGGGTCTTTAATCGATCTCATATCGTAACAAGTTATTTGGATATGATTATAGTTAACTGACAAATAATTAAAGAGCAAGCAGTTCCTTTTTAAAGCTGATGATCAGTTTCCAGCCGAAAGTCGCTGGTCGTATCGTACGGGCATGGTATTGATAACTTGGCGAAACCCAAACATCAACATTCAAGTTCCTATAAAATTCGCAAGCAAGAGAAAACAAAACATAGATTCGCAAAATGGCATAGTTAATATCACCCCCCCCCCCCCTTTATTTCTTCCCGCTGTACTTTGAAAATCTTGATGTGATGGGGGGGGGGTGCCCCTGTTCCCTTTGAAAGCTACGCCGCTGCTTATTATGACAGTACCAGGCGTGTCTGAATAGTCCCAGCTGGGGGGGGGGGGCGCAAACACTCTTGGGGGCTCACCTCAAACGTTTTTATACACATATTTCTTTATATTTCAAAAGACAAGGTTTAGAATTTCCATTATTAAGAAAATAAAAAGAAACTTTACTTTATTTGACCACGGTCATTATTAATTGTTTCCCATCATCTCACATCATTAGTACTGAAACAAGATTATTTGTTCACCACTTGTAGCATGGTAGGATGGCGTGAGAGATTAGAGACCGGGCATGGCTATGGGAGGGTTATGAATGGTGTACGGGCACATTTTCGCGATGGGGCCGCCGCCTTTTGCCCGAAAAGCAACTCTTCAGTTACGTAACTTTGTCCGCGAGGGCGAAGCGAGCGCGCATTCTTTTTTTTTTTATTTTTTTTTTAAAACAATTTTGGTGGTGGAAATGTAAAGAAATTTCGTATTCCGGTACTGCCCAAATATGAGAAAATACGGGCTCCCTTTGTAATTTTGTTGCACTTTGTGAAAATTGAAAACGATCGTATCTGTGTGGATTTTAATCAATAAACTTTGAAACTTGAAACTTGAAACTATGCCAATTTATGAGCATACTCGGGCGGGGGGGGGGGGGGGGGGGAGGAGGATCGGACTTTTTACTTATTAAATATTTGCCTTCTGGAGCACTTATAAACGTATGGGTAATGCCGGCTTTCATGTTATGAGTAAAGACTACATGCGCTAGACTTCAGATAGTACACAAGTACACAAGTACACAAGCCCCCCCCCCCCCCTCCAGTACGCCAGTGCTATACATCATTTTACATCAAAATGAATTCTTATTGTCTTGCGAGGGGGCCCCATTCAGCATGTTCAGGGGACAAAATACACTTTTGCAACTTTGCAAGCAAGAAAATTCAGATTGTTTCGTGCTGAAAACTTGCATTTCTCAACACTAGAAGACTATTCGTATTATACTCTACATTATGGTATTATGGGAAAGAGTTAAAGAGAGAGAGAGAGAGAGAGAGAGAGAGAGAGAGAGGGGGGGGGCAAAGATGGTTGCCCCCCCCCCCCTCGATAAGGTGAATATCTGTCCCTTTTTTGCCGCCACTGGTTGACAGGGGATACACTGCTCCTATATTATTTGCATGTGAATATAAATATAAATCAATGTAGAGACAATGTGAAAAAAATTAGGTGTTAGAATGAACTTGCTCTTTTACTCTTTTACACGACAAGAAAGCTGATCGCAATACCGCAAAAATATTGTTTGGGGGCAGAAATCCCCCCCCCCCCCTCGAATGAAGTAAGCATCTGCTCCATTTTTCATAGGTGACAGACATAAATTATAAATACTGAGAAGCAATGCATCTAATACGAGAGAGCGTAGCAACTGAGTAAGAAAATTTTGATTTTTTTGAATGATGAAAAATCGCATGTTAGATCACTTGTAAGCTTATTTTACATGGTTTTAGTGCAATCTATTGATCCGAAATTTTCTCTTTTTTTGGGGGGGGGGGGGACTTCCCCCTCTCCCAACCCGCTTCTTGCGCCTATGGATAGTACATTAGCATATGGATTTAAATCAATAAAATTTGAAACTTGAAACTTGAAACTTAGAATGCATCAGCCTGCCAAATGCGTCATAGGATATACAACTGAAAGAGCAATCCATTTAATTAAGTTTAGTTGTGATGCTTCCATATACCACACGGTCATTAGTTGAGGATAATGTGCTCACGGTATAGAATCAAAGCGAAAGGAAAGATGTTGATTGTGCTCTATAATGGAGAGGCAACCATCAGAACGACACATTTATATATCATAAACCGGTTAGTATACTGCTTCCTTTTTGCATCATTAATGAACGCAGACACTATAGGCGATATCATGGTCTAGAATGAAGCTCCTTAGGCCAACTACCGATCTTCGTGCATATTTCTGGGGGAAAAAACAGTGGGTTTATTAATACGGCTGAATATGACTTACTAGGAGGAACGAAAAAGGTTCCTTCGAGAAGTTTAGACATATTTTGTGTTTCATGAGATAGAAACGTGATGACATCTCTTACCAAAATGCTCATTTCTTGGACAATCGTTGTGTTGTCGGCGACTGGATTACTCGCAACGAGTTCCACATTGATATCTGAGGTTGATCAAAACAGCACAGAACAAAATCCATCTACTGAAAACAATGATACATCGAAGAGGACAGACTTCACGGGGAATATGACTACGGCTATTGTTGAAAATACAACGACTTCTTTGAATACTTCGATGAGTTTTGCATCGACGTTTACCTCGGATGCCTCTAATCCATCCTCCACGGCTTCTTCATTCGAATTAGCGGCAAAGACAGCTATAGCAATTCTTGGCTCACTGTTTCTGGTCGCTTGCCTGGTGATCCTCTACATGTGCCACTCTCGTCGCAATGGTCGAAACCAGTCATCATCCATGATATTTATTCACCACATTGATGATCACCACGTTCACCATGATGCGAGTTCGACGCACTCGGACCAAGAGAGGACGATCATGATGAGCAACGAACGATGCTCGTCGCTTCGTAATCCGCTAGCGGTCGCGATGTCATCAGTCACGCCTCATCTGATGAACGAATTCAACAGCAGTCGGAAGGACTTAAAAGAAAACTTCGCTCTGGGACAACGGCTCAATCACGGTTTCAATGACACTCGAAGGATTTCGCGATCTTTGGAGACTATGTGCAGACCGCTTTACGACGAATCCGAAGGTGGGTTTTGGATAGACTGCCATCTGTCTGAGGAGGATATCAGCATCAATCTCAAGAAGAAGCGTGGAAGTCAAAATAATTCTGTTCGTTCGGCAACATCTCATCGGGGTTTTAATCCAAGGTCGTCAGGTCGCTACCAGACGAGGAACCAGCTTTGGAACAACCCACTGTGTCGCTCTGCTCCGTCTCTATCAAATGACACCACTCCACAAGGACCGGAAGAATTCGAGAACGAGAACTATGAAGACATGTCCAGTCCACATCAAAGCTCTTACGGAATGCCACCATCTTACTCTGTTTCTAATACCTACGATTTTTCTTCCCAGTCGGATGACGGCAAACATCGGGAGTGGCCCTTGGAGAAGAATCTTTCCAGCGATGGACGAGAAGAACCGCCGAGACACCTTCCGATAAACTTCGATGACAGTCCCGAAGGCAAACACTCAACGGAAACCCCTTCTTGCGAAAGAGAAACCGAGGAGCATCCTACTGCAAGGTCACCTTCACCCAACCTTCAAGGAGAATGCAGTACTGGTTCGGGAACCACTGTCATGTATAGTAGACCTCTCCCACCGATTCCTGAGCAGAAGGTGACTAAAGATTTGCCTCCTACGCCGAAGGAATCTCGACACCAGCGGACAGGTGCTTCGATGCTTTCCCGGGATGGATCAGTGCGATCAGTAGCATCGGAGAGACGGGTCAGATTCGAAGAAGGATGGTGATGAAAATATCACTTATTAAATACCAAAGGAAAAATATTCATATTCATTTTCATCACCATTCTGTGACAATATGTTAAAGACCTGCTTACTAGTTTTATGCATACCTGACGAACAAAACTTCTCTCAAACACTAGGAAGTTTTCCAGAGACTTGCCCTATATAGCAACAACTAATGTATTTCCAAACTGAAATCCATCTATTGAGATGCCATTATGTATGACAAGACTTTGACTGAATAGTTGGTAACCACGCGTTCTGGGGAGAAATTGCATGAACATTTGGAATACATCAGTAAACGGGTCTATTGAAGTATAGTAGTCATGGTAGTCAGGGACAGTACTTTGTTGCCCTCTTGTTTATTAGACATCGACACAACAAGAGTTGAACAGGGACGTGCATGCTGTAAGATTTTAATCGGCACATGCACACACCATTGCACTATCTTATATGATCATCGATTTGCATATACTAACCTGAATAATAACGGAATTTAAGAACATAGTCATACAAAAGATTCAGATCAAAATGGACGAGCCAACGCCTAACCTTGAAAAACCGAACGGAAACCTCATTATAGATAAGCTCATTTTATATTACGATGGGTGTGGGGACCCGGTACATTTCGTGTTTCTGAAGGTCCAAAATTACTTAACAGGTCTATTGACTAAATACATTTCGATTTGAAAATTTATCTTAATGTTGAAAGTGAAATTCACACATATTTCCTTCTCACCGATAGTGTAGCATTTCATGGACGTTGTGGCAGATCACACTGTCGCCTTGTCTTTAAACAAAACACGATAAAAACTACTTTCGGAAAATCAACTCAAGAGCAATTTCAAAAGCCTATTGTACTGCCCATACAAATCATGTTTGGATTAGGTAATAAGCCATTGTAAAGTCTGCACATATCTAAAGGTGATAGAAAGGGCTTTTGAAGTTGTCTTAAGTTGATATTTCGAAAGTAGTTTTTAGCGTGTTACAGGTTATCCAGTACAGATTAAAGTTTACTTTAAGGTAGTGGTATTCTACCAGGGGCCGCGCAGGGGGGGGGGGGGGCTACCTCCGACACACTTTCGGCTAAAAAACAAAAAACAAAAATCCTCATTAGAGGATGAATATCATTTTGTCATCGAATGCAACACCCTTCAAGACCTTCGAACAGAATTCCTCAACCTGTTAAAGAGTTTGCTCCCGGATTTTTAAAGTATGACTGATGAAAACAAATTCAACTTGACATTTGTTGTAATGATATGGATATAAGTAAACTTTGTGTTACAATCGGACTTGTATTATGTATATAGAAAGACCGAATCAAGGCTTGAGAAA
>CM057167.1:11215876-11271742 GCA_029962745.1 Echinometra lucunter
AACAGTGCACGTGATCAATCATCAATCCATTTATGTCACGTGTTGAATAAGAATAGAAACTTCATAAAAAATGATGTTCGGGATAATTATTCAAGAAATTCTCGATCAAAGACATGCAGTCTCTCGACGACCACATAAGTCAATGGCGTAGCGCGACTCTAACTATTGAGGGGCCACTGACTTCTTTAGGGGGGGATGCAAGATCGGCCCTACTTGCTTCATATAGGCCTGCAGTGCGCGAAGTAAGGCTAAGCGATTAGGATGGTCCATGTGGTCCTATGATGTATCTTTCTTCCCTCCTCCCCTTCTCCTTTCCCAATGCTTTGTTTTTTATTAACAAATATATTATATTGCTTATGTTTCTCCCCCCCCCCCCTGATCTACGCCATTGAACAAAATCTAATTGAGAAAAGATTTTTAATAGAATTTTAGAAAATCGCCATTGCCGACCGATGCTTAATTACATGTAGTTTGCACTTGCTTATTGATTAATATTCTTATGACTAATCATATTCCGTGTTCTCGGGTACATTAACCCAACTAATATCATAATTTGACAAATAGTTATTTCATACCTCGGTTTTGATAACGTGATGAAATAGAAACTACATGGAAGTATATTGGTGCCAGTAATGCCATAATGACTTGATTTCTCCTTTTTTTTCCAGCGCGAAAATTCCTTTGTAGAAAATCAGTAAAACTCCCAGTCAAATTGGAATTAATCACGTATCATCTTTAGTTAACGAACTACTTTATTACATTCAAAATCCTAGACAACTTCAATGTTCTCTTTTTGTTTGTTTGTTTGTTGTTGTTGTTGTTGTTTTAGTTGTTAGAGTAGAATATTGAATACTTGCCCGAATATAAACTGGAGAAGATCATTGAAGCAAAGGGCTTACAGTTGGAGTAGATCCAGAATTTATTTTTGTTTTTGTTTTTTTTTAAAGGGGAAGGGCACACATCTCAGAAATTAGGGGGAGGGCACAATGTACAGAAGTAGGATAGACTGTGCACTTTGGTTTCAAAATTGACTAAAGCCAGAAGCGCCCCCCCCCCCCATTCAAATCCGCTATAATGTAGGCTTTCAGTGTCCATGTAACCATGTAACCCTAACACGAGAGAAGCTTGAGATCTGAGATCAGGGAGCATTCATTTTCCAAATTACCGTATGTGAAAGGTTTTTATTATGTCGCTAAATAAATCATGACTACACTCTAATAAATATTGGTTTAAAATGTGCCATGGGTAATTATGTGTCCATCAAACTTTGGGCACTTCTATACGCTTGTATGTGAAAGGTTTTTTATTATGTCGCTAAATAAATCATGACTACACTCTAATAAATATTGGTTTAAAATGTGCCATGGGTAATTATGTGTCTATCAAAGTTTGGGCACTTCTATACGCTTGTATGTGAAAGGTTTTATTATGTCGCTAAATAAATCATGACTACACTCTAATAAATATTGGTTAAAAATGTGCCATGGGTAATTATGTATCCATCAAACTTTGGGCACTTCTTTGGGCATTTCTTTTTTTCCCCCCATTCTAAAGGAATTACTGCTTATTTTTGTTACCCTATAACTAGACAATAATTATGCTTCCCGCATGTGGTAAAATATTGCCCAAAGTTGGTAGGACATAATTACCCTCGTGCTGCCTTACCCAGTATTTTTTTACAATGTATTATGTATTTAAACAATACTAAACGAATTCGAGATTTCTATTTCTTGTTTCAGTTTGATAAAGAGGTGATGTTTTTAAGAGTATGATCTCTCATATTCCAAAATGTGAGAGACAAAAATGTGCCAAAGAATTAAACAAATTGGAGATTAACCTTTCTTGTTTCAATTAGTTTAAGAGGTAATTTTTTTCAAAGTGTATACGATCTCATATTCCAAGATGTTAGAAAAAAAAAATATGCCAAAGAATTAACTAAATTAGAGATTATTTTTTCTTGTTTCAGTTTGCTAAAAAGGTTTTTTTTTAAAGAATACAATCTCATATTCAAAGATGCGAGAGAAAAAATATGCCCAAGAATGTGCAGCAAATGCTCCTCTGAAAAGCATGAATGTATAACTAGCAACCAACGTAGTTCTTTGTTACATAGAATATAATCACTTACATGCGTTTCTGTGGTGTAAGCTAAGAAGGGTAGGTATACTGTTTCTTAAAGAGTTTTAAACAATAAATAAAGACTAGTTTCAATTTCACTTGTATGCATAATCCTTTACAATTTTCATTTATCAACAGCCAAGTACTCTCTATTTCGTTCTTTGATGGAAGAGGTTTTGAAAGTGCATGTAAGTCAAAGTATGAGTGGTACAACTTATACGGAAATTTAAAGCTAGGTTGTCATTTGTGTATAAAATAGGATAAAGTTTTCCTTATAATCTCTTTCTTTTCAGATGATGATATTTGTATTGCTTATTCTAAAAATCTTATATGTCTCTGTCTGTCTGTCTGTCTGTCTCTCCCTTGCTCCCCTCCCCTCTCTCATTCCTCTATTACTTTCTATCCTCCCCCGTATTTATTCCCCTTCCCCTTCTCTATTCTCTCTCTCTCTCTCTCTCTCTCTCATTTTCTCTCTCCTCCATTCAATTCAATTAAATTCAAATAAACTTTAAGTTTCCTCCGTTTATTTGGCAGGTTCTAAAATTTATTTCAAATGAATACAGTTGCAGAGGTAACATACAATATCAAAACACAAATAATGTGTTGGAGAATGACCAAAAGATATTAATATGATAATTACTTCATCCATGGCATAATTACTGATTTTTTTTTTTCATAATATATACTTTATTCGTCAACATAAAAGTACATATAAACAGATAAAACCTAGGATATTTTCTGCTGAGGCAGTAAAATACAAGGTAGAACAAAATTATACACAGGCACAATGCGAAATTCGCAAGGTATTAGAAATAAAAGTAAAAGCATCCTTTCAGGTGTCTTGTTTTTACCACCATTTTCTTAGAGAGTAAAAAAAAAAGAATAAAGGCGTTTCAATTTCACTTGTAACCACAAACTTGTTTCACCACTATGTCCTGTATAATCGGAATTATTATTATGTTTTATTATTCTATACTTTTATATAATGTTCTGTTATATGTTGCAAAGTCTAGAGCAATGCCAAATAAAGATGTTTTTATCAAGAGCAAAATCAATTCAGGTGAGTGGTTTTTTTATATGCATTTTTCACTCAGTTTCTCACCGTATCAAGTACTCAATGTCTCCCTCTGCAGTTGGGGGCCATAAGTCCTAAGCGTAATATAGTATTTCCATAGTACTTTGGGGTGGGCATGTGTCACCCATCAAAATTTGATGAGCCAACTAACGAAAAGGAGAAAAAAAAGAAAATAGATAGGAAGGAGGGAGAGAGAGAGAGAGAGAGGGAGAGAGAGAGAGAGAGAGAGAGAGCGAGCTAGAAAAAAAAACACCCCTTCCTCCTCTAACTCGAAGTAGTCCTTCATATTTTAACCACATGACACCCCCACAGAAATTAATTATCATTGCTTGAAATACCCAACGCCAATGTTCCCTCCGCTATTAAAGAAGAAAAATAAATGAGTGCTATTTAATCAGCACTAATCTCTTCGAGGAAACATAAACTTCAAATGGATGATTACGGGTGAGGAAAAGAGTGCGACACAATGCTCGACGGCAGTTGCTATTCGTCAATTTCCAGGTACACTCATCGAATACTAACTTTGGACCCTGGACTAAACACTTTACCAAAGCCTAAACCTATAAGCCTGTATAAAACCTTTTGCACCCCAGACCCTAACAAAGTATCTTTGACGCAAGATGTGTTGACGCAAGACAAAAACCCAGAGATATTGTAGCCGGAACATTATGGCAGGTCACCGTCAGCGGAGCTTACGTCGGGTCACTGTCGCCAGCAGTAATGTTATTGGGTCACGGTGAATGATTTGACTCGGCCGCCTTCACCGCAATCCCCTTCGTACTTCAAGTTCAAGTTCAAGTTTATTGATTTCCTTTCTTCACATATATACATTGGTACAAACAGGACATTAAGTGAGTAACATGGTAAATTTTAACAAAGGAAATAATAACAAAATAACATAATTATTAAAGAAACAAAATAAGTCAGTATAGATGACACATCTTATCATTAACAAATTAAGTGTTACAAAGTAAAGTTCATAACCTGTTACTAATATTAAAGTCATGAAAGAAAGGAGGAGACCTTAAAGAAGCTGGGCTTGTTAACGCAAGGTCCCCAAAGAGAAAATAATATATACTTGAATGTTTACTTGCTTTAAGACATCTAAACAAAATAAGCTAACGTATATTTACATTAAGGTTAAAATAAAAATATCTACAAAAGGGATAGAGTTGAAAGCTGGAAAGAGGAAATATATACAAGATGGAGAAGGAAACAGTAAGTGTGGGGGGGGGGGCAAAAAGAAAACATGTGAAAGAAGAGGGTTTCAAGGATAGGGAAAGAATGTTGGAGAAAAAGAAACACAAAAGAAGAAACAAATCAAAACAAGAGTGCAAGTTGGTTCAGAAATTATTGTTAAGGGCCAGCCTGTGAGAGAAAGAGGGGAATATAGGCATGATTAAATATTTTCAGCATAGTTACTCAATAAATGTAATTTAAGTTTGCGTTTAAAAACAGAGATACTGACAGAAGAAGTTACATTAATAGGAAGTGAATTCCAATACTTGGGACCAGTACAAGTTAATGTGTTCAAGGCAAAGGTAGTTCTGACACGTGGAATGTGAAGTGCAGTTGCCTGTCTCGTATTATAACTATGAAACTCATTATTCTTTCTAAAAAATTAACAGGAGCTCGTCGTATGGCTATAAATATTTTCCTGTTCGATGAATTCAAACATGCACGATTTTTTTTTAACCCTATTGACAGATGGTCTTAAATCAAGAATGAAAGAAATGGATTTTCAATCATGTTAATGGATTCTGCTTTCATACAGAACCGGTGACTCCATCAATAATGTACGATGAAAAGTGATCTAAAAGTGATGATGAAACTATGTTTGCATTCAATCACAATGGTCAAAATTAGTGGAAAACTATCCGTATATCAATGGGGAGGGGTCAAAACCAGCAACCAAAATGGCATCGGCAAATCCCTTTATTGAGATCACTCCTTGCGCAATGGTTCAGTGGCTGCCCTGTGCAGGATGTGGACCTGCCACAGCAGTAGCGCCACGGGAGGAGGAGGAGGGGGGGGGGGGGGAGGAGGAGGAGGAGAAGAGGAGGAGGAGGAGGAGGAGGAGGAGGAGGAAGCAGAGGGGGAAGGTAAGGGGGTGGGGGACATGGGGGAGTAATGGTGGAGTGCATGGGAGAAGTGGGGTGAGGAGAATTTTCTGAAAAGAGTCTTTTGGTTACTGATTTGTGTTACCTGACTGCTATAAGAAAGCATATGCTTGTAAGTATTTATAAGCAATCAGAGAACCAACGGCTTTGAGTCTTGTCTGAGGGACCTGGTAATGTGGATTAATGCCTTACCACGGAAGGCACTAGTTGACTTGGTTTCGAACCCGTGCTCTACGAGACCATTGTTCTACCGATCGCCCTTCCTCTGTCATATTCCCAAATTCCAGTCCATCACCCCCCCCCCCCCGCCTTCCAGTGATCCGTCATCTGCTCGAGTCAGATTTACTCCTTTTTTTTTTTTTTTGTTTTAATATCGTCGAAAATTAATATGGTTAGCGTTAACGTTGGTTAGCGTTGAAAAAATATATAATTTTATATGGAATATTGATAAAAAGTATTTGCAAATTCAGTATACAGGGCCCACAATATGGAATTCTTTGCCACCATCCATCACAGGATATACTTCCTTGAATACTTTCAAGAAAAATCTTAAAATATATGTGTTATCCTTTTGATTTGATTTGTAGTAGTTCCTAAAACCACTCAATTTATACAGTCTTACCATGTGAGAAAGAGAGAGGGGACAGGGAGGGAGGAGGGGGGAGGGGGAGTGGGGTTAAGGTGTCAAATACATGCACCTTACATTCTTATGTAAAATTATCTGTGTCTCTAATTTGTTTACCTTGGACACCTGATACATACAAGCTCGTTTAAGCTTCCTACAGGTGCTCCTTTTTCCATTTCTTTGATTCTCACAGTTTACTTGAATCTTATGTTCATGTGTTTGATTTTCCCCCCTTATTATATATATTTGAACTGTTTGCATTTATGATGGATGTATGTATTTGAATATTTATAATGGAAATGAATAAATGAATTGAAATTGAAAAAAAAAGCCTTTTAGGTTAGGTTTCGGTTCCATTAGTGATAGGCAGATGGGTTATGGGCTGATTTTAAGTCTGTTTGAGTAGGACAATGACTGCGTATTAAATGACCACGTCAGCTGATATGAAAAAGTATAATTCAGAAGTGATTTTTTTTTTCAAATTTGCATTTCAACATTTTGCAGCATATTCCTTGCCCTCAGCTATCCCCACCTCCAACATCAACTCATTACTTAAGGTGCCGCCATTACTTGTGACTTTTCTACCACAAAAATGCATCTGAGCACAATTTAATAATGAACAACCTTCCATACGCAGTAGTAATCGGAGTGCATTGCGCTTGTGGTTTACATCACTTGGATTATTGTTCTAATAACCTCATGAATAAATCAGTTAAGAATTATGAACCAATCGCTGTTAAAAGCAAACTCGGCCCAACAATATTCGACCTTGTTAGCTAACAATGACATCAGTCAGCGGGCATGAGAGGTGGGAACGAACTTAACGAAGGGGGATTCTATCGGGGGAGGGGGCTATATGAAATTGCCGGCGTGTTTGGGGACGCGACTTCCCCATTTGAAATTATGTCGGCACATTCGACAGTTTTATATAAGAACAGGAAAGTTCACAATTTGGTGACCTACGTCTTCTTTTTTCTCCCTCCCTCTCCTTTTTCTTCTTCTTCTTCTTCTTCTTCTTCTTCTTCTTCTTCTTCTTCTTCTTCTTCTTCTTCTTCTTCTTTTCTTTTCTTCTTCTTCTTCTCCTTCCTCTTCTTTGTGTTATTTGTTTTGTTTTGCTTATGCTCTTTGGCAAATTTCAGGTACTTTATCGAAATCTGGAAATTGGGTCTAACAGCCCCCACCCCTCCTCCATTAATAGCGTAGTGCAACATCCATCATGCAACCCACAAAATGATGCGGCGGTATTCTGGGGATGGTAACGCTCTAGTTCACCTATTGAAATGATTATCACACAATCCAGTTTATCAGACACACTTTCATTAGCGTTTGTGCCGAAAGCATGCAGACGACATCTTAAATTTTGCGCACGGAACTAAGAAAATATTGAAGCTATTTTCGCGCCAATTGGTGGATGTGATGTAAATGTTTGGATTTAAGCAAACTTTGCCCGCTCTGTTGTCACTACCTCCGTGATAGGTTCGCAAATAGAAGAATTTATTCCGTGGCATCGAGTATCATCAGAAACTTTTGTAATCCTACTACTGGTGAGTCACCCTTAAAATTTATGCTTTTACCATTATTAAGACTTTCATTATATGAAAGGGCTTTTAAAAACATTTAGGGGACTGTGACACATAATTAGTTCATAGCGTTACGGACAGTAAGATAAATCAAGAAAAACAAACACCAAGTGAATCATTTGTAAAAAAGAATTATATTTCCAAATATTTTAAGAATCTGACTTTTACATATGTGCCGTACATCTCTGTATGCCTTCAATTCCCAACTGACTTATAGAAATTAACAGAGAACTTTTTTCCCTTCATTTTAATAGGACGATAACAATTTTGCATAAGAATTTCCATGTGATTTCATTTACTAAAAGTAATGGACAAAAAAAAAAGAATTTACCATTGTCTTTCGTTTGCTTTGAAAAAAATATTTGTTTTAAACGAGGCTTTTATTCAAAACTTGAATTTTGAATAGTCATGAGAATGCGATTTGTGACCAATCCTCAATCAGCAACAGTGATTCGTCAGCAATGTCCACGGAGAAGAATAAGATAACAAAAAAGATTTTTTAAAATCCAATTGTTTTGTAATTAAGTAATGAAATAGGAAAAAGTTTATTATCAAATAATAAATGGTATCGTCGCGTGATATTTCTTTTTGAATAGATAGAATATTTAGGTCTATTTTAGTGACCCGCATTGTATGTTGTAATACGGTCATTTCGTTGATGCAATCCAGTATACGTTAGTCATGGAAAGCCTTCATGATTTTTATTTGACAATTTATTTATTTACTTTATTTCATTATTTCATTTAATTTCCAGGCAAAAATAAAAACGTATTTACAAAGGAAACAAGAAAGAAATACCACCGACTATAGTGTCTGAGGATGTCTAGAAGGAAACAAGTTCCTAGTGAAAGATTCTCCTTACTAGTCGGTGGTTCACAAACATACACGAATACGCATACATGTCTTTTTTGGGGCGGGGGGGGGGGTCTTAACGCATGCAGCCGAAAGGAAACTTATCATACAAGTTAAGAGGTGAAATAAAAGAGGCATGAAGGGAAAGTAAGAAACCAAGGAGAGGAAGAGCGGGAGAGATGGGGGGGGGGGGGGGGAGAGAGAGAGAGAGAGAGAGAGCGAGTGAGCAAGAGCGGAAGGAGAGAGCGATGAGAAAGAAATATATAACATTCATATGTTTTACATTTCAAACAACATCTCGCAGGCTCATTATATTGAACAACACAATGGTCCCCAAACAACCGTTTTAATAGTGTAATACATGTTTGTAAAAAAGATAAGTAGTAAGTATAGAAAAAAAACATTAGCGTACAGTAATTTTCGAATCTCGCATGTTTTTCGCGACAGTGGAGAGCAGAATTATTGTGTCGGGAATGGCCTTTCATATGGCATCTGTATTGCACGTTTTGTTGCTGACATGCATCAGTGGACTTCCTTCAAACATCGTATTATGAAAGGCCATCCTGACACAAAGCTACTCTCAGCAGTCACCAAAAATTTGAAAATGACTGTATTTTAAGAAACGGGCATAGAATACAAATTACTTCACCAAATTCAATGATCTTAGTATCATTTTCTTCGGTAGACGATGCTCTACCCACTTATGTAAAAAGATTTTATCTACTTTTTGAAGGTAAAGTGCTGAAAATCCACCGTTCCGCTTTTTCTGGGACACCCGGTACAGGGAAAAGAAAGAGCTGATAAGAGAAGAGAGAAAGAAGGAGAATTCATAGGACAGCAGAGAACAACAAGGGAATAAAAGATAATTCATGTAATCTCTAAAATGCTTTTTTCAACTGGAGGAAGAGTGAATAATTGCTTCCTTAGAGCACTGAGTATCAGGGACGGGGATACTGAACTTATGAGGCAGAGGTCTCTCTATTCTGAGGGAATAGTTCAAAAAATCTTGGGGGGAAAATAGAAACACAAAAACTTCAGAGCGTAACACACCTGGCAAATTCATGTAAATAGAAGTTTATAAGGCGATCTAGCTCTTGGCCTAGGCAAGAACTCATCGGGCACATCATACAATTAAGCCAAACAAATATTTGATAAGAAAGCTAGCAGATAGATAAATAAGTCCGTTATACAAATGAGGGAGATCCAATGTTTGCATTCTTCCAGAGTAAGTTAGGATGCTTGTTCATGATATGAAAAACAAAAAACGTGTGAAGCGTCTTTGACCGGATTCCAGAGACTGTAGGTGATTTTTTTTTGTGAGGAAGCCAAACGGTACACGGTATTCAATTTCAAGCAGAAAAGTCGTTTTAGAACAACAGGGTTTCCTGAAATTATATTCTGCAGATGAATCCTGATAGTTTTGAGCATTTTGATACAATGTAATGAATATGTTAGACCATGATAAATCTCCTGAGAAAACGAGACCAAGGTACTTGTATGAATCAACTACTTGAACGTGTTTAAGTAGAGTGTTGTCAAGTAGACACGCATCAACAGTGGGTCTTCGAGACCTTGTGACATGCGTTACTTTACATTTTAGGGAGTTGAGTTCCATGTAATTGTTGTCAATGCACCAGCGAACAATAGAGTCAAGATCTAACGGGAGGATTTGGGTGTCACTTTGTGGGATAAAGTACTGTCATCAGCGTATTGGGGTAGCCCAGTATACCGGCAGAGATAAAATTTGGTAGGTCAGCAGTGCATAAATTGAAAAGAATGGGTCCTATAACACTCCCAGGGGGACACTCGATGTAACCAGGCTCCAATCACATTTTAGTGTATTAATTGTTGTTACTCCATTTTACTACATTTTATCAGCATCTTCCGTTCTCATTGTGGCAATGATAGGAATGGGCTATTGGTCACAGGCCATTATCTCCTGAAAATTCATCTAATTGAGGTCAACTTGCCGCTCGACTCCTAATTTACATTAGTAACACTTTATGAGTAGCAGAATAGTGTACAACGTAAGGGAGACAAGATGGAAACCAGTTTCATGTCATAAGAATAGTGATATAACTGGCATTGGTCAACATATTTTAAATGCGAGTGAGCGAAGCGAGCAAGCGCTTACAGTTTTTTCCTTTTCCTTTTCTTTTTATTTTCTCTCTCCTTTCTTCCTTTCTCTTTCCTTCTAAATCTATTTTAAGGGTATGACAGGGGCCATGTCATTTCTGAGGGTGAATTGAGAGGGGGGGAGAGATAATAATAAAGACCAATCCCACTTAAAATACTGGGGGATATACCCCCCCCCCCCCCTCCTGGGGATCTACACCCATGTGGCAGATGTATGACAAATTGCATATTGATTGGTGAATATTGTAGTGCCGGATATTATTGATATCAGAATTGCATAAAAAAAGGGAGAAAAGACTTTACTTCCTAAATGAATCAATAATTCAGAGAAATCTCTCCACCCTCATAACCTATTAATTACCATAGAACACTTTCCATTTGACACGTTGGAGATCCTTACTTAATAGAAGACTGAATAATTTTGTCATCGCTATAATTACTAATGGATATAGATGCCCTCCTAAGTAAACAGAGGTTGATCTTCTGCGCTTTTTCTACATCATCCCTGGCTCTTTTCAAAGCAACTGTGTATGCAGAAAACCTTTGAGGCAATCAATAATCAAATGAATGGCTTTTTATTCCAGCCACGACCCTGAAAATTATGGTCTTTGTGAGGAGAATGATTATATTTGCTTAGAGGTCCAACAGCACCCTAATCAAACGATGATTGGGCGCGATTAGGCAAGGATTACAAGACAAAATTCACTTCCAAGTCAGTGTTCTAATTGTAATTTGGCTTGAATTTCACTATTGTGTATGACAGTGTCATGCCACCGTGAATCACAAAGTCAGTAAGTCACATGGCAGTGGCCTATTCTGCCCTACTTTGGCAAAAGGAAGCAAGTGACAACAAGTATATGCCACAAAATGAAGAAGAAAATACGTTTTTGACCTGCCATTGATGGTAACTTTTCCATCAATGGTAACTCATTTGGTAGCTCATTTGTGTGACCATTACTAGATCAGGGGGGGGGGGGGGGCGGTGGGGGTGTAACATAAAGAGATATAATCAATCCTACGATCAATTGCACCTCTTTAGTATATGGTTGGCCATAGACTTACGGTTGATATCAATCGTAAGATTGATTGTATTTTTTATGTTACACCCCCAGATCTCTTGCAAACTTTAAACAGAGAAAAACTGTTGCGTTGATACTTCGGCGTTGTGGCAGCCCTTGGAAAAATCTTGGTAATTCTTGCAATTTCTTTAGAGTTAGTAAGTCTTCATTTATCCTGCAGCTCAGGACCGAGAATTATTTTATCAAAAGTACACCTTTGATCTGGTAAAGCAGAAAAAACGATCTAGTATTGTTGAAGTTAAAGTTATGCTTTAACATAACTTAAAGCCTTTAAGTTATGTTTTAAGTTATGCTTTAAAGCTGATAATCATCTGATAATCCTCTTTCAAAATTAGACGTAGACTTGAATATTATTGTAACTGGTAACTTTTTTGTGGCCATGTGATGTGCGTGCTGGGTCATAGACTGAACACTTTCAAATGTTATCTTAAACAGATACACAGAGAATAATGTCAGAAAGGGAGATAAGGAAAACAAAATGACAATGAGAGATATAGACTGATAGATATCAATTTTTGTGATGAAATGAACAAAATCATTATCTTTTTACCCTTGTAGTATAACCAAATGCTGCACTGAATATATGGTAAATAAACTACAATGTTATGGATTAAAGTATACTTTCAGTTTCATTAGGATGGGCTGAATATGTCATTGCTGTTATTATTGGTATCTTCTTTCTTTGTTTTTTACCCACAGTTTCTTGAGGAGAATGTGACAGAGAGTCACCATGGAGTCAGCGACACAGATAAATGTAAATGTGACATTTGGAGAACTCACATCTAACATGATGTCAACGGCTATAGAACCTGAAATGGGGAGCGACATTTCGAACGTCACTGATGACTCTTGGAACGTGACGGCTAACGCTTGGAATGTCACGGATGACTCCTGGAGCGCTATAAATGAGGATTCGAACGTTACAAAGAACGCTGATCACACAGGAATTACTACAGAATGGACATTCAATGACAACAGCACTCTGGCAACAGGGTCATCATATCACGACTGGTCGTGGGCACCCGTTTCCTGGCAGTGGTGGCAGATTCTGCAGTTGATCCTGGCCATCGTCGGTATCATCGGAAACTTTCTGGTGATGGTGGTGCTCTTCCGCCGAAAACGACACAGTTATTCCACTGACACCTTGATCGCCGCCCTGGCAGCTGCCGACTTCACGACGTCGGTTTTCATCCTGCCTCATCCGACAGCGACGACGCTCCCGCACACGACGACTGGTCAGATCTATTGTCGCATCGTCCACTCGTCCGTCATCATGTGGATCTCCATCTGTGCTTCGATCTTTACCCTGACTACGATTTCAGTGGAGAGATTGCTGGCGATAAGGTATCCTTTCGTATTCCAGCGCATGTTTACCCCTCGTCGCAGCATCATCTCTCTCATCATCATCTGGATCGTTGCCGTCATTATCAACTCGTTCAGCTTTTACATCCATTTCGTCCATAATGGAACATGCGTAACCATATTCCCGACGATGGTGTTTCAAATGACCATGGGTGTAATACTGTTTCTGGTGGAATACGTCATACCCGTCATCATCATGCTGACTGCACATGCTTTGACGATCCACAGCCTTCGCCAGCGCTCGAGTCCACTTGCAATTGGCCAGGAACAACAGAAGCACGCCCACAAGCTCATGAAAGCGCGACATCGCGTCCTTCAAATGCTCTTCGTCGTCATCATCACCTTCATCATCTGCTGGACACCAGATCAGTTTGGTTTTCTCGTGTTCAACCTCGGCGTCGTCGACGTCAGCCATCTCTTTAGTCCCCTCTACCGCTGCTTCGTGGTCCTTGCCTTTGCAAACTCATGCCTCAATCCCATTATCTACGCGTCTAGGAATCCAAGATTTAGAAAGGCACTCCAAGACCTCTTGAAAGGTGTCTGCACACCTAGTGGCCAGTCGATCTTTGCTGGGCTAGATGACAGCAAGGACGTGAATACAGGTGTTACGGACATACCAACTAATGAACAGTCTCAGGTATAATTGGTCTATGGTCTGATCTTTTTTAATGTTTGGATTTAATTTCAAAGGAGAAACAAGTGGATGGAAGAGTTTTGATATTTACCACATTGAGCTTTACTATCACCTCACTTTGAAGAAAGGGTGATCATGTTAGAAGCAATTGTGGCTTATCATACCGTTGTTTAAATATTCTGTTTTGTTGTGGACACAATCACATTTTTTTGCACCCATTTGGGATTGAATCAGGGTCCTAAGTGATCACGGCTAACTCGAAAGTGAGTTTTAATGCTTTGCAGGTGATAGCGCAGCAGCTTATTTGAAAAGGATCTATGGTTGATTTCGGTGGTTCCCGTAATTGCTATCTGTATAATATGTATTGTAATCTGTACGAATATGTGAAATATATCCAGGGGGTGTTTCATAAAGCTGTTCGTAAGTTACGCACGACTTTACGCACGACTGGTGATATGTTCTTGTGCTACATGTAAATGACTGAGAATCTGATTAGCACCCAAAAACAAGTGCCAGTCGTGGGTAAAGTCGTGCGTAACTTACGAACAGCTTTATGAAACACCCCCCACTGTTTATGTATCGATTTTCAGCGTATTATGTATTAAATGATGATGTCTTTACATGCATACGTATGGGGGGGGGGGGGGGGGGGGGGGGCTGAGGTTGCTGCCATCCCCGTGAATTAAAAAAAAAACAGTCATAGGGCAGTCGTCATCTCATACTTGGCCGTGACCAGAGGCATCGCTAGAGGGGGGGGGGGGTGACACCCCCCCCCCCGTTCAAAATTATTGTCGGCAAATTCGCGATCGCTGTCGGCAAAAGAGAGAGAGAGAGGAGAAGGAAGAGTAAGGAGGGAAACAGAAAAAAAGAGGAGTAAGGTGCCTAAATAAAGTCATATTCGGCTTATTTGCTTGTGTGTTTTGACGACGAAATAACACTGCTACCACGAAAGAGAGTGTATATTTTTCCTCGCTCGCTGCGCTCGCTCGTTTAGATACAGGATGTTTTTGGAAAGCAAACACATTCGGCAAGTGAGATGAAAAAATATATAATTTAGATATCTTTAGGCTCATCATGTATTTGGGTGAAGAATTATCACTTCTACCATAAGAGTATTTTTTCCTCGCTCGCTACGCTCGCTCGTATAATATTTATATACAGGATGGTCTTTGAAAGCAAATAAATTAAAAAAGAGAGGTGACCAAATATATCAAAACAAATATCTTATAGTTCCATCGTGTATTTTGATGAAGAACTTTCACTTCTACTATGAAAAGGAGTAGGCTTATATATGTATTTTTCCTCGCTCGCTACGCTCGCTCGTGTAATATTCAGATACAAGATGTATTTTGGAAAGCAAATGAATTCGGCATGCAAGACCCATCATGTATTTTGATGAAGAATTATCACTTCTACCATAAAAAAGGAATATATATTTTTCCTCGCTCGCTACGCTCGCTCGTATAATATTTATATACAGGATGGTCTTTGAAAGCAAATAAATTAAATAAGAGAGGTGACCAAATACATTAAAACAGATATCTTATAGTTCCATCGTGTATTTTGATGAAGAACTTTCACTTCTACTATGAAAAGGAGTAGGCTTATATATGTATTTTTCCTCGCTCGCTACGCTCGCTCGTGTAATATTCAGATACAAGATGTATTTTGGAAAGCAAATGAATTCGGCATGCAAGACCCATCATGTATTTTGATGAAGAATTATCACTTCTACCATAAAAAAGGAATATATATTTTTCCTCGCTCGCTACGCTCGCTCGTATAATATTTATACAGGATGGTCTTTGAAAGCAAATAAATTAAATAAGAGAGGTGACCAAATACATTAAAACAGATATCTTATAGTTCCATCGTGTATTTTGATGAAGAATTATCACTTCTACTATGAAAAGTGTATATATTTTTTTTTTCCTCGCTCGCTGCGCTCGCTCGTATAATATTAAGATTTAGGATGGTCTTTGAAAGCGATGAATTAGGCCAGAGAGGTGACCAAATTGAACATGCATAGTAGGCTATATATGGTTGAATTTATCGACGTTGTTCGTCGGCAATCGGTGGCATTGTTTGTCGGCAATCTGGCCTCTACACCCCCCCCCCCCCCCCCCCATTGAAAAAGGTCTAGCGACGCCCCTGGCCATGACCCTTGCAACGTTTCTCTGGTTATGATATATTTATATTTTCATGTCTTTTCTACAGTCATGACTGGAATATTTCATTTTTTATATAAAAATTTTCCTCTCCCATTGACACTATGTACAGCTAGGGAGCAGAATTTTAACAAAAGTGAAAGTTGGCTTATTTTCATCGATGATTATTGTTCAATCTACTGCGAGTTTTTTCATGAAATTTGGCACAGTATCTCCCTGAAGTCACTAACTAAAAGGATCTTATTATCCAAATTAACTATCCGATGCAGCACGGAGCAGGGACAACGCCCTAAAATTTCATCTCATTTGCATAATTTTCTCGTCGCATTTGCTCCCTGAAGCGTAAGAGGTCGGGATTTCGACGAAAATCAAATCAGACGAACTCCCCAAGAAGACTTATCATGGTTACGCACATTAAGCAATTGAATTTTGGTCGGTAGGTGAAAGAGCTTTTCCAGTCCGACGTGCTCATTGAAGCGTGAACTTTCAATTAAATGCCATGAGATCATTGATACATGTACACCGGTCATGTAGACATGCTAAAAAAGTTATCAATAAGATTTTTAGTGCACAAAAATAAGGCAATAATTATTGGATAATTTCAACATGGTGATAATTTGTTTTTTATTATGTGTTCATTCAACCGTGATTTGATAGGTATCGATTCCAACAGTTGCAAACACCCTTCCAAAACATGAATTCCTCTGCATTAAATCAAATTAACCTCGCAAAAGATGTCAAAAATGCAGTTTTTGCCATTTCCACCTCTTGCTCACTCAAGCAGCAATTTGGTGCACAACTCATTTGGCATGTTTGTTAACGAATAATATTCATGTTGCATGCCTTCATACGTAGAAATCTTAAAGTATGTTCCGATATCACTGCATCAAAGTCATGGCACGAGGCTTGTGAACTTTAAAAAATGACAATTTTGCATTTAGGTTGTATTCACTGAAGCGTGACTGAAGGGTTTGCCCTGAATTTTCCAGGAAATGTAGCTGAGAAGTGTAGCTACATGAGTCTGTATTCAGATTTCATCAAAGGTTCCTGATCGAAAAAGTACAGGGATATGTTTTAGGGGGAACTTATTTTTTTGTGTGTGTTTTAGATATTCATTGATTTGAAAAAAAACAAACAAACCTGACTTTGTTTTTAATTATTGCATAGGCAGGATGATAGGTGAAGTTTAGATTGGACAAGGTTATCAAAATTCCATGCTTGGAAACATTCGAAGTAATGATTATTATCAGTTACAAAATGCTAAAATACAACCCTGGCATAGCAACTGAAGAGCTCTCTGAACGCTGCACAAGCAGACGATGTCCCATAGCATCTCACACATTTTCAGTGCCTGTTTTGTCATCTTCTCTTCAGTTATTTCTCTTACTTCACTAGTGTCAGTCTAAATGTTTAATCTACTGCCTCACTCTTAAGGTATCATTTTGATGAAAAATACAGCGTTGAAAAAATAAGGGAACCAGTCGTTTGTAAACAAAATAAGCCGCCATTAATAATTAATAATACTAATTCCTTGTGGTGTGTGTGTGTGTGTGTGTGGTAGATTAGACTTAGAATGCAGCATAACTTTCGGCAAATTTAGGTCTTACACCCCCCATTCATCATGTTCTAGTGACGCCCCTGTCTCCGCACTCCTTTGTTTAGTCGAACCTCAACGTTTGCCCCCCCGCCCCCCCTGTTGAATAATCCTGTCTATGCCAGTGGTTCGAGTATACTTTCATCACCGTGAATAAAAATGAAATATTGTTTTCGAGGAATGAATCTTCAGAGAGAAAATTAACAAAAACTGCATTCCAGCATGTTCAGAGGGAATTAAAGCTTTGCTAGTCTTTAAACTTGCCAGGTTAATTAATTGTGATCGGGGAATATTCCCTTCTCACGTCTTGGATTATTGTATTTTATTGAAGCGTTTTGAAAAAATAAGACGCAAGCAGGACAACGACTGAACAATTTTTTTTTTTTGAAAATAAGAAATAATGAAAAGAAAACAACTGCTCGGCAGCTCAGGTCTCATTTCCTGTGTGCATGTACTCATCATTACACATTTGATGTTATTTTATGTAAATATATATATATATATATAAAGAAATTTGACAAATGCAAACAACTTTGGCAACTCCCATGTAGATAATAAATACTGAAAGAAATGAAATTGGGAGAATAATAATTGCGTAGCTTTCCCAATGTTCCCCAGATGTGTCATCCATTTTCTCCCAATTTCTCCCAATTTCTCCCAATTTCATTTCTTTCAGTGTTTATTATTTACATGGGAATTGCCAAAGTTGTTTGCATTTGTCAAATTTCTTTCAATGTATTGTCCCCTTATTCTGACTTATGGATATATTCAGACTTCTAGCTGGGATCCAACTGCGGCACGCGGCTTCTCGTTGTTCGTTAACTCATCTGCACCAAAATAAAGAATCAAAAGATCAAAAGGGTTGGAAATCTGTATGTCGGTCAGTTGGTCTAGTGGTTAAGGCATTGGCGTTCTCAGCCAGTGACCCGGGTTCGATTCCCGGCGGAGGCATTTTTTCGACCCTTGATTCAAAATGGATGACAGCTCTGGGGAACATTGGGGAAGCTACGCAATTATTATTCTCCCAATTTAATTTCTTTCAGTATATATATATATATATATATATAATATATATATATATACACTTGGTGAATGCTATCCTTATAAACTTAAGAGTGCTCGATGTTCGATATATATATATATATATATATATATATATATATATATATATATATATATATTGTATATATTTATATATTTCTTTGGTTTACGGAGTTTTTTATATTCGTTTTTTAGTTTTATATATATATATATATATATATATATATATATATATATATATATACTCCCTGTCTAATAAGTGCTATTGTGGGTATCCGTGTGTTTATTATTCGTTTAAAGACCAATGATGATTTGCTACCAGAATAATACTATGAACTGAAGGGTGGTCACAAACAGTCATGTACCTCTCTGGGTGTTGTCAGCGCTAGATTTGGCAGAAAATCCTCACCTCTGACAATGGGTCTGCACTTCTTTTCCCAAGCACGTGGCGTAGGGACACGCAGAGGCTGTCGGACATGTCCTGTCTGGGTACCAGTTTCGATGAACGCAGGTGACACGTGCAGCCATCGCACTTCTTGCACGGGCTTCTTGCGAACATCGCATGAGCTTCTTAAGGGATCTCACGAAGATCGTAGCACCGTGCACTGCCATACGAAGCCCTGGCATATTCATTAAGTCACACGGGGGCTGCACGTTCGCCTCAGAATTCTTGCAGGTAAGATGGTGCGCAATAATATTATGAGGAGGATGCGAGACACTCAAGAGAGTATGTAAAAAGATGCTCAGTTGTAACCATTTCAAACGGAGGACGTACGAATCGCAGATGTTGGTCCATAGCCGACCGCAGCCTGCCGACACGCACGTGCAAAAAGACGCACGTTTGAATGTGACCATGGCGCAATTTATTTGTGCAATAGCTTATTATGTAATTATGCTTTCTTGATAAAGTTAAACATGAGGACTTTGTTATGAAATTTGATAATGTTACTTGATCTCGATTTTCAAACATAATAATTATTGCTATTTAACTGGATTACCTGAATTATAGAATGTTTAAATTCAAGAGAATTTATCAATGTCAAGGAATCATTTCATGAAGATATGAATAAAGATATGAAGGGGAGGAGAGACATGGAGAGATAGAGAGGGGAAGAGGAAAGAGATGAAGGGAGAGGGGTAACAGGGAAGGAGAACGAAGTAAGAGACAACGAGAGTGGAGAGGGGAGAGAGGGACAGAGAAAGCTAGAGATGTAAAGAGAGGAAATGAGATTTGTAATATTGTATTTCATACCATGCAAACAGCACCATTTTGCATGCACTGAATACACTGAATGCTTTGATACTGTATCTTCCTTAAGGCACTGGAGGTAGAATGTATACAGGTTACCATGCAGTAGCTGTGTGAGTTCAGTGAAAGCATGGAGAAAATGAGTAGAGCGTGAGACGAAAATGACTCTCAGAAAAGTTGGTTAAAAAATCTTCAGGTTGGTTAAAATATGAACCTACCAACTGTTGGTTAAAACAAATTTGTATGTAAAACATATTGGATATTCTTTTAACCAACAGTTGATAGGTTCATATTTTAACTAACAAATTTTTTTTTCTGAGAGTGTACGACCCTCTGCAACAGAACGCTCACTCGTTCGCCTTGTTCTCTTGCATCTTGTCGACATCAACGGCGATCTAGGAGGAAAGGTGTGCATTTGATATCTGAGTGGCGTATCTAAGACAGTACGCGACTGCAAAAAAAGAACACTTTGGTAATATTGTTCCCCTCTTCCACAAAATCCTGGGTCCACCCCTGAGTTGGAGTAAGATCGATGCCCACAACCCCTCCCCATGGCACTTGCACCTGCTAACGTTACGCCAAGATACACCCCAGGTCCTAGTCACAGGAGGACATCCCTCCCCTTTTTGTCACTTAAGATCTAAAACTTGGAGTCATCTTTATTTCATGTCATTTTAAAAACTACGGTTTTGATATATTAGATCACAACAACCTTTGATAGTCCTAGAGAAGGGAAAATGCATTAATTTGTTTTAGCTTTGTGATGCATTTTGATCAAAGTATATTATGAAATATGAATATAAAAGACTTTCTTCATTCGTGTTCAAATACAGTGGAAATACCTTAGATGTAGGCATTTAAAGTTATAAACTTCTCTGCCTCTCGTTGACATCTAATGAAGAATTCAGACTGGGACACTGTTTTAGTGGCGCTGTACAATAGTAGAAGAACATGGACAAGCAAAGGACTCTTCTGGATCAAATTTGTCTTTTCTTGATGACCAAAATTTTAACAAGTTGGATTTGAAATTATTAAGTGACGAGCTCTCTACCACATCAGAGGAAAGGTTGTTCCATTCGTTAATGCATCTCTGCGAAAAGGAGCCATGTCTGAGCTTTGAGTTAGACTTGCTTCTTGCAATCTTGTACCGATGGCCACGAGTTCTATTCTCTGATGGACGATCAAAGAAATGTGTCTGATCGAGATCGTCGAGGCAATGCATGATTTTGTTCAGTAATAGACGACTGGTTTTTAGGCAGCGTTCTATTTCGACCTAATAAAAGTTTATGTTTGCCACAGTGAAAATCGATATCTTTGCTTAATAGTCGCATACCTTTTAAGGTTACTGCTTTATTTTGTTTTACCGCCATGTACTACAATAGCGTCCTTTACAATAAATGAAAAGGAAGATTCTTCACGTTAGCGTTGTGATGCATTTTGATCAAAGTATATAACATATAAAATATAAAAGACTTTCTTAGAGTTTATTGTGATTTAATTTATCAAACGAGAAATCCATAGAGCCATGGTCATCGCAGCGCCATCGAATGCATCATTGTCTCAACTCCAAAAGAAAAAAAGCGACTTAGGAATCCTTATTAGACATTTATTTTACTGATGACATGAACAGTGTATAATTATAAAGAATAATACAGAAGAGAAAAAAATTTGCCGTAAAATAATGGGTGGCCAGTCTGCTGAAATTGGGAAGTTAAGACCAAAGGTTGGGAGAAAATGTCTTATTCCCATATTTCTTCTTTCCCCCTTCTTTGTTGTATCTGTTCAGACCTGATGAAGGCCTGATGATGGCCGAAAGCTTGTCAATCGAGAGCTACGTCAGCTTCATTCTCCATTTTCTTTCATTATATATATATATATATATATATATATATATATATATATATATATATATATGGTACAACCGGCTGGTACATATAGTCAAACCTCTCACGCTATATATATATATATATATATATATATATATGGTACAACCGGCTGGTACATACAGTCAAACCTCTCACGCTATATATATATATATATATATATATATATATATATATATATATATAACCCTTCCCTCCCCCATTCATTTCATTCAAAGTGAGACGAATTGACCTCACAATACGCAGAAACTAGGCATTATTTAAATTGACTGACAAGTATATCTTTGTCTTCATACAAAGCCATTGAGTGACATAAAATGAATATAAGCATCTTGATTTTTCCTGCCATCAATAGCCAGCCGTCATTAAGAAAAGCGGAGTATTCTTCCTCCATAATTTTAGGACAGCACAAACAACGACTATCTAGATCGTCGATTCATAAATGATTCTGCTTGCAGGACGAATAACATAAAGAAAAGCGTGACATTTAAACTGATTTGAACTTGAAATTTTATAATGGAAATACATTTCACAAAAATGGTATGAATAGTAGATGACATATACTTTACGGTACGCAAACAGTCGAACGCATTATCTACATCTTGCATACTTATTCCCAAGTGAGTTCTACATTCGATTACCGTGTGAAAGAGGGAATTGTTAACTAAAATAGTACATAAAAATATCTGTATAATGTCAGAATTTGAAATCATAAAATTGATAAGAAACCAGACTTCTTCTTCTTCTTCTTCTTCTTTAACGAAAGTCTTTTGCTTCTGAAATGTGTGTTTGGACTGCACAAACATCATGTGGCATAATTAAGAGTTTGGTCCAAACTTCCGGCTAATTGTCCTCATAATACAGGCGACATCGGATGAGCAGTCAGGGGCATTCCCTTTACCATGTTCACGAACAAACCGATGGTAAAGATGGAAAAGAATGAAGAAAAAAATGCACGTGAATTATCTGTCACCTTTGCTATAGAACTAAACTTTCCTTTTCACTGGTTGTTTCCCTTCGTGCAGATTTACCAGAGCCTGATCAGTTTGCCACGGACGGACATTTGACAAATTTTGAAAGTTTGGAGGCCTTTAGAAACAAAATGTATTGAACTGTTCTATAAGTTTCATTGCAAAAGGCATCACTCAGGGAGTGAAATGCAATAAAAATTTGGTTATCCTGTTTGTCTACTCAAACTGGAGTCCATAAATTTATCACTGTAACGGACGGGGAAAAAATGTCACTTTCAACCGATCAGGCTCACCAATGACCAGCCTGCTTCATTAATTTATCGTCTAAATTAAGCATGACAGTGTCTATACATACATACATACATACATACACGCATACTGCGTCATTGTGTATACACTCCTAATCATCATATAATTAAGATATATGATTATAAGTCTTATGACCACCTGAGATACTAAAAGTGTACTCTAGCATACACCTCAACCCCTCTGTCTTCATCTACAGATAAAATATCAACAATTTTCCATGAAAAATAGGCCTGATGAGAAAGTTTAACATTACAGCCCAGAATTCGCTATCATGATTATTACCCTAGCAATAGTCATTTTGCAATGTCTAAACAGTAGCATACTTTGAGGATGGAAACAGTTTGCCCCTCTTGGCAGACTTCCAATCAGGGAAAATACAGCCACAATTTTAGATCATTCTTTGTAAGTCAGTGATTGAATGATTGATCTTAAACAAGCTGGTAACACAGCACGTTAGACTTGAACAGGGGTCCTCATAAAGTTGTTTCTATTCCATAAATCATTATAAAAAGTTTTCCACTCCTGGAGCCAAGATCTGGATATGCCACATCTTCAAGGCTACAATACAATGCAGGTGCAACCAAGCGAAACATAGTCATTGACAGAATCGTTGATCATCCTGGATGTCTTCATGAACCCATCATCAAAGTTAGCCTCATCACCTCCTGGCCAACTGATGTCCATCTCCTCGGTAAACAAACCAGAAACCTCGACCAAACTGTGTCCTTTGGTGGCGGGAATCAAGCTATGAATCCTTGCACACTCCTTGCACATGGCAATCCTGCAGTCGGGGCAATACGAGGTTACCCCTTTGGGTTTGTCTCGAGGACACGTCCCGCAGAAGTCCAACCCAGGTTTCCCTTTCGCCTCATGGACGTCCACAATCCGCAAGAGGCGGTTCAGGCGGAAGTCTTGTTGTAACCCAGCCACACACAGAGGCGGAAGCTCGGTTTTCTGTCGACACAGTGGGCACTGGACGTGGCTCGGAGGGAAAGGATTCGGAGACTTCGTGGTCTTCTCCAAGCACTTTCTACAGAAACTGTGATGACAATCAAGAACTCGTGGATCGTGGTACCTTCTGTAGCATATCGTACATTCCAGCTCCTCTGCAATCGACTTGTGGAGATCCATATTTCTTTGAAGATTCTGTTGTTTGTTCTCTGTATACAAGTTCTGACTAGCTTTTTGTGTGCTTATTGTTCCTGACGCAATCAAGGGAGAGACAAAATCAATCTTCACAGGCGTTTTAGCAATACAGGCTCACGCAGTGTTTGGTAAACTGCACTTTAATCTTTGCCCCAGCACACTGTAAAATAGCAAAGAGTTTCAATATCCAACCATTTGACCGGCACCTTTTATTCCCGAGTGCAGTGCATGTGATTCCAAACACATCGAAAGCATCCGGAAGAATAACCCAGTCACTTTCTTTCCGGTGTAAGTTACTTGTATAGCCAAGTATTCTAAAGTTAGGTTTGTTGCAAGCTTTCTCTTTGTTTTCAATTCTGTAGTTTGTATCATGGACCCTGGCGTATGGTACACGTTCGTATAAGGAGTGAACGCATTCACTCTGTTAGGGGTGAAATGAATTTAGAGTGAATTAAGAGTGAATTTATAGTAAAAATTGTGATACTCAAAATCCTTGAGTGATCAATGAGGTCACCCCTAAACGAGTGAATATCACAATTTTTACTCTTAATTCACTCTTAATTCACTCTAAATGCACTCTTTTCTTAAATGCACCCCTAACAGAGTGAATGCGTTCATTTTTTTCTTAAAAAGAGAATATGAATAATCATAAAACATTTCTTATCAGAAGGAATTCAGTATAGGAAAGGGGTTAGTATAGTGAAGTGTAAGCATGGCAAGAAAATAGTAAATGACAGTCGGTACTGGTAAACTCTTCTTCCATATTCGCATGATTCGCATGACATTGATCACATAGAGAAAAATTAGCCTAAATTATGTTTATATTCAACATCATGCTGGCAAATAGTCACTACATGATCTTAGTCTTTGGCCTTCAGTGGGAGATGAAATGAAATGATTGAATTTTTATTATTTTCCATTCAAAGTTGCAAATATAATAACACTGTAATGATTATTTGCAGAATGTTCACTTTAATACTCACACATGAACGCGCATTTAACTCCTTCAATATTCGTGTTAATCTCTGCATTATGAATGATGTATAAAGACTGTTCCCTTAATAATATCACCATTTCCATGTTACGTTGGGGATATTGAATAAAGCAAACATGGGCGTCATTTAGGGGGAGACAGAGGGACATGTCCCCAAAAACTTTTTAAGGTTGGGGGACACAATAGGGCATGTCCCCCAAATTTTAATCTGAGGACTTTTTTTTTTTTTTTTGCTTGTCAAAGCTATTTTTAGGTCCCCACCGAAACTTAAGCTGAGGACCCTTTTTAGAGGGTTCCCCTTAAAAATAAAAGGGATTGACGCCCCTGAAAGTAAAAGGAACCATCCGATGTTACAGCAATATATAGCATCATAACTATAGCATCATAACTTTCAGCATTTATACTCCTTCTTTTGATAAACGTTTTGGATTTGTTATACTTTATAATAAAGGACGAAGGAGAGTGTGTAATTGCATGTATGAAGGTCACTCAGGGGGAGACAGGGGACATCCCCCCGAAAAAAAACAAGGGTGGGGGACACATAATAGGCTATGTTCCCGCAAAATTTTAAGCTGAGGACCTTTGAGGGTGTATGTTCCCCCCCCCCCACTAAAAAAAAAACAAACCCAAAACAAAACAAAACGTATGTCCCCATTTTTTTTAAAATAGATTTTTCCCTAATATAACTGATTGACGCCCCTGATTGCGTGCTATATAGGAAGACTATCAAAAGATAGGGAGGTAGAGAGAGAGGGATAAAGGAAGGTGCATAAAAGGATATGGGGAGTGGTGAGAGAGAGAGAGAGAGAGAGAGAGACGGGGGGGGGGGAGCACTGGACATAAATTGAAAACCATAAATGGCAAATTTAATGAAAGGTGCAGATTCCCGACTAACGTTGATTTGAAAGCTGGATTGCAAGTTGAATTGCCATTATTTAATCAATAAGCACTAAAGTGCTTCAATTAACCTGGATTTATGACTTGAAAAACATTCCAAAAGCCTTTTCCCCTTCCGACTTGCTTTGACATACGACTTTAAATGAAACATATCACTTTCAAACGTCCATTAATTGATTTTGATATGAAGCTCCTTCGATTTCTGTCGTTATAGAAAATAGCATATTCATACCGTGAATCCTGACCTTTTTTAAAACTTTCCTTACTACACATCGATTATTTTTAACTTTCAGAAACGAATCTTCGAGCATTCTCAACCAGCTCACAACTTGTATGACAATAACTAACCACACTCATAACCATACTAAACTATTAACTAGTAAAAGGCTGCTTGTAACGAAATCTTTCTGGAATTTTCACTTTAAAAAAAAAAAGAAAAAAAAAATCTTTTTTTTTTTCATACGGCCGGAGAAACTCCAATGAAAAGACCCTACTTTAAATGTACAAAAGCCATTTCTGGTCAGTTAGCCTCCCAAAACTGCATCTGCCTTACTCGTCAGAATCTTTTCTTCGTACAAGAGTGTCTCTGTTTGGGTTTTTAAAGGTTTTCTAATGCTCCTCATCCCTCTCTCTCTCTCTATCTCTCTCTCTATGTTCCGTAGCTCAAATTACGACCCCTCCTTCATGTAACCATATTAAAATTGCAATGATTTAAACAATAATAGAACAAAACTAGATGAATCTTCGACCACGCGTGGTCGAACTTTATGCCTCCGCCATTACCAGATCAGAAATAAATGGCACTTCATGTTGCTTTATTTTCATTTATACAATGACCTTGACCTTGACCTTTGACCTTGTGACCCCCAAATCTAATGAGAGTATTGCCCTTTCCATATGCATACATGAGCCAAGTTTGTTCAACCGTCAAATGGTTACTGAGTTATCACAAGAACGAACCATTTCTATGTACATAATGACCTCTATGACCTTTGACCTTTGACCTTGACACCCTAATCAGATCATTGTCCCTTCCATATGCATACCTGTGCCACGTTTGAGGTTGATCAGTTAAATGGTTGTTGAGTTATGGTGAAAACAAACCATTTCTATGTACATAATGACCTCTATGACCTTGGACTTTGACCTTGTGACCCCAAAATCTAATCAGATCACTGTCCCTTCCATGTGCATACATGAGCCAAGTTTGAAGCCAATCTGTCAAATGGTTCTTAAGTTATCGCGAGAACGAGCCATTTTTAAGTGTATTATTACCTCTATGACCTTGACCTTTGACCTTGAGACTCCAAAATCTAATCAGATCATTGTCCCTCCCATATGCATACACGAGCCAAGTTTGAAGTTGATCCGTCAAACGGTTCTTAAGTTATCGCGAGAACGAAAACGGGACGGACGGACGGACGGACGGACGGACGACCCGAAAACATAATGCCTCCGGCAACCACCTACGGTGGGCGGAGGCATAAAAACCCGCAGGGATTCGGGTGTCTCTAAATGTCATTGCCATCCCACTCGGTCTACTATACCACGCAAAGTTCAGAAGACATAAATACACTTGGCCGTAGATAATTTTTTTAAACCTTGCAATTGATACATTCCTCAGTGGTTTCCTTGTTTTGATTTTGTATAATTTTTCTTTTTTTCCCCAAAACTTTGCAGCTTTTCCGTATTGTAATTGGAAGCGACCTTGATTCATTTAGCTCTGCTGCATTTTCTCACTCATCAATTTATTTTTCTCCATTTTTCTTACATCCGTCCATAACCATGACATTTATACATCGGTTTCATTTAACATGGTTAATGCAGCAGTTACATTAAAATGTGACCTTTGCATGTTACCTTTTCCTTCAACTTTCTACAATGCCTTTTTAAGGCTTTATGCTTTATCATCCAAAACATTTACTTGATTGCCATATTTACATTGTATGTTAGAGCAAGGGGACAAAAACGGCCATTATTATCATCATCATTATTATGATTATCATCATTATTATCATTATCATTTTCATTATCATTATTACTATCATAATAATATTATTATTATTAAGTATTTGGCGTCACCTGGGCCTGGTAGGGGAAAAACGAACTTTTAATAAAACACCGGGGTTTCCCCTCTTCGAATAGTGCAGTGGGTTCCAAACGTGCAAAGTGGTGACTCTCCCTCTACTCGGGGCCTCCATTTAACGTCCTATCCGAGGGACGGGGTGTTTTCCACTGAAACATAGCCTGCGTCTATGAAACAGGGGAGGAGCACGTTAACACACAACACACGTTTCAGTAATCCGCCCGTGATGGACTCGAACCCACGATGTTTGGTTCGACAGGCAGACGCTTTTCTGGCTGAGCAAACTCATCTCCATCCTCCAGGGAGACAGAAAAGGGGACAGAGAGAGAGAGAGAGAGAGAGAAGCGAAAGGAGAGAGATAGGAGAAGAGAAAGATCGAATAACATTTAATAGGGATGAATACTAAGTGAGTAAATAAAGTAGAAACAAACAAAAGTTGTTAATATTTTACATTAGTCTTTATTATAATATACATAAAATCTTTGTATAACGTCTATAACTGCTTAACGTCTATTCCTGGTCCTCGCATACTGATATGAGTTTACAATGGAGAAAAGTTTCAGTGTGTTTGAGTAGCCTAAAGACTTTTGCAAACAATGCTACCAATATAGCAAACTACAGTGTATTCCACTAAGTTAGTTATGTTCTTTTATGAAAAGTACTCAAAACAACTGAAAAGGACTAAGTGGTTCAAAGAACTAATGTAATTAAAGCAAATTATTACACCGGATATCAATTGATACTGATAATAACTTTCACGGGTACTATTTTTTTAAAAAGAAGTTTGGAAGTCACTCCACAATTTTAGGGGGGGGGTGAAGATCGTATGAATGTTGGTATTATGTAATTAATATGAAAGCACTTCTCTAGTTTCAAATTAGATTTATTCAATCAGTAGAAAAAGAATCCTTTACATCATTATAATTCTGAAAGAAAATAGATATTGATTTTTCTCTTAACACTGCATGATTTTTTAAAATAACTTTTAAGGGAAGATCTGTACACATTCAAGACATTCAAGACAATTTTAAGTGTCATATGGAAATGTTAACTAAATGTATTACCATTAGTATATATTTCAAATACTTCTTAAACATAAACTCATGTACATAATTCTGCCAATGTACAAATGCCGAGAGAATATCCAAAATTTGGCAATGCACAAAAACAAGAAACTAACCAACTTCATCTTGTGCAGGAAAAGTTAATATGATCACTACAAATATTTTTACACTGTATTAACTCATTTTCATCTCTCAAGACTTTTTTTTTCTATTCCTGACATCTAATACAATACTGGCAAATCACAAATCATAAACGTCACTTCAGTTACGTTGACAAAGTGGTACCAGGACTCTTGAGTGTTATACTGGATTTCATATACAGCGGTTATCTGACACTTCAGACATACAAAAAAGGGTAAACAGAAGTCATCAACTAACACTGCACACTTATCTGTCATGAAAATGCACAGAGACATCTTAGATTTGACTTATCCCCTGGTCACAATGATCTGACTTCCTCCTTCATCCAATATTCACGAACAAGTAAAGTTTTTCAATTTATAATTTTTATCACATGACCCTAACGTTGATGCTTCCAGAGGGCTCTCACAGCTCATTCAGACATCAGCCAACCCCTGTGGAAAACTCCCAAGGGTATTTTTTTTTCCTTGCCACTTATAATGAGATGCACATTAACATGTAAATAATTCACACTCAAATAAAAGAGAGCTGTGCGCAAACTGTATAAAAAGATTGATTTGTCTACATCTTTTTGGCACAAGGAGGCAAAAAGAGGCAAGAAAGGTGCTCTTTACCTCTGAGTCCCCCCCCCCCCCTCATATAACATTGATCTATGCAAAAAAACAAACAAACCCAAAACAAAACATAAACGGGGGTTTATCATGGGGGTTTGCCACTTAATATGTGAACAAGCCTTTAGAAGGCACATATATCTATTTTCCAATTATACACTACATCATGAATTTTGTGCATTCCAAAACCCACCTTCTTTCTGGACATGAAGTACCCCCTTTTCTAGAAAACTTCTATGCATCTTAATAAATTGCAGATGGCCTAGAGGTAAAAAAAAAAAGAGAGAGAATGCTCCAGCTTTCATAACAACTATGCTTATGCATTTTGATGCTAAGTAAATAACAGAGAAAGAATCAGTCACAGGTTGTGAGGGATAGTACAGGAAATCAGTAAATACATGTATTTATTTGGCGTGAATGTACACCTGGAATGACTGAGGTGCCTGCATGGAATATATATTTTCCTGCACATTCTATCGTAATTAAAATCTAGATGAATCCTTGACCGCGCGCGGTCGAAATTTATGCCTCAGCAATTGCCAGATCGGAAATATATGGCACATTTATGTTGATTATTTCATTTTCATATAAAATGACATCTTTGACCTTGTGACTCCCAAATGTAATGAGACAATTATGAGACTTCCATATGCATACATGAGCCAAGTTTGGAGATGAACCATCACAGAGTTGTTAAGTTATCGCAAGAGCAAGCAATTTTCATGTATATAATGACCTTTGACCTTTAACCTTGAGACTCAAAAATCTAATCACATTATTGTCCCTCCCATATGCATACATGCGCCAGGTATGAAGCTGCTCCGTCAAATGTTTGAGTTATCGTGAGAACGGACCATTTCTATGTACATAATGACCTCTATGACCTTTGAACTTTGACCTTGAGACCCCAAAATCTGATTAGATCATTGTCCCTCCCATATGCATACATGAATCAAGTTTGAAGTTGATCCATCAAATGGTTATCTTGAAAACCAACCATTTCTATGTACAAAATGACCTCTATGACCTTTGACCTTTGACCTTGAGACCCCAAAACCTAATCAGATCATCGTCCCTCCCATATGCATACATGAGCCAAGTTTGAAGTTGATCCATCAAATGGTTATCGAGTTATTGCAAGAACGAACCATTTCTATGTACATAATGACTTCTATGACTTTTGACCTTTGACCATGAGACCCCAAAATCTAATCAGATCATTGTCCCTCCCATTTGCATACATGAGCCAAGTATGAAGTTGATACGTCAAATGGTTATTGAGTTATTGCAAGAACAAACCATTTCTATGTACATAATGACCTCTATGACCTTTGACCTTTGACCTTGAGACCCCAAAATTTAATCAGATCGTTGTCCCTCCCATTTGCATACATGAGCCAAGTTTGAAGTTGATCCATCACATGGTTCTTAAGTTATCGCAGGAACAAAAACGGGACAGACGGACGGACGGATGGACGGACGACCCGAAAACATAATGCCTCCGGCACCCACCTACAGTGGGCGGAGGCATAAAAAAAAAAAAAATCTATATATATACATGTATACATCTAGCACCTTTCTTCAAGTTGTTACTGCTATGAACCTTGAGCAGCTTTTTCTAAGCTCTTAGTTGCATCTTTGAGTTTCCCAACTAGGTCCTGGAAGATAAAACATATCAATTCAATTCATTTCATTTAATAAACTCTTATTTTGGATGTAAAGATGCATGTCAGATGAACTGTCTTAGAGATATCCTGTACATCGTGGATAAAGATTTTCTTGTTTCATATTGAGGCATTAAAGTGGTTACTGATAAGACTTTGACAAGTGTCACTTATTAAAATAATCTATGAAAACAAAATAGGGAATCAATACACATGTAATCCATTGGGAACATATATCATTTCTTATAGTGAATTAACTGATAATCAGTCTATCTGGGGAGATGTATTCTGGAGTTTAGCAGACCTATAATCTCACTAATAAACTAGCTAAATGCTGGAATGTGATGAGAAGCATTAATTTTTATTTTCATTGAATGTTATTAGATATAAATAATTCTACACTTTCCAAGGTTATTTTAATTGTTCCACAAGTTTCACAATTGATGATCTGCAGCATATCATTGTCATCATGAGGATTACCATTATTAAAACCACCACCACCATCATCATCATCCTCCTCAGTCTCACCATCACCATATCCATCATCATCACCTCATTTGTATCAATACCACATCATCATCATCATCATCATCATCATCATCATCATCATCATCATCATCATCATCATCTCATTTGTATCAATACCATCACCACCACCATCACCATCATCATCTCATTTGCATCAAAACCACCACCACCACCATCACCATCATCATCATCATCATCATCATCATCATCATCATCATCATCATCATCATCATCTCATTTGTATCAATACTACCACCACCATCATCACCATCATCATCTCATTTGAATCAATACTACCACCACATCATCATCATCATCATCATCATCATCATCATCATCATCATCTCATTTGTATCAATACTACCACCACCATCATCATCATCATCTCATTTGAATCAATACTACCACCACATCATCATCATCATCATCATCTCATTTGTATCAATACTGCCACCACCACCATCATCATCATCTCATTTGAATCAATACTACCACCACATCATCATCATCATCATCATCTCATTTGTATCAATACTGCCACCACCACCATCATCATCATCTCATTTGTATTAATACTTCTACCACCACCACCACCGTCATCATCATCATCATTATCATCATCCTCAGTCTCACCATCACCATATCCATCATCATCACCTCATTTGTATCAATACCACATCATCATCATCATCATCATCATCATCTCATTTTGTATCAATACTGCCACCACCACCGACATCATCATCATCATCATCATCATCTCATTTTGTATCAATACTTCCACCACCACCACCGTCATCATCATCATCATCATCATCATCATCACTATCATCTCTATGCAGGTAAATTGTAAATTGTTTAATTCTTTACCACATGATATTCGTCAATTGAATAAGTTTACTTAAGTCAATCAACTCCATCCATTTCTGATGGATTGGTTGGTGGAGGTGGGGGGGGGGGGGTTGTTAAATCAAAAGTCTCATAATTTCTCACCAAAATTTGGTATAAACAGTTAAATGTTATCTTTGTTTATTCATTTCGATGTTTGTGTTTCAAGCACTTATAAGACTTTGCAAATATTAGTTTTTGTCATTGTTTTATAAATTACCTAACATCATCCGTGTTACAGACTCACTGAAAAGCAGTCTGTATTGACTGATTGTGATTTTTTAAAACATGAATTAATAAACCTAATACAATTCACAATCATCATCATCATCATTATCATCATCACCATCACAATAACCATCATCATCATAATCATTAACAACACTACCACCTCTATCACTCCATTACTATCATAATCATTATCATTTGAAAAAAAAAAAATTATCAACTTGCCTGTAACTGTTCAAGTGAGCAGCTGAACTGTATATCTTGAGTACCTCGATGACACTGCTCCGCCTTTAGATTTATAAGATAGGTTGGTTCGTTGATCTTATCAATGTGCTTGTTCTTAGAATAAGAAAGAAGAAAGAAAGACAGACACATTAATATCTTTCTATGCATACTACATAAAATGGCCATTTGTGGATTGCCCAACAAGCAACCCTTTCCAATCATCCATACTCAGTACAATTTGACAGACCGTGGACCTGACAGAGACAAATACCATTCATTTCCCAGAAATTTATCATATCTCCTTTAAAGGTAGGAGATCCCATTTGCAGCTCTAAAATATTAAGATGTGTGAGTATGTGTTTACTTATAAGAGAATGATTATTAGATACTTCTGTGAAAGAAAAATGGATTGTACATGGCTAATTAACTGAATAATTAAAATTTCTGATAACTCTGTACTTATTTCGGACCGAAAATTTTAGCAGATTTTTTTTTCAAGATAGCGCACAATGAAAGGATTCACGTTACATACAGTACAGCGCTGCTATCATGCGGTACGTGTGGTGGCCGCGAGCTGCGCGCAGCTGAGCTAGCTAGCTAGCTAGCTGGCTTCGCTTCTGCCGTTGAGCTGATCCGACTTGCTTATTCAAGGATGGTAGCCAGATTTTCATTTTTGTATGACCGTAAGATTAAATAAACAGTATCAGAAGGGCATATTCTAAATTCCTGCCAAGTTGTATGGATTTTCAAAGATTTTGCAAAAGGGATCTCCTACCTTTAATAATTAATTGCATCTAATCAACAGCAATATTTTCATTATGGTAACTAGTAATTAATCTGATGTTACAGATATAAAAAATATCATTAGATACAATTTATTGTAGAAAGAATGGAGATGCAGTGTACAACAGATTATTGCAATTAATTGTAAGTCAGTTTCTTATGTCACAAGGCCTAGTGTGGTTTTTCTAAATGTACCCTTATTGAATTCAGATCACATCATACATGCATAATCGGTCACAAGTTGCCATAATGTGGCAATCACCATGAGTTTCTCTCATGTCATGTTGATTATGAGTACACTATCATACATTTTCTATCAATGGGGGAGCTATTTAAGAACTCAGTTTGCAATGGCTTGATGCCATCAATTCAGTGTTTATTGCCTCCTTTTGACTGAAATACATGTATTACAATTTGATAACTGCTAAAGGTCATGTCAGACATTCAACAATCCATAAAATTAACTACAGTTTTAATTCAGTCTAAACTTGTTTGATTAGCAAGAGCATCATTAAGGAAAATGCTGGGTGGAATATTTTTAAAAATAAAAATCTTAGAGTAATAGTAAGCAAATTACGCTAAAAGCAGCTCATCAGATAATGATTCACACGTAAATTAGAGGCAGGGAGGTATAGGTGTATAGGTACATGTATGTGCATAGTAAAATAAATCATATGAAACAACCTTTTTGCAGTTTCCACAGAAATCAGATAATGCAGATAATGATTTATCTTGTTGAGTCAAATAAATAATGATGCATACGGACAAAAAAATAGGCTTTAAAATGCATACTTGGAAACAATGTTGATTCGCAATATTCTCAGAAGAGCTTTCAATCCACCTGAACTATGAAAAACTAAGCCCAAGACAACATGGTTTTATCCTTGGCTATTTAGCATGTATCTAAATCAAATTGTATTGAATGAATTGAAATGGAGAATGATGACTTCATACTGGCTTTGACCCGTAGGCTACTGGAACCAAATACCCCCTGTATTAATCTATGGAAAAGAGTGAATTCAGTGTCCAAGGGCTTTAAGAATGACACACTTGAAGACAAAGCAACAATAGTCACCTTTAGGTAGAAGTCTAACCGCCAATCCACATCAACAATATGTGGAGGTGTATGACCGATGTTGCTCAGCATCGACCGAATCTCTTGCTTCTTCTCCTGGAACAGTTTGACGAAAGCATCTATCCTATCTTGGCTGAACTTACTGTCTTCTAGAATGGAGCTATTTCAAAAGAGAGAGATTTTAGATCTCGATTAGGCCTTTATGCATCACCAATACCAGTTTTATTTCATTACTCATGTATCAATGTAGTCTTTATACACGAAAACATACCATGATTTGCCAGAGTTTCAGAATACCCTTTCAAAATGCAATGACTCAAAGAAAAGAAAAGTTAAATATATTTACTTTTCAGACATCCATTAATATTTTCAATTCATTCATACAGGCTTAAACCATAACACTTGTACTAATGACCACTGTAGTAAACATGGTATGTAGTCATTCAATGAGACAAAAGAATGTATTCCAAATTATTGAAATACCCACATATTTCCGGGTGGTCTTTAACTTTTGCAAGTGATGGTATATGCATGTAATGTAATCTATTAAAGGGAAAGTCTATCCTAGAAGTTTCACTATTTCAATAAAAGGAGATAAATTTGAACTGCATTTTAAAAAAGAAATGAGCAAAATCGGTCAAAGAATAAGAAAATGACACTCACTTACATTTTCTAGTAAATTACTCTCGGCTCTGCAAATTGGCAACACTGATGACATCATATGCGAGCAGGTCTCAATTCACTTTGTACATGAAATTTCACATTTTCTCAATTTTCTTGGAAGTTACACATTTTCTTACCCCATAGTCAAAGTATGTTATGTAAAAAGCAATTCTTCTGAACATACGTTGATTATGGGGGTTAGAAAATGCGTAACTTCCAAGAAAATTGAGAAAATGTGAAATTTCATGTACAAAGTGAATGGAGACCTGCTCGCATATGATGTCATGAGTGTTGCCAATTTGCAGAGCTGAGAGTAGTTTACTAGAAAATGTAAATGAGTGTAATTTTCTTATTCTTTGATCGATTTTGCTCATTTCTTTTTTAAAATGCTGTTCAAATTTATCTCCTTTTATTGAAACAGTGAAACTTCTAGGGTGGACTTATCCTTTAATACAGAACTCCAACTGCTGCAAGAGCACCTATTGTGAGAGAAACCACAACATAACAAAATGAAAATTGAAAACATGTACCAACCTGATGGAGCTGTTATCTGCATCATGTTTAGCTGCTTCTAACACCAGAGTGTAGAGAGCTGCATAGCTCTGCTTCAAGACGGCTGGTTCCATGGCCGACAGTGCACTATCTGTAATGAAAACCAGCAAGCTAAGTTACTGAATGAATGATATGTGAAGTAACTATTATCAGAAACTAAAGGTAGGGATCCCTTTTGCAGCCCCCAAATCAACTCACCTTCATAGCTAGTGTAGAGGTAGATGATCTTCCCTCAAAACAGCAAAACTTAAAACTTCTTTTTAATGGGGAAAAATGAAAAATGAATTTCTATTGAATAAATGACACGCCTACATACAAATTATGTGAAGGGACATGAGTTCCAATTCAGTGATGTACATGTCCAGGAATATCCCAGCGAACATACATAAGCGTTATGCGTAACACACACACCAAACTACACAGACATGCACCCATATAATATACTGATCCAGACACACTTCCTGGCGACGTTTGAATTCAAACTGTTGTAATGGTTCAAAGAGATTGGGAATAGCGTTTCATTTCTTACAAAAAAGTTGCAAAGTCTATGACTATGATATCTCATATGTGATTTGTATGGTATACTGTTTGACCCTCATAAGTTTCATGAGGTTTCCAAAAATTTGCACATGGGATCCCCTACCTACCTACCACAGCATATTAATTACAGACAAATTTTCATCAAATTGATGAAAATGGCAATTGATGAAAATGGCACATTGCTTAATATTCTCAATATATCTGATTATCAATTAGTACACCACACTACCTAAGAATGAAAAAAAAAAACAAAGGACAAAGAAAAACAAAGGATGAAAATGAGAAGATGAAAAAGAGAAGAAAGAAAAAACTGGGGAAAAGGACTGGAAATACAAAAATAGATCTAAGAAAGGAGAATATACAGAAAGCTAACACAGAAAAAATGGGGGAAAAAAAGACTTTTACAGCAGAAGAAAAAAAAAAATTTAACAAGATGAAGGAGAAAAAATATCACAAAATGGAAGAGAAGAAAAATAAAAAGAAAGGAGAAGAGATTTCCTTTCTTTGATTTTTTTTTCTTAAATTCATTTTTCTAGTCTATTCTAATAACTTGACTCTAACTTGATAGCTGAAAATAAAATCTTTCTCATTTCCCTTCTTATAGTCATGACAATTAAGTTGTTATTGCTTATTCTCATAGTCTCCTAACTTGAAACATGTGAAACATCATCATCGTCATTGTCATTGTTGCCGTCATCATCTTTGGCAAGAGTTCCATATATAAGGATATGACTTGGAATGATATGTCTAGATCTAATTATAATATCAAATACTGAACATGGGAAAATGTGATAAATATCAAAATATCGGTTTATTCTATCAGAATTAAAAGCTTACCCATAACCACTCATAGGGTCAAACATATATCGGACTGTAGCAAACATTCACCGTTGCAGCATTCAAAAAACAGACAAGAAAATTGCCCTAAAGCAAGATTTAATTTTTTAAAATTTGCTAGATTATCTGATTCACGGACTCTTCAACTCTTGATATGCCACATTTTGGGGATTCAGAGTTGAAAATGGAATTTTAAACAATTATTTTCCTCTCATGTGTGATTTTCTACCAAGCCCAAACGCCTGGGAATACATGTACACACAAAAGCTATTGAGGCTTTTCCACCGCAGTGACTACTATAAAGTACAAGCTTATCTTAGATAAGTTTGTACATGTATAAGTGCCTGGGAGTTAGACTAAATCTAATCCCAACTTCTGGCTTATAATCATTATGAGACCCTACACTTCCAGTGATCTCTTGCTTGCGCAATAGGTAGCGCGTTGGTCTTGAGAAGTGGATGTCCTGGGTTCGAGTCACATCGTCAGGCATGGTAAGTCAAGAAAAAAACAAAGAGTTAAGAAGAAAAAAGTGAAAAATACTGACTGTCTCTGAGCCTCAATTTCTTTTTTTAGCAGGGGGGTACATATGGAACTCTTTCCTCATCCTTATTAGGGTTTCAAATGAGAATTTTTAATTTCTTTATCTGGCCATTATCATACTAAAATACTAAATAAATATAGAGAGAATTATGTAATTAGAAAAACTTACTATTTTCCAGAGTCAAAAGTGTTCTAGAAGATGAAATATATTCCCATGTAAAGTTTGGCTTTTTCTTCTACGCGATTTTGTCCTTGGGAGCTCATTAACCTTACGTTCAAACTGGGCCAGGTTCAGCCCAATCAGCGTAATATTGCGCAATTATTAAAAATTAAATTTCCCGCAAGTCGAATGTTGTCATAGTACCCATACGGCTTAGTCTATGACAACTAGACGCACGTTACATTTTGTTTTGCGCACTGTAAAAATTGATTTAAAAATGTATCATTCCCCCTAAATAAACAGTTTTAAACCTTAAAGATTAAAACATTAACACAATTCATTATGTTACATACCCTAAAATGCTTATCTCCCTGAGGTCGATGACGAAGTGTTTTGGCGATTTTCGCCTTCGTCGATGTACATGCCGTGTGGATAGCAATTTGTACACAGTGCTAGTGCTACTAGTGTAGTGCATGCAATAAGCTGTCACTGCACTTGCGGCTAGTTTTTTTTTCATGAGTTTTGTATTCAAGTGATATATGATTGATTTAGAACTTAAGCAACAATTTTTTAATGCAATATTTTTGCAAGGAGAAGATAATGGTTATTTGCATAACAAATAAGCAATAATTTTACTGAATATTTACAATGAGAAAAACATAGAATTTAGAAAGTCGTATTGACAATAGATTAACAAAAAAGAAATGAAGGAAAAAATTATTGTGGCTAATGAGAGGGTAATGATAAAGAAGAAAAAGAAGATGATGATGATGGTGGTGGTGGTGGTGGTGGTGGTGGTGGTGGTGATGAAGATGATGGTGATGATGATGAGGAGGTGGATGAAGAGGAAATATGATGATGAGGAAGAGGATGATGATGATGATAATGAGGAAGATTGGGAGAATTAAGAAATGTGATGCAATGGGGTATCATCACGATGAAGAAGAAGAAGAAGAAGAAGAAGAAGAAGAAGAAGAAGAAGAAGAAGAAGAAAAAAAAAAAAGAAGAAGAAGAAGAGAATGGAATTCAAATCCTTTTCCCGGAAATTATGCACCATCAGACTCAATAAACTTCCAAAATCAGGTCCCCCAGCCCTGCTTTTCCCAGAAAATGCACTTTATTGGAGCTTCCATTTAACCAAGCAAATCATGTTTCCATTCCTTTAATTTTACCACTTTTTGCTGCACCGTTTGTCAACAATTAAAGCCCCCAACCCAGCGCAGTCCCTGGGGAGACCCCGGCCCTGACATGGCGCATGCCATTGCTTGTGCAGCATGTGCAAGGATGGTTTCACATGTTCATCACACACACTGGGTTTTTTCCTCCATATTTCATTCCTGATCACTGTAGTCTAATATCCAGTGAGGCCAGACCTCATTTCTTTCTGGTTAAGTCATTTTCTGATGTTTAGTGTAGCAAATATGTTGCTTGTTTGACAATTTGAAATAAAGAGACTCCTTTTGAGACTAGCTACTGACATGCTAGGACTGGCTGCGCGCGAGTACGTATGATCACGTGATCGAAAGCAAGGCAGATAATGACGTCATTTTTTTGATTTTGCTCAGCAGTTGAAAACGCTTGCAGTTATTTTCTTGAAACCATCAAAGAATCGTTTCTAATTTCATCTTCTAACTACAAATTAATGTGCCATTTAGAAAATTTAGAAATACACAAGTTATTCAATTTTTCATTTTTTCATTTCTTGCGACAATTTCAAGCCTGGAGGGGCATATTTCCGGCATAGCGGACCAATGATTCTCTGTCCCAATTTCCTTGGCTGCAGAAAGTCACCTAATTTTTAGATCTTAAGAGTTGCCAATGCGCCAAGCAATTTAGTGATCAACATGTTAACACCCCCTCGATCATCGACCTCTCTGGCCCATCAGTTAATCGACACTACCAAAATAAGCAGAGTTTAAATCCGATGAAATCCGCAACATCTTCATTGCTTACACAATGAAAAGGACAAATTGTGGGAAAGACTTCCTCTTGCGACAGCCACCCAAATTTTCTAAGTAAAAAATGGATCTCTTCAGTTTCACCTTTCTTCTTAAGGGATTCTCTTTCATTTGTTTCTTGACTTACCATACCTGACGAGACTCGAACCTGTACCATCACACCATTCACTTCTCAAGACCGACGCCTTACCAACTGCGCTAGCGAGAGATCGCTGAAAATGAAGGGTCTCCTAATGATTATAAGCTGGAAGCCGGAAGTCCGGATTAGTCCAACTCCCGGGATGCATTGCTCCTATTTTTCTGACTAAATAAACTGAGGTCAATGTGAAATGCACAGTATCACAGCTCAGGTAAGCTTTTAATTTTGACATTAATTTTGACGGAATAAACCATATTGTGATATTCATAGGATTTTTATGGGTGTTATAGTTATAGACCCTCCAAATTAGTTATAGGCCTAGATCTAGATTCTAGAATGTCATTCCAAGTCGTATCCCTAAATCTGGGTGGCTGTCGCAAAAGGAAGTCTTCCCAAATTGTGTTTTGGGCGAGTATACCCTCGTCTTTTTACACATAAATTGGCCATCTTAGTTAATATACCCAGCCGCCATTAAGTACCGCTTAGCTTACTGAAAAAACCCTGATTATTTACAGAACATGTACAAGATAGAGCACAGGCACGTTCAATATGCAAAGTCGACTGATCTTGCGTTGATCGCTCTTTTGCACGATTGTTTTTATCTTTCTTCGCTGCATATAATAATTATGCCCCCCAAAGAAAACCCCTTTTCCCGCCCTCCGGGTCCAAACTATATTAAAATAGAGCATTCTACAAATTATAAAAACCTTCTCGTCTAGACATACTATATCTTTCTCTTCTTCACAATATCCCCCCTCAAGCATTATAAACCCCCTCTTCACTGCATATAGGCCTACCCCCCAAAGAAAACTCCCTTTTCGCGCCCTCCGGGCCAAAACTTTATTAAAACGAACTAAAAAGAGCTCAAACTCTCTATACTAGCTCCTTAATATACCCAAACCTTCGAGATTTGCCTTTCTTTTGGGGGCATATATGCAGCGAAGAGGGGGTTTGTAATGCTTGAGGGGGGTATATTGTGAAGAAGAGATAGAGATAGTTTGGGTCTGGACGAGGTTTCAGAATTTGGAACGGAATAAAGCAATATTTGAGGCTTGCACAGTACACAATTCTCTATGGCAAAAATATATACCCAAACGTTTGCGTTTTGGAAGAGCGCTGTGTACAGTTTCTATATGCGAAAAAAATGTACCCAAGACGTCTTGGGTATGTATTTTTTGCATAGAAACTGTACACAACACAGTGTGATTTTTTGGGGAAAAAATCAATGTTTGGGTGTATCAAGGAGCTAGTAGAGTGAGTTTTGAGCTCTTATTTGCTCTGTTTTAATATAGTTTTGGCCCGGAGGGCGGGAAAAGGGGCTTTCTTTTGGGGGTTTAAATGCAGCGAAGAGGGGGTTTGTAATGCTTGAGGGGGATATATATTGTGAAAAAGAGAAAGAAATAGTATATCTAGATGAGAGGGTTTTCATAATTTGAAACGGAATAAAGCATTATTTAAGGGAGTATATTGTGAAGAAGAGATAGAGATAGTATGTCTAGACGTGAAGGTTTTCATAATTTGAAACGGAATAAAGCAGTATTTGAGAGGGTATATTGTGAAGTAAAAAAGAGATATTATGTCATGTACTAGGTTCGACCGTACACACAGATCGTACTAAATTGTGCATGTGCGGTCATTCGTTGAGCATCATCACAATAGGTGTGCGCTTCATTTTCTTATATTTTTTTCAGTGAGCTAGGCGTTACTTAATGGTGGATGGGTACATTAACTAAGATGGCCCATAAATTTTATGTATAATCATTTTTAATCTATTTTTGTTTTCTTATCATTTGATTTTATGATGCGAGCTCGCATCGCATCGAAGGGGTATTTGTAGCATGTAGAAGGGGTTGCCTATCCTCATCCTATCCTAACCCTATCCTTATTATCATTACAAATGGATTAAATTATCATCATAATCATCATCATCATCATCATCATCATCATCATCATCAGACATCATCATCATCATCAGACATCATCACACATCATCATCATCCTCATCATCATCACCCAGCTCCGATTTTAATGTATGGGACTTTACAAAAAATATCATCAACCTACTCACCATCTTTACTACCAGTTTCTGACACGTCTGAGAATAGTTTCTGCAAAAATGGTCCGTAAACCTTATCTGGTACTCTAGCAGAACTACCAGCCAGTTGTAAACCTTCTTGGATTTCTACAGAAATGTCCATTTTGGAGACAAAACAGCTGCCTTTGGAAAAGAAAATACGCCTACTCCACTCTGAAATTAGAGACCAATACCGTACCGGTCACAAAATGCTATGGTATGTTTGAACAAGCGAAATTGAAATAAAATTGACAGGGTGGGTTTGCAGGCAGTATTAGTCTTCCTAACTCCCCCCCCCCCCCCCCCCCATCCCCTGCGATGGGGTATGTCTCATTGAGGCCTTGAATATCAATAAAATTTGATTTGATTTGATTTGATTTGATTTGATACACTGTACATCATCCGCGTTCGTGGAGGTGCCGTGGTGCAGTGGTTTAAGGTGCTTGACCGGACCGGAGAATCGGGGGTTCGATCCCCGGCACAGCACTTTGCCCTTGAGCAAGGTATTTTATCCATTGCTCTTTTATTGTACATCAAATAAATTAACGTGCTATAAGCATACTGTTACCAACGTGTGCGAAAAAAAGTTCACCACTTTTCTGAAAAGCACCCTAAACGAGGACTGAAGTAGGAGTGATTTTGATACCGTAAACAGGGAAATCCGCCTAACTTGTTTCTTTCTGGACATCCCCAGGCACTAGTCGATGGTATTTCTTTTCTGTTTAATTTGTTTGTACGTTTTTATCTTTGCCTAGAAATTGAATAAATGAATAAATGAATAAACAAAAATTTCCGACTTTTATACCCTACAAGGATCTTATTCAAGAATCGCATCATCACCTCTGAATTTGATACCCTTTTCTTGATTTTTGCTGTTCATACCAAAGACGTTTTAAATATACGCGCGTTACGTGCCTGATCCTGAAAAAAGTGGTCCAGTTTTTGTTTTCATCCCGGGGGGAGGGGGGGGGGGGGGGAGTGTCATTCGCAGACTGAAGTGGTACCCGTGCTCGTTCCAGCATCTCAAAATTGGATCCTAAATGGCGTAATCCTTGGTGTCAAATTCTACCCCTAAATGGCGTAAATGGCGTACGATTATGTAAAATTTGTCCCTTAATGCCATCAATGGCGTAGGAAAATGTACCTCAAAAAGTAAGCCTATTTCTCAAAAACGTCAAATTTTAGACTGAAAAATCACCACTTTTTCCCCAGAAACGTCGAATGTAAGACGCCTTGTTTCAGAAATCTGTCCCTTTTACGCCGTTTTCTTACAAGCAAGGGTAACTTGTTGTACTTAGCTAACTTTAGCATACATTGCAATCAGACAATTCAAAGGCATTGGTTGGTAAAAGGGATCAGATAACAGCACATGTGCTAGTCGAGCCTGGCCCCTGACTTATGTAAAATACTGAAAAATAAGAGTCCGAGAGAGATGGTTGGTTGGTTTGGGGATTTAGCGGCGCTTATCATTTCTAAATTAAAATATATGCGCCGAGAGAGAGGGTTTCAGTCTAGCATTTATACCGCTTCAATCTGCGAGTGACCCCCCCCCCCCCCCCGTCGGGTTTTCATGTACGCAGATGACAGGCCTCAATGAGACACAAATAGTACCCGGCCCGCGAGCTAGCTCCCTACTGCATCCATATTAGTTGTGTTACTATTTAAGGAAAGGGGTTCATTCGACTTTTACTGTAACTGTAATGTTTTTTTTTTTTGTTTTTTTTTTGTTTTTGTTTTTGTTTTGTTTTTTTTTTTTTTTTGGGGGGGGGGGGGGTCACATTCTAAGCGTACCACTGTGTCCTTCCCTATCCCAAAATGCATGTTGAAGTACTAAGCTCGACATTCTTATGCATTACAAAGCCTATTCATTTCCTTTCCATCATCCATTTCTTATTTTATTTGTATTTTCATTTTAAAAAAAGGAATGTAGGGAAATGATATATGGGGTATGAGATAATGTTCATGGGCACCGTAACCCCACCCCTCCCTCCTTGCTCCCGTGCTGTGTTCGATGTAATTTTATCAATCTACTCGGCTCTGGCCTTTTCGCGAGTCATAGCTGCTGCTCCGTCGGATTGAAGCAAAGTCTACAGTGGAGTACCGTGGGTCAACGCATTGAGGGGGCACCGAGCATGGCCGTACGCAGAATTTTTTTTTCCCGGGGGGGGGAGGCAAGGCGTGTAAATTTCGAAGAATTACAAAAGCGAGGGAGCGAAGCGACCGAGCTGGTCATGAGGGCACTTTTACATTTTACATTTTTAAAATTGAAATTGAAGGATCTGATACACACTTTTGGTGGGTTTTTTTTTTTTGGACAATTTTTTTGTCAATCAGTAAAAAAATGTTAAGTACTCAAAATTTCTGGGGGCAACCTCCACCCTGCCCCCTGCTGCGTGCAGCCATGGCACAGAGTGGAAAAGTTTGTGCGGGTGTGTGTGGTTATTTCTATCATGTTAACAATAACGACAGTAATCTCGAACCAAGGTGTCTTTAAGGACGTGAAGCGATTTTGGAAAAATGATGCATCTTACTAGATACCACCCTGCTTTTATTTCGCTATTTTGCGAGCGAGCGAAGTGAGCGAGCCGAAAACTTACATCTTTATTTGCAATAAAAGACATGTTATTTTCTTATCAAAATACACTATCGGACCACTACAGGCCTATAAGATATTTCAATTAAATATCTAGTCACCTCGCTGCCAATGACTCTATTTTAGCACGTCCCTGGTCTATTGTTTTCTGTCCGAAACTACCATGCCTCTAACCATTATGAGCGAACGAGGAAGCACTCCCTAACCCCTTCAGTAAATTACATTGTGAGCATATGAAACATCTGAATTATTTATTTGGTCACCTCACTCGCCCAATTCATTTGCTTTGAAAAAAACACATTATAAAATTATTTAACGAGCGAGCGCAGCGAGCGAGGAAAATTATACTTTTTTTTCCATTGTAGAAGTGTCATTTCGTCATCGAAATATTAGTATCTAAATAATCTATTCGATCCCCTGTGTGCTGAAAATGAATCGGTTTAGGTACCTCGCTTACCATCAGAAACCATTCTGTTTTTACAAGCGAGTAAAGTCAGCGACGCTCCCCCTCAAAATACCTATGTAAGGTATGGATTCGTCCGAATACAGTAAACGTTTTTTTTTTGTAATTTTCTGAACCTCCTCGCTGCCCAAATATTATGATACTTTCCTAACTCGCTTCTGAAATATGATTGCCGTGCTCGAAATCATTTTGTTTCTAGCTTTTCCTAGCGGGAGTAGCGAGCTAGCGAACGAACAGATATGGAATTTTTTTTTTTTTTTTTTTTTTTTTTTGGGGGGGGGGGTTGTCTAGGCCATCTACTGAAAGGGCCCCTTTTAAGTAAACTTCTTGGAGTGAAATCCAGATGTGGTTATTACTAACATTCTATGAGTGGAACAATAGCAGCTTATAACATCAGATTGAGACACAAGATGCAAACTGATTCCTTTCATAAGAATAGTAATCAGCATCGGCATTGGTTAAGTTACTTGAATGCTAGCGACCGAAGCGAGGGAGCGCTTCCCGATGTACCATTTCCCTTTTTCTCTTTCCTTCTCCTTTCTTCTCTCTCTCTCTCTCTCTCTCTCTCTCTCTTTGTGCTAGCCGATGGGGGGGGGGGGCGCGGGCCCCCGTGCCCCCCCCCCCGTAGTTACGCCACTGAAAGTCTATATAAAGATTATTATTGGAATTGACCAATTTGGCTTTCGTAAAGGTGCTGGTACTCGAGAGGCAATTGCTGTAATGAAGATATTAAGTGAGAGATGTATGCAACATGATCAAGACCTGCACATTTGTTTTGTGGACTACGAAAAGGCCTTCGATCGCGTGAATTGGACTAGGCTGATGGAAGTGCTCTCAGCTATTTGTGTTGATTGGAGGGACCGTAGACTACTTGCATCCCTTTACATGTCTCAGACTGCAAGTGTTCGCGTGGGAGATGGATTCTCTAAACCAGTTGTCATTGGACGAGGCACACGTCAGGGATATCTCCGGTCACCCCTACTCTATATCATCTTTATGCTGAGGCTATGATGGTGACTGTAGAAGAAGGAGCTATTGTTGGAGGAGAGCTCATTAAGCATGTTAAGTCCGTACGATGGCCAGGCCAAGCTTGCTTCCACTGAAGATGGCCTTCAAAGGAAAATGGACCAGGGGAGGGGGGGGGGGGTGTTTCATAAAGCTGTTCGTAAAGTTACGCATGACCTTACGAACGACTTGAATACGAAGTGCTAAATAGGATGCCCAAAGTTTTCCTGATGTTTTAACAAAGTGTGACTGCCTTCCCCACTATCTCAACTAAATTGTGGCAAAAAATGTACTTCGCAATGAAAATCTTTGTAAACAGTGGTAATATTAATCTACGTCTGCATATATTTCACTTTTCATTGATGCGATTTATAATTACTGTGAATCCCATTTAGCTTGGCATATTCCTGTCGTTCGTAAAGTCGTTCGTAACTTTACGAACAGCCCTATGAAACACCCCCCCCCCCCCCCCCCCCCGATGGACCAAGTTGTCAAGAGCTATGGCATGAGGATCAACGAGAAGAAAACGAAAGTGATGATGATGAGTAAATACCAGACAAAGGATCATGTTAAATGACAACAGACTAGAACAAGTCTCGGCATTGTACTTAGGATGGCAAGTCTGCTAAAGAGGTCATCCTGCGCTCAGCACAGGCAAGAGCTGCCTTCTTTCAAAGACGGGATATTCTTATAGTAAGATTGGTCTTAGCTTAAGAAAGCGTCTCATGAAGACATTAGTCTGGAGTGTATTGCTGTATGGGCAGAGACATGGACGCTCTCCAAGAAAGATATACAACGTCTGGAGGCTGCTGAAATGTGGTGCTGGCGCAAATTAATAGATGTGTCGTGGAGGGATAGAATGTCGAATAATGAGGTATTGCGCCGTGTTCAAGAAGAGCGCATGCTGATTCAACATGTTCAAACGATTAGACAAAGACAGAAGAAATAGACAGGAAACATAATGCGACATGATGGTTTGATGGTCAGAGTGGCCTGCATGGAAAGAAGGCGAAAGGAAGACCTCGTAAAGGCTTCCTAGATGATTTGATAGCAGAGCTTGGAGCAACAGGATATGAAGAGCTGAAACGGATGACTCAAGAGCGTAGCAATTGGAGAGACATTTGTCATAAAAAACTTATTGGATTACTGAACCCGACAGATGACTATTGATGATGAGTATTTCATCAATACTGCAATTATACAGTATTAGTAACAACTTTGAGGAAATAATGGGGGAAAAAAAATGGTGCGTCCACAGAAGCCAGTATAGAACCTGTTACTGATTTTAACTGCTCTATTTGAAAATGACGGAGAGTTACTGATTCAAACTATGGGGAAGACCGGAAAGTTTGGGATTTTGTGTGTAACTGGTTCACTCTACCTCATGGCCCTTACATCACCAATCGACCAGACGGCTCAAGTCAGTCTATCATGCGGCCGTCTTTATGGAAAATTTCAAGTATTTCCTATATGCCAGTCCTCCTCTTCCCACGATGCTATATATCTCTTGGTTTACCAACGGAATATTTTAATAGTTGCCTTATCCCTAAAATGTCTGGAATAAGACCGCTGCCGTTGAACAATTGTATTGCTGTCAAGTCTCAGTACTTATCTAGTTGACAAAATGTCAAATTCCGTTATTCATGTTATTGTTTAGGGTATATCACAGTATAATAACGTCCCTGTGACAAAATATAATATCACTGGAAATTATTACTCCAGCTTCAGCTCCGTCACCCATGACTTCTAAAATATTATGCGAAAGCTATGGACATGCAATTACCGTGATTTCCTTTCTATGCCATCAAGCTTTCATTATCATTACCATCATCATCATCATCATCATCATCATCATCATGGGGGAGGGGCAAGGTGACCCACAGGTGAATTTATTTACGTTTTAAATGAAAAATAGGGGTATTTTGTAGTTGCACACCCCAGTCCTCTCTTTCCCCATGATATTCTTTATTCTTTCTCCCCTTTTTTCTCCCTTTTCTCCTATTTTTTTTCTTTTGATCACTTGAAAAATCATGGGGGGAGGTCGCCCCCTGCCCCTGTAGTGCCGCCCCTGTACCGTTGTCACCATTATCGTCATCTTATCTTCATCGTCATCATCTCATCACAATCGTCATCATCGTCATCATACTGTTACCACCACCATCACCGAAAAAAACTGTACACTTCAACATACCCTTTTTGACACGATAATACTCTTTACGAATTTCGAACATGTTTTATTCTCAAAGAATAATTCGTTATAATAGTGCAACATCTGGATAAACAGAGTGATTACGGCATTTCAGTCAAACTGGGATAAGCATTTTCGATACATACTAGTATTCTGATGTATACGATTAGGTAAAGCACTGAAGTGCAAGCTGTAGGGGACTAAAAATGAATCGTACTGGAAAGAAATAAGACTTTAAAAAAATATTTTCTCCAGTTCAAACGTCGCGTTACTAATTAAACGCTCAATATGGAAAAAAATAAGCTTGAATAACACTTTAGATGATGACATTTCCAGGGGGGGGGGCGCAAGAGAATGCTCCGACAAACTTAACACCTGTGATAACCGAGGGAGTTGGAACTTTTTGGATCACCAATGACCTCGATAAAGCGTTTCTTTGATAACAATTATAGGGTGATGTCCTATTGGTTAAATTCAGTCCGGGAGCCAGATGGAGGGGGTCAGTCCAGAGAAAAACTAAATGAATCCACGACCGCTCGCGGTCGAAATTTATGCCTCCGCCATTGCCAGGGGCAGAAATATAATTCATGGTGATTTTTTTTTTTTTTTTTTTCATGTATACAATGACATCTTTGACCTTGGCCTTTGACCTTGTGACCCCCAAATCAAATGACATCATCATGAGACCTTAAGTTATCGCAAGAACGAGCAATTTTCATGTATATAATGACCTCTATGACCTTTGACCTTTGACCTTGAGACCCAAAATCTAATCAGATCATTGCCCCTCCCATATGCATACATGAACCAAGTTTGAAGTTGATCCGTCAAATGGTTGTTGAGTTATCGTGAGAACGAACCATTTCTATGTACATGACCTCTATGACCTTTGACCTATGACCTTGAGACCAAAAAAATCTGATCAGATCATTAAACCTCCCATATGCATACACGAACCAAGTTTGAAGTTGATCTGTCAAATGGTTGTTGAGTTATCGCGAGAATGAACCATTTCTATGTACATAATGACCTCTATGAGCTTTGACCCTTGACCTTGAGACCCAAAAATTTAATAAGATCATTATCCCTCCCATATGTATACATCAGCCAAGTTTGGAGTTGATTCGTCAAATGGTTGATGAGTTATTGTGAGAACAAACCATTTTTATGTACATAATGACCTCTATGACCTTTGACCTTTGATCTTGAGACCCAAAATCTAATCAGATCATTGTCCCTCCCATATGCATCATGAGCCAAGTTTGAAGTTGATCCGTCAAACGGTTCTTAAGTTATCGTGAGAAAAACGGGAAGACGGACGACCCGAAAACATAATGCCTCCGGCAACCACCTACGGTTGGCGGAGGCATAAAAAAGTAATTCTTTTTCATTTACGTAGCAGTGATACATTGACAAAAATATGCTAGGAAAATATCGTCTGTCATGCAAAAATTGCCGGGGGCAGCCAGGAGGGCTCTCAGAAAAGAGCCTAAAATGACTACTTTTCATACACTCAGTTTTTGTTCACCAACGCATGACTGCTCTTGCTTTGAAAACGAAGTCAAAACTGATGGCATGACAAAGTGTTAAAGGTAGATTTATCACTGTGCTCAAGCATGACGCCAGGTGCACATATGAACGTCTGCCGTAAAGGGGCGAGGAATATGCGTATCACGGCTTGTCACCATCGGCCTTGTCTGCGTTTTCAAAGCAAGAGCTGTCATGTGTTTGTGAGCATAACCAGAGAGCGTGAGAAGCCGTCATTTCTCTCCCCCCCCCCCCCCACCACCACCTTGTGCACGGCGGAAGTTTTTTTTCCCTAGTATTTGTCCACAGATCATGTGATGTACATGAAAAAAGATACTTTTATTTTTGCTGGCTTCACCGCTTTGGCTCCCCGACTGCCTGTAGCATAGAAGAGACTAGCCCAATACATCAACATTTGGGGTCTGAATAAAAAAATTACAACCTGGTTGATCATAATAAATGCTTCATCTTATGAATTCTGATAAATTTCGCAAACCTTGAAAATGCATTTCAGTATCATTTTCTTCAAATTATCTACGATTAAAAGCGAGACAAATGAAATGAAGTGGAATTAGTGGAGCCAATTCACCAATGCCGTTCTACTAATACACGAAATTCAGCTACAGAGATGAGTATTACACGGGGGGGGGGGGGGGGGCTACTCTTATATAACATCAATCCCGATATAAGAAGGTAATTTTCACACTCTTATGATCCTCCCATAGTGAGTTTCCGCTGTATTTTTTAGAATCTCGATCATAAAGCATTTAAAAAATTTCCATAAAAGAGAACATCTGACGGGAGACAAGCGTTAAAAGCGAGTAAAACATGTGACAAAAAACCGTCATAAATATCATCAAAACCTAAAATACATGAACATATCACTTTGACAATACCGACATTTACCATCTACCTCATAGGATAAAACAGTTCGGGATCGTATGGAATTTTTGAGACGCAATTTCTTTCTAGGCTATATGCCTAGTATTTCCTGCTCCTAAAAACTCTTTCTGGGCACAAATTTCCTTGTGGTACTTTGGTACTGATCGAATTTTATTCAAAACAAATGGTAAAGGATAAACAGCATCCAAGAAATTATCTAAAAATATTTAGCGCCGTTATCACTCTTTAAACTATTAATCCTGATAGACCATAAATTGAACCGCGTTGGCATCCACAAATAAAGCAATGTCCAAACGTGGAAACAAAGAACTTAAACTTAAAGCGCATAGAGAACTATTCCAGTTATTATGCGCTTAATAAGTATTCTCTATTATTATTATTATTAACTTCTCTTCCTTCAAGGTCATGAAGATTAACGCACAAGAATACAAAACAGATTTTCAAGACATGTATTCAAGCAGCTCCTCAGCACAACAGTTGATTTGCGAGACTGTCTTTACTGCACTTTATACGGAGGTCATAAAGAGGACCCAACAAAACATTATTTTGTACAGAAACCCTGGGTCCATCCTCCAAATCTCCTCATCAGCTTATAAGCATAATTTCTTCGTGTTGTACTGAAACAGTTCAGACTGTGTCAGGTTATTCTAAATTGTCCTGTACTTCTCAGGTCAAAGGTCAAACTTCTGTTTGCTTGAAACGACGACCAGGTCAGGTGCATTCCAACTTATGAGATGAAGATTCGTAAAAGCATCAAGTGCAGGCCTTGTCGAAGACCTGTTGATAGGAATCATTAAACTGATGTTAACAGTCGCTCCAAATAATCAAATGTACTCCACAATAATGTTGCAAGCATATCAGTGTAAACATACAGGAGTCATGGAATGAAGTACTTTCGGGGACCATAGGCAAGGATATTTAATATAATGCAACAGCAACGCCGACGACACATTCGAACAAAAATCATATTGGTCATCACATCAGCTTTATCGTCTTCTCTGCTTCGAATCTTTTCGAGATATGCACAGAATAATCGCAGTACAGTGGTGATATGGCTAGCAGGAAAGTCCTAAGACTCCGTTTGAGAGCCAAGGAAACTTTACAGTAGTGTCTTCGTGATCGCGAATAGAGCTCTTCAAGAAGCGATAGTGCAACCGTAACTTCAGACAACTTACTATCAGACTTGCACCTTTGACCAGAAGTATGGGAGTTGATAGAAACCTTCGCTATGATCTGTTCAGAGTGACTGCTGATGCCGGCATTACAGGTACAGTCAATGAACTATTTGATTTCGCGGCTCCAGGTGGCACAACCGGCGTCGTTGCTGGCGATGTGTTTTCCTGTGAACCCTGGTTCAGCGAGGCGTCTCTCTGTTGCGCTGCAGCTGCTGGTGGTATTTTCTGCTCCTTTGGAGAAGAGTCTGCTTTCTTTGGCATTTTCTCGGGCACTAACGAGGTGTTTTTGTCCGTCAGAGTTCTTTTCAATGTTTTGGCAAGCGGCTGGTAGACTCGGTAAACGAGCGGCATGGGTCCGACCTGTTAAAGAAAAAAATAAAACAAATGTCCGAGTTATGGGAATTGTAGGGAGGTATGTACCATCACCCTGGGAGTATGAGGAGGAAGGACAGAAAAAAAAAAAAAAAAAAAAAAAAACACGACAAGAGTCAAACTCGCGGCAAGGGATCCGACCAGTTTTAATAGATTCATAGGAAGAAAATGAAGGTGATTTCATTGGTGGAAGTGGCTCGGCACATGTTACCCCGCCTCTATCTTGACAGGTCGGACAAAAGGAAACGGGAAGAAATGGAAATAGGACAGCTGGGAGAGAAAAAAAAAATGATCCGAGCTTTTTCTTTTGACCTCTCATCACTCTATGAATTTGCTCTTTCGTATTTCATCCACCAGTGCCATCCCCAATTCCCGAAGAACAAGTGGCAAGTGCTCTGGGGAGTCCCGTTTTCTTTTTCCACAAGGCCCGATTACGTAGGCAATCTGTAATACGAGTTTTTTTTCCTAACTAAACGAATTTCGAATGACAACCACATTCTAATGATATGGCATCGCTTCATGACCACAGGTTCCGGAATGGTAAGTTTGGATTCTGAACGAACATAATACTAAAATTCAATGTAATACAAATGAAAGCTTTTGTCATACCAAAATACCTTTAAAGTATTTCAAAAGCTTCTATTTACAGAGAAATTTAGATCACAATGATGGCTTATAACATCATTTAATCACTAAACTACGATCATAGGAAAATGTCACCGCTTCCTTTTGACTTAGCGATTGCTTTCGTGATACTTTCTAAATTCTGTTTCAATCTGGAATTTCATTGACGGTTTGTGACATCCAACATGGGTACGTTTTGCAAACACTTTATTCGTATTCAAAACAAACAAATCTACAATTATTCCAATAAAGAATAATAATTTATTTCTTTACTTTTCAATGTATTGTTTAGCCTGTGCGTTATGGAAAATAGATCATACATACCTGCCAACCCTGACGACCAAGAAATAGGAATAAATTATTCAGAAATTTTCAAAAATGGGAATATTCCTAAATTTCCTATTCAATACTACAAATTTGTACAGAAATAGGAACACACAGGTTAAAAAATGGCAATTTTCTTTTCTTGAAATAGGAATATTCCTATTTAATAGAACAGCTGGCAGGTATTCTAAACCCCGCCCCCCGTAACTCACATTCCCGTTTGAGATATTTTTCATACAAACCACTGACTTTAGGAATTATGCCAACATACACGGATGCACCGCACATGCTTCTAACCTGAAAAGGCTAACTCGTTGCCAGAAAAAGCAAAGTTACTTTACACTTACAACATCAAATTAAATTTAACACGAATGTGGAGGGAAGGTTCTGATTGTACAAGACGCCTGGCAAAGATTCATCATAATCATTTTCTAGCTTTTAAAGGAAAATACAAGGAATAAAAATAAAAACAAGAAATACCTTTCTAGCTATAAATTTTCCCACCATCGAAAAATACAGGAAATTATTCATTACTGTGCCTACAAGTTATTCACATGCTGTTTAATCTAATTATAATATAAAGCAAAGTGTGTAAATATTAAGGATATTACAGTCTTCATCTTCTAATCTAAATATCAAAGGAACTGATCATTAATAAACCTGGAGGCCTAAACTGAGACTTACGATTTTATTAGTACTTACCCGACCCCAAGTGTAGATGTAAGCTACGTCCATCAGTGTGTAGTCGTCTGGTAAAAGCTCATCTTCACTGCCTCTGTACATCACTTCAATCTGGAAAGACATGATTGCATAAACGAATCAACCGAGAATTCAACAATCAATCAATCCATTCTTCAGCCGATAAGCATTCTTCACAAATATTCTACATGTATGATAAATATTCTACCTGTATCAATAAAAACCTAATGAAAATAAAAATTCTACATGTATGTATGAGGTACTGATACATGCGACCAGCTTAAGCCAGCTTGATCTAATGTCGGTCTATTGAACCTCCTGTAAAGTTATCTACTGGTTCGTGAGAATAATTTAACGGCCTATAATACAAACATGTCATTCTCCTGAGCCGTATGACAACTTTGGCTACATTCGATTTGATAATGCCGACTTCATGGGCTGGGAAGTTCAGCGCATTAAAGCACTGTGAATTGTAAGCTGATCAATACTATAGCTACTTCCATATCTTTCAAGGTCCTACCCTTGAAAGAAATTTTAGGCGTGCCGCAAGCTAGTGACTAGCTAGCGGCTAGCTAGCGACTAGCTGGCAGCTAGCTTAATAAGCTTGCAACAGGCGCGGACAGAACCTTTTAAGCAAGTTATTACCAAGCACTTAGCATGCACGAACTGTTCGCAAGCTTGCAATTGCTTATTAAGCTAGGCTGCCAGCTAGTACTAGCTAGTTGCTAGCTTGCAGCACTTCGAAATTTCTGTAAGGGTAGGTAACATCGGGATATAACCGACACCAAAGCAGTAAAGCCCGGCACACACTATACGATCCGACTGCGACCCGATTTTAGAACAAATGGCATTTTGCATTAAATATGAAAGTTTAAACAAGTAAAATTCTGTTTTGGAGTTCGGCATAATGATACGAAAATTATAATCGAAATTTTGGTTAACTTCAAGCCTTGTCTTCGGAGTAAAGGCCAAATCGGCTTCAAATCGTAGCCGATAGCAAGATTGCTATGACGTTACTACGATTTGGAATCGAATTCGCTTTTATTCCTACAGGGAGGCTCGCAATAGCCCGGAATTTCGATATTAGTGTTCATATGACTATTCGGAACTTTGATCACGAAGATTTTACATGTTGGAATGTTTATATCAAATGCTATAACAACTTTTTTCCCAAATCGGATCGCAGACAGATCGTGCAGTGTGCGCTGGGCTTTATTCATTTTATTCACTGTTGTGAGGTGTAATGAAAATGAAGGAACCGTCTAGGTTACTCAGTAAGCCAGTCAGACCGACAAACTGACACGAAATCGACGACAATCATCAAAACCTTGGCTATTAGGGGTTAAATGGATTTTTTTTCCCTATGGTCTAGTGTCTGGGTAGTGTTCATCAATGTGACTGGGGTAT
>CM057167.1:11272242-11433541 GCA_029962745.1 Echinometra lucunter
TGTAGTAACCAAGCTCTCCGACCATACTGCGTTTCTAGAAAGCAATGCGAATGAACTGGATAAGGGATTTCCGTTGTGTAACATGACACGCTACGCACAGAACGTGTCGAGTCAAATGGCAATTTGAGAAGATTGGTAATTTCTGGATAAAGGTACGACGGTCGATCGTGAATCCCTCAAAAAGGTGTTAAATACTTTCTGAAAACCTCGAAGAACAATCCCGGGCAATTACCGAAGGACAATTATCTAAGACGTCTATTTCATGTATGTAAATAACTAACCGAATACCCACAAACCATTCATAATAGGAATACATGAGAGGCTCGGGAGTTGTCCAAGTGGAGGGGGTACTTTTGGCGTAACCCTAAAAAGGGCTGGGATAATGCCACGGCTGGGGGGGGGGGCTAGTCTTCTGCCCCCCCCCTCCCGAGATCTCAGCCATCGACCCGCGCGCGATCGCGCCGAAATCGGCACGCACGTAACCCACAACGTAATCGACAAAACTGCATAGTATAATCGCCTCCGAAATAATTTCATATTAATTAATTATGCTACTCTATGCGTGAAATCATAATTTTGCTCTAAATCATTAAATAAAGCTCCAAAACTGCTAATTCTTTGTAGTATTTTCGCAAATGTACTTTTTGGTATCAAAATTGATTTCTTATGTATTTAATATACTTTTTTCTTTCTTTTTTTTTTTCATTGCTTTTTCGATGAAATATGTCGGGGGACACTTTTGCGACCATAAACAGCAATTAAAATTAGTTAATTTTAATCAGTAAAATTATCAATAATCATATATTTGTAAATTTGGGATTGAAAACACCAATTTGTATGAAATTCACATGAAATCTGACGTGCAAGTACGAAATGTTGCCTAACTTCGGAACCGCATGCTCGGACGTCGCGAATTTGGTCTCAAAAGATGCGGTGAGATTGGAAGAAGCAAGTCATGAAACGCCGCGTCGAGCGCTTTGCTCGTTGCGGACATTACGCGTGAACCGTCTAGGGGTGGATTCTGCCACCCCCTCCCCCCAAGCCCTTTTAGGGTTAATGGCGTTACTTTCAGGAGTTAATCATGGTTCGGAAATATTTTGTCTGATAAGAAGTCACTATTATAGGGTTAACAATTTTCTGTATGGTGGTTGACCGGGTTGACAGTCCACGTAACAGCTGTTTCACAATTTAAAGAAAGTATTAACGTTCTGCGGACATTATGGAAGACGTCACGATACGGCAGTAGAAGATGCACAGATGAGATGTACAAGAAAGAAAAGGCAGGCAAAAAAAGAGCTGCAGGGTGCCGTTGCATAAAACTGCTATTATAGTAACTTTGCCATCAATGGTAACTTTCATTGGAATACTGGATTTTGATTGGCTGTTGGGCAACGTTACCATGGTAGTTACCATTGATGGCAAAGTTACTATAATAGCAAGTTTTTATGCAACGGCACCATGGTTGTAGAAAATGAAAAAGAGATCGAAGAAATGCGAAGGAAGGTGAAAAACTTAATAGTAGCAACAACAAACCTGGTATGCTAGTGATAATCCAAACTTGTGACGGATAAACTTTTTGATGTGACCAATGGAAACAGCTGCAGGACATCTTAAGTATCGTTTGTCGACGATCTGCGATTAAAAAAACAGACTTTGTTGTTGTTGACTCAAGTTTAATTCAGATGTAAAGATTGCACTTGCTATTTCTATGGTAGTAAGATCTTGTCGATAGTCATGTTGTCACAATTATGATTTATAAATACATTTACGTTGATTGTGACTAAAACTTGTGTCGTGAAGAACAAGAATGGATCTTCTCTCCAACTCGAGAATCACGTCTCCAGATTTCAAGTTTGCAATAATGACTTCTCAGAACCTTGACATGGTGTTTTTTTTTTTTTAAACAGTTTTTGAGGTCTCGTTTCTACCATAAATTCGGATGTTCCATCTTCTGGGTACTTGGTTCTCATTGGTACTTCGAAAGGATCCTCCAAAAGTACCGACGTAAATCTGTTTTGATGAGGGGGGGGGGGGGGGGGGAAGGGAGGGATGATCGAATTTTTTTGCCGAAATTCTTGCGGTGAACTCAACACTTAAGTGTACACACACACACACACACACACACACGCACACACACACTTACTCACCCGAGCAGACCCCCACACAACATATAATTATTTTATTTTGCGAACGAAAATAACCACTTTTTTTGGTTTTTTAAGAGCATTTCAAATGAAAATTCCACTATATGACCGTCCTTTATGACATTTTTAATGAAAAATTTCACCAACTGATTAATTACAATATCGTTTTTTCCTTAAATGAGGGGGATATTTGTACACGCCATCCCCCCCCCCTCGAAAAAAGGGGGATATATCCCCCCCCCCCCCCCGGATTTACGCCAATGTCCAAAGACACCGTAAAAGTTGTTTTAAAACTGGAGGTGTGTCTTGTGCGACAACCAACCTAAGGTGCTGGTTTTGTTGAGGTCATTTCAAGTGTTGCTTTAAAGGTATTAGATATCAATTGTAAACTTCAGAGGAGCCCCCTATTTCTAACGAGAGGGGAGGGGGAGGGGAGGATATGTAATATCTTCAAAATTTGCTAACCAGTTTGCAGATAATTTTCTAACAAGCGAAAAAAGGGTCATCAAGTTTTGCAATTTCGGGACAACGTAGCAATTAGAAGATTTTCGGAAAGGTTTTGAAATAGTACACATTTAATGCCTACGCACACAGAACCTATCATTCCAGAAGCTTTGCACCTCGTGGTTAACAACACAATTCCGCTGTTCACATATTTACCAATCTTTTCTAAAATACAAAATAAAAAAATGTAAAGTTCTCACAAAGTGGAAAAGTAATTTGGATTTTAACATGAAAGTTTGGGTTCGTATTGTCAAATTCATTTCAATCAACAAAAGACATTAGTTTGAGGTGGTTTCAAATAAAGATATTGAATAGAATATTATATATGAGGGATGCTTCATTACGATTTGGTTGTAGTAGCTGATAAGAGGGGGAAGTGTACTTTTTGTAATAATAATGATGAAACTATCCTACATGTTAGTCTTATTTGCTCTTGTAACTGTTCGAATGAAATATGGTCGAAATTTGAGTACTGGATATTTCGTTATAGTGGGGAAAGAATCACACTCACAAGTCAAATAAATGATTTGATTTTTGCGGCAGCAATAGTAATGCACTTAATTGTATTCTAATAGTAGTAAGAAGAGAAATATTTTTAGCCAAATTACGAAATCAATTACCTGAATTCGACATAATTCTATCAGCTTTAAAAGTTATTATAAATGGAAATATAATATACCAAACAATCTTTAAAATGAAAATGAAATGATTTTATTTTAGGAATTTTTTGAGAGTGTTGGCAATGTCCTAACACAAATATGAACATGTACATGTATTTACGTATGGTATTTCATTCCCAAATGCCGATTGTGTCATGAATTTTTTGGGAGGGATTCAAACGTTCACACCCATCCAGCGACGCACTTAATCAGGGTACTCTAAAATTTGTAAAGATTAGTTCATATCTTACCTCATCAGTGAGACCATTAGCGTCACCGTTGGCTCTCGTTTTGCCGTTTATCGGACCAGCGCCGTTATTCTTTAACGTCGACGCCCCGTTCGGCTTCCCTTTTTAACCGCTCCTGGGCCCGTCACTTCAGCTGCATCTGTCTGACCTCCCCGCTTTTCTCCCGCTGCTTTCACGTCGCCACCTGATTTCGCTCCACTAGCAGCAGCCTTCAGTGCCGCGGTGACCGCGGCACTAACTACAGCTCTTGTGTCTCCAATGGGCGGTGGTGCTGCGTTATTTTCTCTGCCACCAACGCCACTGGCTGCTTTCCCACCAGCACTGCCACCGGGGACGTCCACGTTACTCCCACCGCTCTCGCTACTCGTATCACTGCCGCTGCTGCTACCGCTGGCTGCTACTACTGGTAGACGCGGTTGTCTCCGTTACCGACGGGACGCGGTAGGGTAGCGGCTGGTTTGGGTTTCGGTATGTGAATGTTCTGCTGGTAGTACTCGAGAGAGAGGCTGAGGTGTTCGTCGTCTGTGTAAATAATCAGCTCCTGCTCGTCCATCTCTCCCCGTTCTTCTCTTGATACATTTTGTGCGAGGCTATTACCTAGGATCGGTTACACACAAAGTCGTAAATGCAATTTGATCCTAAAAAGTATTCCATATAATTATGATAAAGGGAACTCTTCAGTAATTCAAATATCCCTTTGTGATATCATGTACTGCAATGATGATGGCGAAACACAAATTCTTTAATAAGGACTATGAAATTGGTAGCTTTTCGAAACCAGATACATACGTCTTTTCAAGTCACTAATTTCGCTACTGTTTTAAATTTTAGAATTTAATTTTCTGCTAACATGTTAGTTGTAGTTCAAAGAAAGCATGTGTATATAATTTTTAAAAAAAACCACACACAAACAACAAGAGAAATGATCAACTTACTTGCTTCAGGGTGGGACTTGTAAAATTCTCTTCTCCTTTTCATTTCACCTGTACAGAAAATGGAAAGAAAGACAAAAACATTTACTTTTACTCTCGAGCTCAGTCATCTATAACTTTCAAATATCCGTTTTTCACCCAAGCACAAAATTGTTTCCTTGTTTCCTTCTGTTATTGCCATGATTTTGATATCCTCCAGCTGTACATAAAGCGTTTAAGTATATATATATATATATATATATGTGTGTGTGTGTGTGTGTGTGATAGCAAACGTTTTTTAATTTTTCTATTTACCTTTAAACATACTCGGAACCAGCTTGTACACGAGATTCTGCAAAGTTTTGTCAGATCTGTTCCAATAAAAAGAAAAGGAAACAGAGTTAAAAACACACAGCGTGCAAAAATTAATAGGGTTTGACTGGTCAGTCAATTATAGCCAATTACTATTATTATTTTCACACCTTTTGTTCCCTTATAGTTTCCAACTATTTTGTTTGATTTCGACTTTCTGTTCATTCTTGCAGTATAATCAAATGAGTTCAAGTCGAAAAGCTTCAGTATGTTATTTGCTTCTTTCAGCGCTGTAAATGCAAGAGGAATAAGTATGAATGGATTACATGGATTATTTGTTGGGGACAAAAGCGAATTATGATAAACGCCAAAAGCAGGGAGAATTTCATTGGAATATAAACAACAAAGAAAAAACGAAAACAAATGAAAATTTTGATTCATAAAACGGAACAGTGGAAATACCGTACTTAGCAGAAAAGCAGCCGATATTTTTACTGGTACGATAAACGCATGCAGTCCTTGTGACGAAATGTTTGAATTAATAAGAGAGAACTGAATATATTGTTTAATCATGTTCTAAAACATAATTGAGAATCTTCATGCAGTAATATTTTCAGTTGCCACCTGATACAACTAAAGATTCCATATATTCATCTTCATTTTCGACATGACTGCAAAGGAAACCGCTAACATACTTTGACATATAAGTGAACGACTCGCTAAACAGTAGTCTTATAATCCATGTTAGTTTCGATTGCATATGGTTGAATTAACTAGCATAACTAGCAACAAGGCCTAAAGAAAACGGAAATCATAAAGGATAAATAAAATACAACTTGGTCAAAATAATTCATGTATTCATAAAATATCGAATGGCTTTATATTTCAGGTCTCCGTCTGAGTACGATTGTTGAGACTAGCAAATTATTATTTGAAGACAAAAAAAAAAGAAAAAAAAAAAGAAAGAAAACAGTGTATTACCTGATATTCAGCAGAGGCCTGGTTTTGTGAACCTGTGTGTCACATACTGGGCACTGCTTGCTGGTGTGCAGATAACGAACGATACAACTCCGACAAACTGCATTCAAAACAAAAGGGAAAAATAAAGGGAAAATAAACAGATAATACATTCCTAGGACTTTCGCATTCCCATCCCTCTAAATATTTCGTCGTATCACTGGTTTTTTGTTTGTTTGTTTGTTGTTGTTGTTTTTTTTTTGGGGGGGAGGGGGAATTGGGGAATACACACATTTTTTTTAAAATGCCGACGAGAAAAAAAATGTGCCCCCCCCCCAACTGACGACCATGGAGATGAAATAAATAAACTAACTGGACTGATTTGTATAATTTTTGTTTTCATTATACTCACATGAATGTAAACATTCGATGATACTTGTGGCATCCACGATATATCCTTTACATAGTGAACATGTCAGATGTTGATTAAGGGTCCGTTATCTTCAGCCGAGTTTTGCGATGCATCGTGCCTCTGGAATAATGACGTAACAGAGAGAATACCGTAGAAAAGTTAGACAAGAAGACAGTTTATGAAATAATCATAAATAATGATTTGTCTTTCTTTTGTGAGCTTTCAAAGAGCTCTAGATATTAGGACAATACCATATGACACACATATTTTCAAAGTGCCCTTAATGGTGCTTTATATCAGTTCAAATTTCATCCATAAAATCAGATTATTATTATTATTATTTATTGACCAATAAAAAGGAATACAAGATACAAAGCATTAGACAAGAGATAGCAAAAGATGAGATGGAATGGCATGTGGGTCAGGGTTCACAAAAGAGAAGTTCTTCCTGTTGCCCGTAGGCATGTGAACCCACACATGCCATTCCAAAATATAATAGATTTTGCACAAGATAAATTACACAATCATAAAAAGAATTTTAAAACATCGATATTGCCTATGAAACTGTTCAGGAATTGTAAATGAGAATCTAGGTTACATTCCAAAGGAAATCATAATATCACTAAAACTAAAACAGAAGGAAAGAAAGAAGAGGATCAGTAAGGAAAAGAAGAAGAAGAAGAAGAAGAAGAAGAAGGGAAGAGAAGAAGAAAAAGAGGAGAAAAAGAGGGAGAGGGAGAAGAGGAAAGGGGGAAGAAAAAGGAGAAGAGAAAAAACAAGAAAAGGAAAATATTACATCGTTACTTCAAAGGTAGCAAGGCAAGTACATATATCACGATTTAAAATTGAATTGCAGAGGATTACAAAGTACAAAGTGAGTAATAAAACGTGTATACAACCGAGCCTGATGTTACATCTAATTCCAGGAAGTTTACATTATTGTGCACATAGCTATCTAGATTTATTTCTAAAATATGAAAGCAAGCAGTTTCCTACATCTGTACAATATCTGAAAATAAATTAATTATTCAATGTATATTATGAGCATTGTGGTTATTGTAAAATTGCAATCCAAATATTAAGGTGAATTGAAAATTGAAATACCATAGAATGTGAAGAAAGCAACCCTTGTAACACGGATACGACTGTTTCTTGGCCACTCGAGAGTCGAAACAATGTAGATACTAATTAAGAAAATAATCCCACTGTCCACAGTCCTATCTAAGCGAAAGCGTATGCAGTCTCATTTGCAACAGGGTGGGGCGTTAAACATCTATCTCATTATAGTTTGTTGTTGTCGTTGTTGTTGTTGTTGTTGTTTTGTTGGTTTTTTGTTTAGCTTATAACCACGGTGTTAAAACCTTTAAAAAAAACAGAAAAAATATATGAGATAAATGTTGATGCCCTACCCTGTTGCAAAACAGCAGCATGTATATACTGCAGTAATCCATTTCGATCTCTCGAACATAATCACGCGTGTAAGCCATACGTGGACTCGCGATTTAAATTCATTTTCTAGCATACTGCATCATCATCAAAAGTGCATACTGTGCAGCTGGATCGACGACTAAATTTCTACACAATTACGGATTGATCTGCCGGCAACTTTGCCAAAATATCATTCAGAGCCCGTTAAACGAAATCTCGTCTGAAGACCACACGAATATCGACAATTTTCGCCTTGATATATATACGGGGCCACGAGTGGATTTAAATTGTATTGATTTTTTCTCTCTTCTCTAAGGAGTTCAGGGGCAATTTCCACCTGTTCTTAATTCTCAGGTTTCTGATGTATCGGAAGCTGAATTTTGTACTGTTTCGAGAAAGCCTTTTTAAATGTCGAAAGCTTCCTCTTTTTTTTTTTTTTTTTTTTTGGTTTTTTTTTCATGTCGCATAATGCGCAACATTATGTCATGATACATGTTAGTCATCTATAACTGAGTGAATATACCTTAATAGAAAATAGTTCTGTTGTGAGTGAAGGTAATCCTATGCTCCAAAAGGGATGAGCAAATCTACTGCAATTCCATACCTAGCACGATAAACATCTAAAAAACTGCTTTCAAAAATTCAACTTACAACATGTAAGACAACTTCAAAAGCTCTGTCTATCACCTTTAGAAATGTGCAGACTTTACAATGGCAGTACAATAGGCTTTCGAAAATGCACTTAAAGTTGGTTTTTCGAGAGTACATGTAGTTTATCGTGTTTTGTCTACTGAAAAAAGTGATCTATCAGTGCATGAAAACATATCTGTACAACGGGCGTCCTAACCAACAAATGCAAGGCAAACGGGTTTTCCTACAGCCTGATAATTCAAGTAAATGTTGTTAGAAGAGAATAATTATATCCTTGATGCCATTATTTTGAATGAGCATCATTTAAATCTCAACCCAGAAAGCCTATATTCTTTAATTATTAGCCTTGCCCCTTATTTACTGGCAAACATTCAATACTGCACAAAAACCGACAGACCCGAACACCGTTATCTCGCTAAATTCTGTTCACGGGAAGTCGACCCTGGTTGTGTCGAAATTAAAGACCGGAAGATATTAGAGTGACCTAATGAATTAGATCCGACAAGTTCAGATAATGCTACTACCCCTATCCAATGAACGAGTATTGATTAGGGTGTCTGTGTTGCTGTCGTTGCCCATTCTCGCTTTCATCGGCCATCGTGGCTAATGGTTCACCTGACATGGAAGAGGGATATAGAAGGAGAGACATACAAACAAATGCTCGGCTCATGTAGGAGTCATTGTGCTGACGTCAGGACCCCATCAGTAACAGGTTCGGTTTTCTCGCGCGTCATAAAGGAGCGATATCGCTTTTATAAGCGACTGCAAAATGAAAAACGCACAGTACTTTCACAATTGGAGTTGCCTTTCGCAGGCTTGATTAGCGCAAATAATAACGCATAATGGGGGCAGGTAATAACGCATGATTAGCGCAGGCAATAACGTATGATTAACGCTCGTAATAACGCATGAATAGGAATATGATGCAACGAGCTTTAGGTTGATAATACATATAGGCTTCGCTATAGAAGTCTGAGAACGTTTAGACCCTTGTTATTCGTGATGATGTTAGAACAAATTTGCCAAACACAAACCGGAAAATTTCCAACAATCCCAGAAAAATGAAAGGTCACCCTCTTTTTTGTTTATTGTTGTTTCTTAGGTAGACGTGGTTTGTGTTCGTTTTTGTTTTGCTGGTTGGTTTTTTTTTTCATTCCGACATGTCCGACAAGGACTATATTACTGCAAATTCTAAAAAAAAAAATAAAAATAAAAAAATAAAATAAAATATATATATATATATATATATATTCATACGGAAATTAGCAATACACTAAATCCTGTTCACTATCTTTTAGCTAAAGGTAGTTTCATGGGGTTTCAGCATATAATATTTCCAGGAGCTATGGTGCATAATGTTTCTAGAATATCAATCCCATAAACTAACAACAAAAACAAGAGAATGGTTTCAGATGACATGATAAACTATTTACACAGCGGTTATGGTTCGGTGGACACCTGCAATATGTGCGGGTACATGTATAAACAGGCAGTAAATAGCATACGGTGCCAATAGTCATTTGCTTCATTTACATGTCCATAAAGCGGGGGAAACATAAATTTAAATGAGAACCTTATTTAAGAGATTTTTATGTGTCATCTCTACTCTGAACATTAATATTGAATGAGGAGTTGGAAGAGAGATTTCTCCCTTTTCCGAGTATCAATAAGAATTCTGTATAGATAGGTTGAGTCAAAATATGATTAGCATAACAGAGAAGTACTATAAAGCGTAAGCGATTGGGGGTTTGAATCGCTTGCAGATCCATTCAAAATCGGCTTTGATGATTTTATCCAGGATAGAAGATAGAGCATGCACAACTATAATGCAAGCTAGGCATAATCATGTAATGTACGATTAAAATCTTGCATCATGGAATTATTTGGAGAATCACAATTTGCAGTAATTCCCTGCATCTATAGCATAAGTGTTACAAATGATAGTCACAGGAAGGAGCCAAAATATTTGAAAGTATGTACAACAAATTTTGATTTTAAATGCAATATAAACGCAACAAAGCAAATTCTTTACATGTAGCGTTGCGTATAAACAGTATACGGTTAAGGTCAGGCCTGCAGAGGAAACCGGGGGTTACCCTAACGATGCCCTGTCGAATCTGAGTCACGTGATGGTTACTACATGTTTGCGGGGGTTCCCCTTATCCGAGGCGTAATTGCTCAGTGGTACACATCCATGTATTTTTAAATGCTTTCATCCAAAATTTGAACAATGGTTACATGTAGTTTGGAAGAAGCTATAGGCCCACTTGTGCTGCTTATTCCCTTGTGCATTTACCATACAAGGTCATGAACAATAACAGTCACACCAAACAAAATGAGGAAATTCATTGTAAAAAACGCAATGAAATATTGCTTGCCTGAAACATATCTCTACGTATCTTGACCAGTTTGTATCATTTTTTTTTTTTTTTGTTAATTTGCTTTAATCAAATTCTACCCTTTGTCGTCAATCACGGAAATGACTGTGATACGTTGGATGGGTTTGTTTCTGTCAAATTCTTACCTTATAAAACCTACATAATTCGGGATAATTGTTGAGTTTTGGGGATAAAGCAAACGGGAAAAGAACATCTGGCATTGTCATGATGAGTAAGCCTATATCATGATTAAACTGATCAGAAACTCCTGCATAGCTGGATTTTGGAGTTGAATTAAATCAAGTAAGCAGAAAACAGTATAATAGTCACGTCGTAAAAGACACAAACATCTTCAGCTCAACATTAAAAGGAATTAATTTTTGACATTTCGACTAAATTACAATTTATACAGGTCCACCGTACGTACCCTTGTTTTCTCAACATGTTGATCTACATTCACGTTATAGTATCGCTGCAACTCCATCCCTGTATAATCACCGAACTTGGATGTACTTTCATCAAACGAACTATGAATAAATGATTAACTTCGGTACACAGTAATGAAAGAATATAAAACAAGCATGAACTATAGGCGGAGGTATCGCAACGGTACACTGCCGTGTAGCATTGCAGTTATACTTAGTGCATGGAGCATAATTTGAGGACTTGTAAGCTATTTCATTATCCACTTCCTTGCGTGTCATTTTTATCGATTTTCAGAGATCGGGATTGGGTGAGAACGGGTGCTGAATCACTGACACAGTTCCAATGACCCAATGATTTTATTACCTACAGCAAGCCTTACAAGCTGCGCGAGTCAACTATATCAACAGTTTCTGTTGCATGCACGCATACAGTACAAAATCATACTGTCTCGTTCAATTCAATTAATTTTTTGGGAAAAAAAATATTGCCTTAAATCAGACTTTTTAAAAACACAGGAAAAGTTCATTAGACGGCACTAAATCTTGCAATGACTGAAGAAAATATGCGTAAAGTGTTCATTTTATTTCATTCCAAGTGCAATGCATTCATTTTGCTTAGTGTGAATAGCAATATCTGCTTCAATGAGTTAGTAAAAAAAAAAAAAAACAACATCGCATTAGTTTATTCGAGTGTTGTCCCAAATGGAATTTACAAGCGGTAAAATGCAGCGAGTATTACGTTCAGGTAATCGTTTATTGTGATGAGTACACATGTTTTCTCTTTCACATCACACTGGCCCGAATATGAAAGAGTAATTGACTATATTGCTAACTCGTGAAAGAATCATTTGTGTATGCGCGTTAATTATGTGTTATATATCTGAAAGGAATTGAGAGAATAATAGTAGCGTATATAGCTCTAATCAAAGTTCCCAAGAGCTGTCCTGTCCTTTTAAAAATGTTTTAAAGGTTGAAAAAATGTCTCCTCCGGGAATCGAATAGGGGTCCTTGGCTTTGAACACCAATGCCTTAACCACAAGACCACGCAGACGGGCCAGTGGTTTCGGTGACTCTAAATTCGACAGATTTCAAATCTTCAACCTTCAGTTAATAATTCATTTAGTAGGGTGGCAGATGCGTTTTGAACTATGACAAGCCGCATGCCTCAGCTGGGTTCAAGCGAATGCTTTGGGATAAGCATTTGTAATGAAATATAACAAATATAAACAACAGCTTTGAGAACTCTCATGGAAATAAATACATCTGAAAGGAATTGGGAGAATTATATAAATATATATATAAATATACCATACTGAATCATACCCTCACTGTGTAATAATGGATACCGTCTCTTTTATGACATATCACTTCTATGACCTCCGAGACCGCACAGGCATGTATGCCATGGAAAAATGTTTATTTTTCATTATGCATTTCTTTTTGTTCTGTTATAAACCTTCAATAAATTAATTTCTCCTTCCACTTCTGTACATAGCGAGAGAGGTGTAGATGTGGTTGAACCACATTAAATTGGGATGTGAATAATTATGATGGAACAGAATGAAGCAAGTCACGTGTATTCACTAGCTTTCGGCTCCTGGCCTTCTTCAAGTTTATTTGCTAAATCGGACAGACAGAAAAAATAGAAATAATAATAATAATAATAATAATAATAATAATAATAATAATAATAATAATAATAATAATAATAATAATAATAATAATAATAATAAATAATAATAATAATAATAATAATAATAATAGTAATAATAATAATAATAATAAATAACAATGATAATAATAAGCAACTTAACAAAACTAAAGACAACAGCACAGAACTTCATTATCATAAAGCTGGCAACTATACATATATGTATATATAACATACATATAAGAACAAAATCAAGACAAATATCATGACTATAATATATGAAAATAAGAAAGTATAGGACACCTCTGGGGAACTTTGATTAAAGCTATTATTATTCTCTCAATTGATTTCACAAGTATTTATTTCCCGGAGAGTTGCCAAAGCTGTTGTATATGCTATACTTGCTTATATGGCGGGGGGGGGGGGGGGGGGGGGGGAAGGAGGGAGGGGGAGGGGGTAGTGTGTGTGTGTGTGTGTGTCGGTGTGTGTGTGTGTGTGTAGGTTCCGTGGCCCAGTGGTGTAAGGTGCTTGACTGGAGACGCGAGGATCGGCGGTTCGATCCCCGGCACGGCACTTATGCCCTTGAGCAAGGTCATTGGCGTAAATCCCAGGGGGATGGGGGATATATCCCCCCCACTTTTGTGAGAGGGGGGATGGCGTGTACAAATATCCCCCCCACACACTTTTTAAGGAAGAAATGATATTTGAATTAATCTTTAAATATAATTTTTTATTAATCTGTCGTAAACAACCATCATATTTTAGAATTTACATTTGAAAATGTGATTGAAAACCAGAAAAGTGGTTATTTTTGGCTCGCTCGCTTCGCTCGCTCATCATATTTTAGACTTTCTATTTGAAAATGCGACTGAAAAAACAGAAAAGTGGTAATTTTTGGCTCGCTCGCTCGCAAGATAAAAATCAGAATGTGTGTAAGGGGGTTCTGTGCAGGTGGGTGAGGGCGTGTGTTTATACTTCGACAGAAAAAAAAAATAACTATTCGTATAATCCGGTCACACCAGCGAGACTAACATCAGAACATCAATAGAATGTCTATTCCACATGTATAACATTGACTTACAAGCGCCAACACATAAACGTCCCTTTTCCGTTCAAATACTAATGGAAGTGTTTTGCTCTGTTGATTGTTTTCAGGCAAGGAATGCAGAAAAAAAGGAGGAAAACCGCAAACTTTCAGTGAAGGTCATTCAAATGTCTGCAGCTATATTGATCGAGCACTATGCGATTATCGTGATTATCGACGCAGACTGATGAAGGAAGGGAAAGAAAAAAGAAAGAGAAAAGAAAGGGAAAAGGAATGAAAGAAGTGAAATGAAAGCGGAAAACATTTAAGTATCTTAACCAATGCCGACGATAATTAGTATTCTTATGAAAGGAAATCGGTTTGCATCTTTGTTTCTATTTAATGTTATACTGTTCTTCTACCCATAGGAAGTAATATAAGCAAACAAGATATCACTCAAAGAAATTGAGCGGCCAGTTGACCTAAAAATAAATACACTTTCAGGAGATAATGTCCTATAGATTTAAAAAACACCATATTTTTCGTTAGCTCGTTCGCTACTCTCGGAGGTAAAAGCTAGATACAAGATTATTTCGGGCAGCAATTAGCTTATTTTAGCAGCGAGATTCCAAAATATTTGAGCAGCAAGGTGGTTGACAATTTTTTAGGGACGAACCCATATAATTCTGCCGGGATCGGGCGTTGACTTTGCCCGCTATGGTAGAAACAGAATGGATACGGACTGCAAGCGAGGTAGCTAAAACAGTGTCATATTCGGCACACAGGTGATCGGATGTGTTATTCAGATATCATACAGGCATGACAGGTTTATAGTGTAATCTGATGATGATAATAATAATATTCCGTTCTTGTATAGCGCATATCACATTAATATCACATTATTATATATTATGATGACGAAATAACACTTCTATCGTATGGAAAGGGGATATTTTTTATCGCTCGCTGCGCTCGCTCGTTTGATATTAATGGTTTTGAAAAGCAAACGAATTTGGTAAGTGAGATGAGACCGCATAGATAATGTAGATGTTTCATGGGCTCACAGTGTAATTTGCCCAAGGGGTTACTACTTCTACCGCTCGCTCGTAATATAAAAAAAAACCAGAGTGGTCTTGGGGGCAGCAACAATGGACCAGCGATGTGACAAAATAGGGTTCATATTTGGCAGCGAGGTAACCATATATTATATGTGTGTATCAGGTATCATATGCCTATAGTGTATTTTGATAACTAAACCCTTCTCTCATAACAAGAAATTTGTTAACTTTTTTGCTCGCTCGCAAAATAAAATAAAAAAAGCAGGACAGTTCACAATCAAGCAAGACGCGTAATTTCCCCAAATTGAAAATGCTTCACGTTGATATAGGCCTATGTATATATATATATATATATATATATATATATATATATTATAGTGAAAAAAAATAAATGGAATGAAGCTGACGTAGCTCTCGATCATGTCCTTTTATTGTAAAGGCAAGCTTTCGGCCAACATGGCCTTCATCAGGTCTGAACAGATAAGAAACGAACAGGCAAAATAATATACACATAGAAGTGATATCAAAATAATGTCGAAATAATACATAATTGGAATAATGATACATAACTGAACAAATATATATATATATATATTATATATATATATATACGTATATATAAGTAGCCGTGAGTTCATCTCCGCTTGGTCGCCTTGCCCCCCCCCCCCCCCCATCCGAAAAATGGATCGACGCCTCGGGGGGGGGGGGGGGAGGGGTGATGATGTGGAAATAAAATGAAACGAAAATCAGGCTGATATGTATGGATTTTACCGTATATAAACGGTTGGATCCCACCTGTCAAAATAATGAGCTTTAATGTAGGCCAAACCAATACGTATTCGTTTGCACTATACGCTATTCAAATCAGTTATGACAAAATAGTTTGTTCTTGGTCACGATACATTCCAGTGTCATGGACTTCAAATTAATCTAGAAATTGTCAAGGTTTAATTACCTTCGAACCTCCGACCGGTTTTTGTTGGTAAGAAGAAATGACACCTCCCATAATCATATTAATCATTATGTTTTAAACAATTTTGAAGGAAATATCAATATCAATATCAATATCAATATCAATATCAATATCAATATCCAAACACTGGTATAAAGATCACACGGCTCCTGTAGTTCTGCATGTATTGGTTCAACATAATTACTACTTAGTTCAGTTTGACATTTGCATGACTGTAATTTAACCTCATTGATAACATTCGAGCATCAAATTTTATCAGCATTAAATTTCCATCGCTTTATGTAAAAAAAAAATCATTAAAAGTTATTTTACTAATCACTTCAAAACTACTTCACATATCAAAGAGAGGGTTTATTTACAACGGACTAAAAAATATGCACTGGACAATGATTACAGAGGCAGCCCTTCATATAGTAGCGTCAATTTGTTTCAGAGTGATACAATGCACAAAAATTATCAAAATCAATTAATTCCTTTAAAAAAAAAAGGAGAGATAAGAAGAGCCGATTGCGTCATTATACAAGCATGTATAGTTGCAGATAATAAATAGCTGTTTGATGACGGATTCGGGGAAACAAAGTACATAATATTCAATCATCTATTCTTACCAGGGCAATATATAATCGCTCATTAATATGGTGGTGGAAATATGTTTTTTAATTCCCTAATTCCTGAATATTTGTTTAAAGATACATGATTGATTTATGAAGTAATTGTTACGAACTGCCTTTTTGCTTGTGGATAACATCAATTTTACCCGTTTCCTGATTACGGTGAAAAAATTTTAGAACTAAGAATAAATGTCTATGGGTTTTCTGCATCGAGTCACTAGCAAGATGGAACCGCCGGGTCGTATTTTTTATAAAAGTTATCTCCCATGGTGGATTGAGGAGGTATGCGCACGTCCGGTCCGTGCTCCCCCACCCCTTACCCCGTCACCTATATAACACTAAAATTGTGATGACCTTTTATTCTATTCGCTTGTCAGACAAAGAAAATTCAGAAAATTAAATTATGCCCCTTCTGATTTAATTACATGTTGTATTGAAGGATATCAATATCACAATGAAAAGACATAGTACTACAAGAGAGAGAAAACGAATTCACTAATAATGAATTTCATATCCCATTGTATCATTCTGTTAAATGGATTTTCACTCACTCTATTATTTTTGGAATAGCTAACGCAGCAGAACGAACTGCACTTGAAAGCACTGATAAATAGAAGCCAATAGGTTTAACATGCATGCTTCAAGACATCCACCTTCTACGCGCCCAATGCAGTGAATAATGGTATGCACATGAACATTTTAGAATCTTGCAAATTGCAGAAAACCGCGCGTTTTTCGCAATTGCGAGAAAGGGACTCGCTCGCGCGCTCTTTGCCACATTCATAATGTCCTTGTATTGCAAACTCCATGAACTTGACGTTGTATGGTTGCCCATTATGGTACATTCAGCCGTAGTGAGAGAGCGGAGATGTGTGATTGCTGCATGCAGGACGAAGGCGGAGCACGCCGGGACTTCCCCCGGAGGATAGAGGGATGCCTCTCCGCTCACACCTCCATATTGGGGGTGCCTCGCAGCTTCCAGCTAAATCTACTTCGGTCCTTACTCGCTCCATCTCTATCCCCCTTCCCCGGAACAAAGGATTCTTGTTGAGGTGAAAAGCTGACAGTATCTCAGCACCACCAAATTTAGATGCATTGATGGTAGGGCCTTAATGCTCTATGATCGTGTAATGCACAGAGCATGAGGTGGTACCTATCATGTTGACAGAAATGTTTGCAGAAAAATCATGCGGGAACGAATATTAATAGAGGTGTGATATATTAATGAAAACATATCCACTGATGAATCAATTTGATACTATCATCAAAATAAAGGCAACCTAAAAAAGAAGGAAAAAAATAGATTCCTCTTCCTATTCTCGAAGCACCAGATACTTCCCAATGTGATCAGATTGGACATCTTGTGCAAATTAGTATGGAAAGCGTTCTATACCTTATCAACATGATCAAGTTTATCATGGGCACAGAACTGTTAGTATCATTCTACAAGTACACGTTCATAAAATAAACATGGTCGGTTGGGCAATTTGTCTTAAAATTTGAAGGAAACCCTTTGATTTCCAGATCGGAAAGCAGGAGAAACGAACCTGAAACTTGTCGTAAAGGTGAATCATTATGACACAGCATTCTTGTTCATAAATTGTGACAAAGTTTTGTATTTATTACAAAAATGATTGTTGTACTATACATAATAGGTTATAAACTGTTTTATATTCACTTAGCCTTTGTTAATATTATCATTATATAATAATGACTACAAATGCTATATTCCAACAAAATATTGATGGATATGTCAATAAAGTTCAATGAATAAAATACACAAAATACTAAATACATCAACGTGAACAAAACTTCAAAATCACTATACAAGTTATGATTTTTTTTTTTCTAACTGAAAAAAAATGTCCTGAAATTAGCCAAGTGCCATAATATCCCTATAAGAATCTACATGCATGAACATAGCAATGAAGAAAAGAGAGCACTGCTTATACTTTGAAAAAGGGAAATGTGAAATAACGAGGAGGCTATTTTTTTTAAAGGGGGATCATCGCGTATCATGCCATTGTAAAAAGTGACAACAAAGTCCCCACCATATTAGAAGAATAATACAAAAGAGAGGGTTTCATCAGAATGTCATTACCTATACCAATTTCGCTTTTTTTAAAGATTTCGTTTGCTTTTTTTTTTTCTAGAAAAAAGTAATATTGAGTATTGGATAGTAGTACCTATAAGCGATCCTTGCCAATGTACACCTGAAATTGATTTACTTCGTAAATTTAAGTAAATTTATATACCCATGTCAAAACAGCTCAAGGTGCATGTATGTTGCCTCAATCTTCTTACATGTATTTTCTCAAATCGTTCTTTGCTCTGTTTTAGATTTTTTCAGAAGCGAAAAAAGAAAGAAGAAAATCTGCTCGCTGCCCCAAAATTTCTATTTTGACATAAACTGATACTGTGGAAAAATCGAAATTACCAAATGAAAAGGACCATTTGTCTTCCCACTGATTATGACGGGACGGTTGCCAGGTCATGTGAAATCATAAAGGGAGAAGTGCATCCATTCCAACCCTCTTTTCTGCCTCCTGCGATTATTATGAGGATTGATAAAATTAAATGGTTTTTATTTACCCAGGGTTAGGGTATACATCAGAAGGCCTGTTACTACTGCCCTTCCTGCGGGTCCTGCAAGGTACCCACTTAGTATAAGAGGGACACGTGTAAGCCTAACACCTTGTCCAAGGATGTAAGCACCTGCGGGTCCTGCAAGGTACTCATTTAGTACAAGAGGGACACGTGTAAGCATAACACCTTGTCCAAGGATGTAAGCACTTGCGGGTACTGCAAGGTACCCATTTAGTACAAGAGGGACACGTGTAAGCATAACACCCTGTCCAAGGCTGTAAGCACCTGCGGGTCCTGAAAGGTACCGATTTAGTACAAGAGGGACACGTGTAAGCATAACACCTTGTCCAAGGATGTAAGCACCGGGCAGGATCGAACCCAGGACCTCCCGTGTCGGAGAGGCAAGATCCTTCACCAGTATGCCATAATACTCCCGCAATGACTATAGGGAATGCTAATTATACATCTGGGCATGGAAAGATCATTAAGCTCCTTAAGGTCTTCAGGTGCACATTTCGGCACATGGAGTTGCAGAGCCAGAATTTTTTCAAAGAGGGGCATCCTCCTCCTCCTTCCTACTTAACTTTGGGAGTTGGCGAAACGATTAGAGGGGGCACACGCCCCTCCATAGCACTACACAATAATGCATGCATTAATTGTTTTAAATTGGGACTGATTCGTCAGTGCTCAAAATTTCAGGTAGGACGTCGTTTACTTTTCAAGTCTGATCGGTCTGCTTTTTTTAATTCGGCTATTTTCGTGTGCAAAGTTTCTACCATGGTCCCACTCTCATCTTATAACTTTAACAGCAAGCCTCCGCTGTGCAAGCCGTCGGTCAGTGCTTTTGTGATATTGTGATAACCTTCATGTGTCATTTCAACTTTCCATTAAAATGGGTTGCCTCAGCTTATAATATAGTCCCGGTATTGCTGGTAATGCTATAAATGATGCAATTCTTCTGCCCGTACTTTCAAGCGTATACGCACTTGTGTGTGTTTTGTTACGAATAAGTTTTGTAACAAAAACGAACCAAATCTTTTTTTGTTGTTATCCTGGGCATGGATGTGCCCAGGTCATGTGCGACGTGAATTTCGCATCCCAGGTCCTGAATTTCGCATTGCAGGTCGTGAACTTCGCATCCCAGGTCATGAATTTCGCATCGCGGGTCGTGAAATGCACGACCCATGGAGCGAAATTCATGACCTGGGATGCGAAGTTCACGACCTGCAATGCGAAATTCATGACCCGTGGCGCGAACTTTGCATCCCAGTCGTGAAAATTCACGACCCCTTGGCGCGAAATTCGTGACCTGGGATGCGAAGTTCAAGACCCGCGATGCGAAATTCAGGACCTGGGATGCGAAATTCACGTCGCACATGACCTGTTGTCGAGCGTACTTCAGGGCCACCATATAAAACTGACCATCAATGGTAACTCTGCCACTGATGATACCAAGCTAACAGTGCTCAACAGCCAATCAAATTCAAGGCTTCTATGGAAGTTACCATTGATGGCAAAGTTACCATTAATGTTAAGTTTTATGCCTGGGTGTTGACAATGATTCGAAACACATCACAGTTACAACCAATTAACACAGTCGACAGACAAGTCAATTTCTCATATTTTTAGTTTTATATGACAACGTATTCCTAACCTTCAAAATAATTGTGATTTTTCCAGTTGATGGCTGAACTGTATTCTATCTACGATTGTCAGGTAATTATTAACTCCTACATAAGGCCTGTATGAAGTTAGCCTCCGAAGCAGGTAAGTGATGAGATCTTCCTTTTAAGGGACCCAGCATGCAAAAGATAACGAAAGGGTTGGGTGTTGTTCTTTTAAAAAAAAAGAAAAAGAAAAAAAAAAGACTTGTTCATAACAAAGTATTTTAGGCTTAAAATATGAACGTTTTTGCTTATTTACGTTTTGATCGATGGCTTTGTTACCTTTAAACATCAAGTGTAAGATTATCAACACCGACAACAGGAAAGCCCCGGAGTTGGCGCAAATGGATATTGATATCGTCAAATAAATTCAACTCTGTGCAGTAAACTATGAAGAGTTTCCAGCAAAATTATTACGCAAATAGGCAGGAGACATGATTCTGATACATGTATGTCGATTTTTATTTCATATTTATACATGTAGCTCCGTCTTTATAAAAAAAAAGAAAGAAAAAAAAAAAGGCAATTCAAATAGTGTGTACTTTTATCTGACTCACGCCGTTAGTTCAATGAATTATTCTCGGCATAAACCCATCGACTGCCTGAACCGGGTGGTCCCTTTATTAAACCTATGGGAAAGAGAGAATTTAGATGTCAACGGGTTTAACGGGTTAAAAATACATGTACTCTGTACTGAAGTACATTGGCAATCTTATCCTACACATAGCTTATCTCAGTGCAGGTAAATCTATATCTACTTTTTCATTAGTAACCATTAATAATTCAAGTGCATAAGTCGGTGTCACAGAAAAGCTACATCATTATCAATTTATGTATGTATGTATATATATATATATAATTTATTATAATGGAAATTAAGAGAAAGACTAATAAGTTGTATCTCCCATCTTGCTATAATAATTTCTTAGAATAATCTTATAATTTCGCCATCATTTAATTTTGACACTTTTCCGTATATCTTGCAGCAGGAATTTGTTTCTTAGAATACATTACACAAAAGGGAACGTCTTTTTTCACTACCTCCTTGGAAATAATCCATTCAATGCGTGTAAAGAAGTGTGTCATGTTCAATATATTTCAGATAATTATTTATGTAAGATGTATAGCCACCGTTACGCAAGAACTAGTGGCTAACGTGATTCGCATTATGCATAGGGAGCTTTAAAATGTTATTCCACTGTTCCAGGAAATGAACTAATGGACAGATTGAGTCAGTTTCAACATTTCTCCCCTCCCCGAATATTAAATGTCGATCTCTCTTGATTTATGCTTACAGTACAGAAATTCATGATGTAAATATAGTATCGGATATAACTCTATCAACAAACTACTTTATGTATATGACATCACATTTGTGCTGTATATCTATATTATATGTAATGTCAACATATCAACATTTTCACTGCGGCAATACAGAATAATGTTCTGTTTATGGGGTTTGAATCTTGATTCTTAGCTTATTACACAATAGCAAGAAATAAAAACAATTTGGACAATGGAAGAATGGATAGATATTCTTGAAGATTTTTTTTCCGCATGTTTCACATTTTCCATTTCGCTTTTCACTGGAAGAATGGATTGATATAACTGAAGATTTTTTTTTCGCATGTTTCACAATTTTCCATTTCGCTTGTCATTGTTGCTGTTTGTTTGTTTTTTCCGTTTCGTTTTGTTTCGTTTTTTTTTTAAACCTTTGTTACGAATTCAGTGTCATCTACTTTCCTATGAAATATCCACTATGAAATATTCATTTTACTGATTAAAAATAAATATAGTTTTATTGTCCAATCGCAAATATCTTTTCGCATAAGATTACCGCCTCGATAAATATCAGTACTACGGGAATTATATTTCTACGGATTATGTTTGCATTTCAAATGATTCATGAAAGCAATCGCCGGAGTAATGATGGCGATGTATGCTTGCTGTCTATACACATGTATACAGTGCCGGACTGGGAGGGGGAGGGGGCAGCAAAAGTGGTTCACTGCCCATGCATCCCCCTCCCCTTCCCCCATTCAATTCGGAGGGGGTTTATCTTCAGTAAATCTAAGGAGAATTGAAAAAGTTAAGGACCTAAAACAATCCATTTTTATGCATCTTTATCTTCCCGTTTTTTTTTTTTTTTCTTTCTTTCTTTCTTTCTTTCTTTGGAGGGATTTCCCCCTTGTCTTCCCGTTGTTTTTTTTTTGTTTGTTTTGTGTGTGTGTGTGTGTGTGCAGCAAAGTCCAATTCAAGCTGTAACGAAAATAAATGGCATATTTGGGAAGGTGACATGAACGGTTTTACTTGCAGTATGTTGATTAATTCTTATTCCCGGAACTTTGGGGTTACAGAAAGGGTTTACATTTACATAACGTTCATGCTTTAAATCTCCATTCGAAAAGAAGTAAACAAAGTCAAAGGAATGCCAGCTGAACTAATAGGCCTATACTAGATATTTTTTCTCAAATAAAGTGTTCAACATATTTCAAACCCAACGAACAATATGGTGACATTGTAACGATAAGGCTAGTCCTCCAAAAAGTTCAAAATGCGTGAAAGTCGAGAAACGGAGCATTCCTGTTGTAGTATAGTTTGACTTTGACGAAGAGGGTGTAGCAATATACAACGTAATAGAAATAATGTCCATCGCAACCGCAACGGTACTACTAAAATAATAATAATGGTATTTATTTCAAGATCATTTCGCAGCATGAGCTGAATTGTACAATCTTTTACAAATAAGAATGAAAGTATAGATACAGCGAAACTTAATGTAAAATAATACTACAAGAATACAAAGCATGAAGAAATATGAAACCAATAATACAACTTTTGCAATATAAATGAAAGTCACCATCATGAAGAGAAATTTTTCAATGACGATATGTAAATGATACCGGTAGTTAATTTAGGAGTTACTGTACAGGCCTGATAGAAAGAAAGGGGTGGAAGGGAAGATATTGTGATATAAATAAAATCAGAAAGGCATTGTCTGATTTATACTTAGACGGAATGACGGAGGGGGAGGGGGTGTAGCCAGGGATTTATTTTATATAGGCTATATTTAAATTGTTCATCCCCATCCACCAACCGCCACAGTATTAAAAAAACAACACGGTCTAAAAATGGGCACAGCAATTAAAGAATCAACCTCATTGTTTGCACACATCCTGTATAACTGGAAAAAAAAAAACAATCTGTAGATATCCCCACCCCCCCCCCCCAAAAAAAGTTATGAATGAATGAATAAATAAAACCGTAAAGGTGAAATGAGATAAGAAGCAATAGCCGATTCATGATGTTTTCTTTTTATTAATTTCATACGTGGGTGATTCACTTTTTTTTTTATATCATATCTTTCATAACAACTTCCGAAAAATATCGCTGGAAAGTTCAGAGAAGTGTCAAACAAAACATGCTCCATGCAATAAACACATTGAGGGTTATGACGCGATGTTCATTTAGTACATCAAGATAATCGACACATTAAACATTATCTCTCTCTCTCTCTCTCTCTCTCTCGCTCTCTTCGTGTGCGTTTCATAAATGCATCCCAGAAGAAAAACGTATAAGCGCCAGAGGCGGCGCTCCGGGGGGGGGGGGGGGCAGAGGGCCCCCACTTTTCGAAGCACCAAAAAAGTGCCCCTTTTGTCTAAGAAAAATGCCCTTTTCAAACCTATTCGTGCCCCCTTTCATCTTAGAAGAGGTCATTTTCTTTGTTGATAAGTGCCCTTTTGCCTTTTTATAAGTGCCCCTTTTCGTTTCCCTTAAGGTAGTACATTGTACCCTTCTTAAAAGCTAGAAGTGCGCCCTTTTTTATTCCTGATTAGTGCCCCTTTCCCTTTTTAATAGGGCTCTTTTCCCATTCTGACTGAGAAATGCGTCATTTACGTCTTTTACACTTCATAATCATCCATTTGAAATTGTGAATATTGCCCCCTTTGATTACTACTTCTTTTCCTTTTTCATATAAGCTATTCCTCTTCTGCAGAGTGCCCTTTTCACCTCTGATAAGTGCCCCATTTGAAATCTGATATGTGCCCTCATTTACTTCTGATAAGTGCCCCCTTTCCTTTCTAGTATGTACAATTTCTCCATCAAGGTATTGGCGCCCTTTTGTTTCCTGATGTTGTCCCTTTTCCATTCGGGCAAGTGCCCCTTTTAAAAATATGATACATTCCATTTTAATTTCTGATAAGTGCCCCCTTTTCTTTCTGGTAAATGCCATCTCTCCTCACGATTTAGTGCCCCTTCCAATCTGATAAGTGTCTTTTTTCATTCCTGTCCGATTATGATAAGTGCTATTTTCAGTCCCTCTTTCATTTGAAATAGTACAATTCCTCTTCCGAAAAGTGCCCCTTCAAATCTGATAGAGGCCCCTTTTCTCTCTTTTGCCATTTCCTCTTCTTTAAAATTTCCCTTCCACCTCCGGTAAGCCCCCTAAAGTCCCTGAAAGAGCCATTTACGAATAGCTCCAAAGAATCAGAGAGGCTTTGCAGTGTGAAGCAGAGGAGCAGGGGACAGGAAGGGCACAGCGCCTACCACAACTTTAATTGGAAGGAATGGTGCCCCTAAACTGAAGCAACGAGGGGCCCGTTTTTTCTACTTCTTTTTTTTTTTCTTTCCAACGCTCGCTCGCTAGCTAGTCCGCACTTACTTATTATATCTCACGCAAAGCACTTCAAAGAGTGTGTGGAAACCATGAAGGTCTTATCTGACCTCCTATTCCTGATGGTATTGTTCTACAAATCCCATTTATTTTGAATATTTCCGCTAATAAATTATGATTGGTCGCTATGAGACCTCACAAATGCATTGAAAACATTATAGCTTGGTCACCATGAGAAAAACTATATAGAGTAAATGAAGGAATAACAGTGATAATTATGGAACATCCATAAAATGAACTTGCGGTATATAGGCCATTCTAAATATACTGCAAGTAATATGGCTTTCAGCAAAAATGCTTAGTATTTTTTGCACGCTCGCTTCGCTCGTTCGCAAAATAGATAAGAGAGAGCAGTATACAATTGCAAAGTAGTTATCATCATATAAAGATAAAAATCGTATGTCAAAATGTCACTTAAAAGTGTGTTAAATAGAGAGTAGGGGTATATTTTCCTTCTTGTGTTTAGCTTTTGTAAGTGCCCCTTTTTTCCCCGAAGTGCCCTTTTTCGCTGGTGCCCCCTACTTTTAAAGACGCTCCGCTGCCCCTGATTATCGCAAAATAGTTTCAGTCACGTTATGATACTAAACGATATTTTAAAAAGCACCGTTCTGTTTCAATAGGGTTAAGATAAATCTACACGTATGCAAACACAAACCACATTAATTTCCGAATTTCATAGTGATGAATAACTTTCAAAATATATTTCCCGTTTTACCTTTGCTTTCGTTTATTAAAAAAGACAAAAGAAAACAAAAATAAAAAAATTTCCAACCTGATTACCGATGATTTCTTTTCTGGAATCAATGCACGTGCTTGCTTTGATTGATGTTTGTTATTGACGTTGTTGTTGTTGTTATGTTTAGTTATTTGTTATTACTTTGGTTATTGTTTTGTTCAGTGGATCCTACTCACTTCTTCATCGATTTTGCGCATAGCCCAATATGAATCTGGAGAAAGCGCATGAATCTAATTTCTATTTTCTGTAGGAATACCGCACGCAGACTATTAGTAAACCATTACGTTATCGAAAATAGCATCCTCATTCACAGTCCTTTTTCCTCTTTGTGTTTTTTCCTTATGATAAATGTGTATCTAAAATAATCCATAATATTCCTGGTATCATTAAATGATTAATCAAACGCGCATTTGTTATGCCACAATTTAACGAGATCAAGGTATTTCTCTATCATTAGCGGCTCTTTTGTAATATAGCTCAAATATACCCTGGACATTTTAATCCAAAGAATACATGTAAATATCGACAGAGGCGTACAATGACTTCAAACAAGTATTATTTAGTTTCATGTCCAGTACAAAAAAGCTCTTATACTTTTGAATAATTTGTGCCGGTGTCGGATTGTCCCCCAAAAGTTATCAAATAATGTCTTTCGAAGATCAGTGGACGCCGTGCACAAAGTAAAAAAGAGATATTTAAAAACATGGAAAAATTTAATGAAGCCGATCGTGCAGTAGATAGTTGTCAAGATTATTTTTTTTAATTTAGATTGAGATGTCAACAAGGCATGGTTGAAAAGGTTTAAGATATTTTTATACGTTTCCTTGTTCACGTTAAATAAAAATTATTAATAACATGGCCATGATGGCGGATTGGATCTCTCTCAATTATTCCGAAAATGCATTTCAGATTAAAGTTATGTTACAACTACCGTAAAGATAGGAAATAAAATGATTGCAAATACATTTCACTTGTGAAAATTGCACCAAAATGAGTATTTGGCATATCAGTTCCACATTTTTCCTTTTTTATCGTGATACTCTGTACTCTGTATAAACTCTTTTGGACGAAGTGTCAGCGAAAGTACATGTACATTGTAACCGTGTGCTTAGCAACTGAAAAAAATATTATGTTCTAGTCACATAATACGTCATAGTTAATTACCCTTAATGGTATGATATCACAGCGTTATTTAGGTTGAAATTTCAAAACAAAATATGGACTGTTTTCAGTCAAATTAGTTGAGTAGCACTTGCATGTACATACAAGTTACATCGCATAGGTTTAAGCAACCATGCTGAAATTCAAATTTCATTCAAACAGTTCAGCGCATCATTTTCTTTAGCCAGGTGAACGGCACAATAAAGTGTTGCCTTATGTTACATTACGGGGAAGTTGCTTTCGCGTTCATGTCCAGATATAAAGATAGGGAATGCTTGTTTCCACTGGTAGTTTAAACGATGGGCTCATGCTCTGATAATATGAGGAAAAACTAATAATTCAACGATAAGACTGACGTTCAAGACAATCTTCAGAGGTGAAGGTATATATGTCATTTTCATTTTTCACATCTTTTCAATATATATACATGTCGATATATACTGTAACTAAATTAAATAACAACATTAATTTCATTCAAGATACCCTGACATTACCTTACAAAACTAAAACATACAGCTCATTAAAATTCTGTTTTATATCCACCTCTCTGCGACAAGAGAAGTGCAGACCATGCATACAGAAAATACTTACGTGATCAGAACGTTCAACTTGATAATTACACAGGCAAAGAATGAACGAAAGGATATAGTAATGAAATGAAACATTTGGGACACTTGTATCATACTGCACAATAACAAGGTCGTTTATTGATTGAACTAAATCATAAAGCATAGATTCAACTGCACGGCCTGAGAAATAGCGTTATCAAAACTTGCAACCGTACAGTACATTGTATATATCAAGCAACATGAATACAAATCAACATTCTCAAAACGCTGTAACTCTTGGCCCATTTAACATGTTGAACATAACTTTTACGAGGAGACCTAAACAGAGATAGAAAAAGATTTCATAAAGTTAACACATAGAAGTACAGTTTTTCCTTACAGTGTCACCTTCGCAGTTAGACATAATTATCTTTGGATCCAGAACAATTACAATTATACATGAACTGAAACATAAAGATTCTCTGAAAATTTGTGAGTCCATTTCCGATGCTGTAACGGTTTAATTATCACTAATCATTACAAAACTGAATTGGCATCGAAGTATAAAATATATAATCACTATTTCCATGTGCAAATTAGCAATTTTTCTACTAAATTTTGCAGTTTCTATTTGCAGTGGGAATATCTTTTCTTAAATTTCGCATTTTTTTCGCAATGGTCCATTATCTTTTTCAAAGTCTCTATACATAGGAGGAAACAATTAAAAAAAACACCTAGTTTTTATTTCAGGAGGGAAAGCTTATTTTTAATGAAACCCTGAGAGAAACTGGGGTTTATAGAAAGAAAGTAAAGCATAATCGATCTACGGCTATAATAATTTTTTTTTAAAGAAAGTCGGTATGAAGAAAAATACAATAATCTTGAACAATAACCCTCCGTCATTTATTTTGCACGTACACAGGATTTCGAAGATGATAAAGTATTCTTTTGGAGAAAATAATACAAAAAGTTCATTTACCTGCATGCTCAGAGAAAAAAAAACAAATAAAATGTATTATGAATCCCCCTCCCCCCCCCAAAAAAAAAAAAAACAATAAATAAATATCGGAGAGTGTCGCTCTTGATTATCCTTCTAAATACGATACACATTCAATGCTTTCCTGTTTTCAGAACCTCATTTTCTACTATTCAGTATTAACTGTAATATAGGTTTAAAAGAAATCCTGGTATTTTTATTCGGAGTGTTTCCAGTCAATCGACTATCACATGACGTCAAACATGTTTAATAACGAGAGGCAAATGCCAAACTATTTTAATTAAACATGTGTCGACCTTTGCACTGGCGTACTTGAAGAGCAATATTTGTAAAACAAAATATATATGACATGACATATAGAGAATTATTTCACCTCAGTTATGATTTTACTGAAAGTATCAGTTCCAAAAATTATAATACCGAAACTTTATTGTCACCACGCAATAATGCCACCTTATATACGATGAAACTCCGGTTAACATGCATGCATGGTTAATGAGAAATTTATTGTAATAATTTTACAGCAAAAAATGCAGACCATAGTTACATTCATTGATAACAAAAAGGGAAAGGAAAACCAGGTCAATGGCTCTATCCTGGTTTCATAACAGCTTGGTATATGAAAAAATTTTGTACATTATAAGCAACAAGGGAATAGCATGCAGTAACATAAATTCACCAAAACGGATATACACACGGAGATACAAAATATCATACATGTAGCTGTCTTTCAGTACTTTACAGAAGGTTGCTGCTCGAAATACAAATATAAAATCATGATAAATGCTATCGAAACAATGACTTACTATTTCGAAATAAAGAGCCCATGAAGACCCAACTAATTTACATCAGTGCAGAGAAAAGGCCATACGGCGAATATAATGCACAGTCTATGCACGCTTGGGACACAACCGGCAAATCTCGAGGACTGTTGCATTCTATTCAGAGAGCGCATTTTTGACAACTAAACAAATTAAGTTCGAAAAACACAATTATTCATTATATATGAGGATGATATTTCTCCATATGATTCCTTACAATATAGACTAAATATCCATATGAATGGATATTCGAATGCGGTCTTGAAATTAAATTTATTGGTACTTTTTTTAAGAAACAAATTCAAGCTAGTAGGGAAATTTCGATCAACGTTGGTAAAGGGGGTTATTAAGGGGGGATTTCCCACGGAAAATGTTGCAAATTTTGACAAGCAAGGTATGAGAAACATCTGTTGGCAAATGCATGCAATCACGAACATATGGCTAATAATTCTTCGTTGAACTACCAGATAAAAACACGAAATTCACATGAAATACAAAAGAAATGTGACTGTATATTTACACGTACACTGCAGGCCTGCCTGACACAGACCTTAACAACTCAAAACAATCGGCATAAAAAACAGCAAGGAAAAATGGTTACGAACTCACAAAACGAAAAGCGTTACGGTATTCGTTAGAAGAAATCCTAAGCTGTCATGAAGGACAAAATATTGATATGTAGGAAGTATGATGAGAGCGAATAAAGCTAGTAATTCTAAGGCCAGCTGTGAGTGCATCGAAACAGAGACAGAAGAACCCTTCGACCACGCACTCCGCACACGGCATTAAATCCACCATTTTGGATTCCACAATACTGACCAAAATTTACAATCGAATTTCCCACGGAAAATCACTCAGTACAGCGCAAAGAGCACGATTCAAAGCACCACCTTACGAAATCTAAATCTTTAGAATATAGAGAAGACGACTCACATGTTTTCTAGACAGCACTCTCCCGGAAACGAAAAAAATCAGTGAAATTTGGAGGCTTTGCAGGTCGATTTTCGATCTCGCAGCTAGTGTCACAACAGCAGGCTATACGGAAAAGACACGCAGTCTAAAGACTAGTGTATGAATGTGTGTGCTGTGATGAATGGCGGATAAAGTCACGTGACCAAATTCCAATTGACGGCTCATAGTGTACAGAATACATAGAAGAGTTGGACGGGCAGGGTACCTATATTCGTACAGATATTGTCAAGGGCCCTTCCAAAAGCAACCAAGTGTGCCGTTGTGCCGAAGAACCTCGTTTCGCGATGACAGTGACTGGGAAAAATTTATGGTAAAGGTATGGCGATGTTGAACGCGGGAAAATGGAGAGACTTCGCACTATCTAGAGCGGGGAGCCATTTTTTTTTGCACTTTGAATACTGACACTATATCATTTTCGCAACCGGATCGCGGGCGTATGAAAGAATCTGTGTAATGTGTTGGCATAGTGCGATAAGACTTTATTTTAATACAATAGGATTTCATAATATTGCGGTGAGAAACGAATTAAAGGTTGTCTTTCTGGTTCAATAGAAACCGATTGGCTGTATCGATGTGATTATGATTCGCAATACTGAGAAAGAGGCCTATCAAATTTTGAATCGAAATTTATGAGGTCGATTTTACATTTTTTTTTTTAAAACAGCAGCTGGAACTGTTTGTAATGTTCACGAAATTTCTCAGAACAGGACATGATTGTTATGATGTTGCATAACAGCTAAGAAACGGGTCAATCCAATAGTATTTTTAAAAAATATTTACATTTTAAAAAAGTGAGCATTCCCAGGATGTTGATAAGTATTGTAATAAGTTGTAGGATTTTTTTCACCAAAGGCCTAATTGAGATATTCAATGATAATTACAAATTGCATTATTTTATTTTCTTAAGATCTGCAATTGCTATGACAAAAAATGAAAAGGTTGAATATACACGAGAATGTTAGAGGCATTAACCATATAAAATCCTTTAAACAAAACAGTCGTAATAAAAGGCCTATTTCTCAGTGTGTTTCAACACCGAAATACACTCAGAAACCTTGGGAAGGAATACAAGTTGGCAGACTTTTCAGAAGACAGTCACTATATTTTTAATGCGCTCTAAAAATAATGTCCAGTAATGGCTAAAATTCTATGAAGAAAAACTAATATAAAGGGGACGCCTAACCACTGATTGCTGAATATCACAGCAGCTATACTTTCAGATATAGGAGAGAGTTATCAACCAGCACTAATTCCTTTGAGCCGAGGTCAAACGTCAAACAATTCCGGTTCAACAAGATTGCAGGATCGGAAAGATAACTGAAATAGCATATTAGTCATTATCGCTATCTTGAAATTTATGGTGTTGTAAAGTAGGCCTATCAACCACACGAACGAAAATGAAAGTGAAATGAATGAGTGATATCTTTTTTTTTAAATGATAAAAAATTAGGGCTTAGTTTGAATTACTATAATTGTTTAAAAATTGATAACGAATAACGCCAAAAATGAATAGCGAATTAACTAAATATACTGGCATTGATATTTTCAAGAATAATTTCTTCATTTAAATTAGCATAAGAAATGATACGGTACAGTCCATATTCGTCCGTACTCTCTCATAGTATTGCGAATAGAAATCAACTTCTTTTCAGAGCATGCACATTCATTTTGTACGTAGATTCTGAATGTCTGTTATATTATATTCTTGTAGTGTTTTAGGGGGCATATAATGAATTCAGACAAAGAAACATCTTTTGAAAATGAAACACCACGTCAAATTCTCTTCTATAATAATTAATAATGATAATTACAAGCTGAAAAACGAAACATCATAATGGTGAATACAGAGAAATTGTTGAAAGTTAAACTGGAAATGTGAACAAATCAAAATGCATGCTCTGATACCAGTAATGGAATTCAGTCTGAAAATTGTTTTGGTCTTCGCTGTCAAAAGAATTGTCAATTTAGGAGGTGAATGAGAGAGCAAGATGGAAAGAAACTATACAGACATGGAATATTTTTTTAAAGATAGATTAGTATTATCTTCATAATTATCAAGGTATATATATCTATTTTTATTTATCTTTGGTTTGATAAAAAAGCGACAAAGAGCCAGTGGCTGAATTGTTCATGATTTACAATATTATGCGTAAAATACAATCAACAATTGCAAATGGGATTTATTTCAGAAACAAAGCCGTCAAGTAATGATCTAGGTAAAAAATGTGTAAAACACATTTTTAAAAATATATTCAATTCTATTTAAAAAAATCTGTCTCCAAAAATATTAGGATTGCTTTATCCTCTTAAATAGAAAAGTGTCTAACTTCACATATTGGGTTAAATAGTATTTCGAAAGAGCTATTCCTATTTGGGCTTGTAAAACATAATGAAAATAATGCAGAAGGCCTTAAACACAGATTTCACTGTAGTTTGACGTTGTAATTATTTTTATCATACTTTATATTTTGAAATACATCGAGACGTTATCACAATGCGAAAAGCACTGTATATGGTATGTCAGTATAATTTATTTTTGTATTTGTCTAATTATTTACCACTTATTCAGTCATGTATTTATCATTATACTTATTGTGATTATTGTCTTAATTCTTTTTCTTCTTCTTCTTTTTCTTCTTTCTTCTTCATTTTATTATTACTATTTTATCATTATTATAGTATCACCACTATTACCATCATCATTACCATTATCAGCATTATTGCAATTGCTCGTATGTAATTGCTATATAATTATCGTCTTTACGCCTTTTTTTTTTCATAATCATAGCTGTCATTTTATTCTTTTGAAAATATCCAGTCATTATCGCTTTCGCCAGTGAAATTTTATCGTATGGAGGGTCGTCAAACATCGACAATATCTCTACTTTGATACTGAAATAATGTATTCATGCATTTTTGCAGTTCATTTCTGTGTGATTTGGATATTCTGCAAAATTATCGGTGGGCTGATTTATTCATCTCTTTAAAAATTATGAAATATATTATGTTTGAGCATTAGATAAGTAACAAACCACCTAACGAGACAAAAGCATCAGGTTTGCGTATATATGTATGTATATATATAAGCTCCACTAATTAACTACCTTTTTCTTTCAAACAATTCAAATTTTCAAATGGATGGTAAATTAGGTATAGAATATGAACGCAAAATCAAAAATTGTCTATGTACTTTCATAAAAATAACAGTAACGAATACAGTTTAAAGTTTTTCTTCTTGGTTTACAATCAGCAGTGAAGTAGAACCTTCATGCCTCCAAAATCTTGCTTCTGGTAAAGCCTCATGCATACAATGTCTCGCATCCTTACATCTTCTTCACATTCGTACGTTTTCTAAATACACATCTGGAATATGTGAGATATAACCAACATTGACAATTACTTTTACAATAATACAACACAATCCACTAAAACATTTTATTCTCTGGGCCTGAAGAGACTTCTTGATTTTCCTCTTTGAAATTTAATTCGCATTTACAAATGCGTCAGTAAAACCATAACGGAAAGAAACAGTTAACGTTGGCAAAACCATAATAACACTATACCCCATTAACTTCTCTTGTATTCACCGTATTGCGACACTGTCATAATACAAACACTCCGCAATATCGAAAGAAATAGTGCAAATTCACATAATGTTCTAAAGATAGATATGACATACTGAACCATTATGAAACTTGGAATAATTATCAACACAAGCACATCGCTTGACAAAAAAGATTGGGAGTAAGTGCGCGTTTGCAGATTGGTCGTTACTTTTTTATTTTCGATATGTTGAAGAAATTATGCAGATATAAAGAAATAGTTTGTGGCTACATTTTTCTTCTTGCACAATTTTATATGACGGGGAATATACTCAACTCAGTTTTAATTAAGTTGCTTTGGAAAAATTGAAGGGGTGTCGAATCAGTTGAAAACAACACTTGCTCAGAAAATGCAAAAGCATCATGACTGTAGCCAAATCGTTTGAGAGTTTTATTCTATTTTCTAAAGGAAATGACTAACCTAGAGGATGATCAATGATCCACACCTAAATATTTGGCATAATTATAGAGGTCAAGTGTCAAGGTTCATATTTCCGTTTTCAAACCACCATCATGTATGAGCTGAGGATATTCTTAGTATATCATTTCAAAGAACTTCTTGAAATAAGTATTTAGTTTTGTCTATATCATTCTTCTCTCTCTCTCTCTGACGTTCTTTCTCGCTCATCTTGCTCCCTCTCTCTTCCCTCTCTTCATTATTCATAAGAATGAAAAAGAATGCGTTCAAGAAGGAAGCGTAAAACAACACAAACAACAAAACTTAAATTTTCGTGGACCACAATCATACGATTTTCACCTATTATTTGTCTGTCACCAAATCCTGTAACAAAAACTTAAAGTCAAAATAAAATTTGAATGTCCAGTAAATGCATTACTCTATTAATTCAAAACAACGTAAATTGAGACTTTATTAAGGTTATAAGAGCTTCAACCAATACCTCTAATAGTGCAAAGAACGTCTAAGCCATAAAATGATTATTGCCGATAATTTATTATTTAGCAAACCGTGTTTTGTTTTGTTTGTTTGTTTTTGTGCCAGTACTGTGTGTTTGACCAATGGTTATCGTTCTTTCGAGGATTCGGAATTCCATTATAATGAAAGAAAGGTTCATTATCCCAGTCCTTTTCGGACTTACGATTCATGTTTTAAACAATGAAGTCTATTTCATTTTCGGTATAATGAACCTATTTTCAGTCTTGGAATTACAAGCCCTTGGATAATGAACCTATTTCATTTTGGGAATTTGAAGCCTAGGATAAACCAATCTTTTCTAACTCTCGGGTATATTACCTGACTCTGCATAATAATTATTCGTGTTCTGGATTTTTGAAAATTAATCAACTTTGGCATGTTCAAGGGGAAAAAGCAAAGATTATCACAGACATTTGCTAATGAGCCATAGATTTCTAGGGGCTGACGTCTATTATCAAGATATCAACCGTCCAATTTCTATTGCTTGTCAGCGAGCTCAAAATAATGTTGATTTTTTTTTATTGTTACCTTTATTTCTTCTTTTTTTTTCTTTTCTTCTTTTTTGTATTTTATTTCTGTTTACTTTCTGTCCTTAATATGGCGTACATCTTTAGGGGCTGCAGCGCCCGAGGCCCCCACCAGTACGCCAATGATAGCAGAGCTCTGTGACAACTCTTTGGTCGTTATCTACGACCACTTTCCCCCATCCGTTTGACAGCTCCCGCGCACGTATTTGCCCGCACTCCGCACCCAACATCGATCTGTTTTCTGCGGCCTTTGTTTGTGTTACAGACGGCTTTGTGCAAACACAGTACGATTGTACAATCACTCATACTATTTTGTAGAAAAGCCCAGCATGGAATACAAAAGTGGCGAGAGTGAATGAGTGCCTCGTCATGTATATGCTATATTTTGCTTGTTCAGCAGCACTCGCAGGGAGTGTTGAGTCAGTACAATTACTGCAGTATGATCGTTATGATTGTTTAATTGACGGCTTACAATTCAATCACAATTTGTTTCTCAAAAATTTCCAGAATCACAGACACAGTCATTCAGTTGAAGGAGTATTTTAACATTTGATAATGTGTTGCTTATAAAGATTCAAAAAACCTAGTACTCAAAATTTTTAAAGAAAAAAAATAGGCCCTGCACCGATTTTATTTTAGTTTTTGTTCTCTCTTTTTAAGGAATTAATATGTTAATTGACATAATTAAAATAATATTTGAAAAAGAAAATTACTACGGTGTTTTATCGGGGAAAATTACAATCCGTGCAAATTCATAAGAAATTTGTCTTTATCCTACCCTCTTATTTAAAGCGAGATGAAATTATCAAGGATATAACAGTCAATCTGGATTTACTTTCGAAATTTGTTGCATGTTGATATTTGAGCATACATCCATAAGTATTTGAAATGTCTCCACTGGATCGATCGTCACTAAATGTGAATAGATCGTCTTTACAGCAGGGCGCCGCTACGGGGGGGGGGGGGGGGGGGCTGCGCCTCTCTACAATTTGGGGATCTGATTTGCAAGATTTGCTTTTTAAGGTTTCCTCCACAATACAGCGAACATAATATGCCTACCATGTATACTGAATTTATGTCAGAATTCACAATTCTTTTTGGTTTTCAAAATTATTCTGAAATGTAAAAAGCCCCTGAAAATGTATTTACTGTTATTGCGGAAATAAATGAAATGAAATGGAAATGAACATTCGGCTAAAAGTAAAAAAAAAGAAAAAAAAATTGAAAAACTTATAAATTGTAAAAACTTTAGGATATTCAAATTGCTCATCTCAAAAAAAAAAAAATCTCCAAATTTTATTGTCCGAGAAAGGAAATTCTTTTTGCCCAATTGATCGTGGGCCCGGCAGCCACTGAGCAGCGCCAGATCGACATTGCTCTATCCTTTCCGATTCTAGAACGCCAAAGGAGGTAGCAGCAACTCCCATCTTTTAACTTCTTTTGGTATGACGCGGCCGGGGTTCGAACCCGCGACCTCCCGAGCCTCATATGGGCTCGCAAAACCATGAAAACCCGCCTGTTTGGATGTCAGCCCCCCCCCCCGAAAAAACTTTCCGCAGATCAAACAAAGGAATGTGCGTTCATCGAACAGATCTTTATTTCATTTTTTTTTTACAATTTTATGCAAGCAGAATTGCCTTTTCAATTGAAAAAACTGCTTTAAATGAGAGCCCGACATAATTAGATTAATCCATGTCATGCAATAATAAAACTGCATTATTTTAACCTAAGTATGGAGTCGATGTATTTCTATCTGTAGAAAGACAAAATAAACAGGATGTACAAGATTTACAGTCAACTAAATCACCAGTATATTATAAATTCAATTTTTTTATTGTCAGAGAAAATAGAAAGCTGAGATGGAGTAAAGTTAGGGTTTGAAGGTAGTAGCCCACATTTGCAAGTGGTACCAATCGGCACAAAAGTTTTACTTTAGATTTCTTTAAGCCACAGAAAAACACTCGTAAAGTTTTAGATCCCAGTACATTCCCGTTTAGGATTGAGAAGGAAGTATTCAACACAAATTTTCTTTTATTCTCGTTGTTTTGTAAAGGCTTCTACCTGACGCTTTAAGAGTAAAATCATTCATTTTCAGTTATTTTTTGGAATATTGTGGTAAATTTGATAACGTGATAGTTTTACGTAAATATCTGTCATTTAAAATTGAAATGGGCTTATTTCTCTTCAAATTCTGAAACAACGCTATGCAAATATGGGCTACTTCCTTTAATGCATTTCGTAAGAACTATGTAGTTCTTTAAAAAATTAAAAAGAGATTTCCTTTTTTTTCTACTGCGCACTTCACTTTACACGTTATAGATGTCCCATAATACCCCCTGCAAAACATTAAAACAATCTAATAAAAATATTTTCATTTGTCAATGTGTAATTTTCATGTATTTGAATTTCAACCTTCTCGATTTCATTTAGAAATCGAATACTAATTGTTATCATCGTATTGTCCACACAGTCCACTGAAGTTTTTATTAGTCGTGAGAGAATTTGATCAAGTTTGGTGAAATGATTTTATTCTACATTGAATTTTCGCATTAAGAAAGCAAAAAGAAAAAAAAGGCAAAATACAAAATTTTTACACATACGAAAATACACAAAACAAACCAAATCGAAACAGAAAAAACCAGGGTGGAGAATACAACATTTTAAGAATTAAAAAAAAATCTCCTTGGCGGGGAATCGAACCCCGGTCTTCCGCGTGACAGGCGGAGATACTTACCACTATACTACCAAGGATTGGCGAGTGTGAGTGTAATTTGTAACAGTTTGTAGTAAGATTCTGTCGGCTATTATATTGATACATGTGTGTTCGTCTCTGACATGACCATCACTGCATGAATCCTTCATAGTAACAAAAGAAGTGGAACAAGAAAGTGAAATATTTCATTTGACACGATATTTTTTAAATACCGTCATGTTTAAAGTATTCTTTGAATTAAATAGCATGGATATATACGAACGCACGCTGAAAACGGAGTATATTCATTAAACAAATAAGCCGAAAATCCAGGCCGAAAGCCTGACTTATCCTGTCTATAAATGCATTACTTAATAGTAGTAGTAGTAGTAGTAGTAGTAGTAGTAGTAGTAGTAGTTGTTGTTGTAGTAGTAGTAGTAGTAGTAGTAGTAGACTTTATTGGATAACTTGTTTAGCACAGGGCTAATCTTCCACAAGGTCCATTGTACAAAATAAGCAAGAAATTATCGCATACATAAATGAAAACAGAATAAATTCATGCATGTATCAATGTGAATATTATTATTTAAGTTTTTATAGCGGCCATACATAATTTTGAAAGTGAGTAATATCCTTTTCGTTAATAACGCAGGCAAGAAATCGTACGCATTGAAGAATGCTTCCTGGTACAGTAAGAGCTATCTCTTATTTTGACACCTAAGCGACAGAAAAATCGGGAAGCCGATTATACAGAAATCTCAATTTTATTCATTTGATTTCCCATGATTGCTTTTCAAATAACATATCTAGCTTTGATCTGAGGTGAATTAAATTAATATGAATTTTGTAATTTTCTCAACCCTCTTCAAGTTATAATTTAAACTCAAAGGGAAAATTGAAGCTCTTTAAATTCGGGAATGTGATCATGAAATTACGACCTCAAAGACTTAACGCGTATGTTTGTATTTTTCTTACGGTGCAATTCTTATTTTTGATAATATATAGCCTTAGTGATTTCGTTTCATTTGTTCTTTATTCGTTTAAAGATACAATATGAAAACGAAGATACAGGCGCTTTATAAAGTTGAATAAACACAGTAATGACACTGTTCACCCATACCCATAACGTTTCATTTATTTTTACCTTCTTCACTTCCACTATTCTCAGTTTCTTATTATTTTTTATGTAATTCTATACTAGCCTCTTTTAAAAAATGAAAATGCAAACAATATAATCTATGAGTGTGAAAAGAAAATCTGAATCTATTTCATATATTTGCTTGATTTCATTTTTAGCAGGCTGACGAATATAGTCAAGGTCATAGGTCAGCGATCTGCAAACAATATCGAATAACATGATCACCACTTTACCAATGATATCATCACGTTGGCAGTAATCCAAAGTTCTATTGTTACTGCCTATACGTTTACAAACAAAACAGATAATGCAATTGCAATCCCTCTTCTCGTGGTTCTCATTGTCATGTACATATGGCATTTTAATTGTGATTAAACGAAAGCAACATATAGTGGTAGATGATTACGTAGCTTGATGAAAATCAGGGGCGGCGCCAGTGTATTTTGATAGGTGGGGGCAAGATGACCCACAGGTGAGTTTATTTACGTTTTAAATGAACATATAGTTGTATGACCCTTCCCTCTTTTCCCCTCATAATCACTAAGAAAAAAAGGTTCAATTTTGCACCCTAAATACAACACTGGCAGCACCTTTTTGGGTGCAGTCTTGCACCCTACATGAAAAGGTGCAAAGATACACCCTTTTGTACTTGTTTGCACCCGTAAATGTCCGTCTGCACCCTCAAAGGTGCAACTTTGCACCTTTAAGGGTGCAGAAATTTTTACATTCAAAAGGGTGCAAATTTGCACCTTTCCAAAAGGGTACAACTCTGCACCTTTAAGGGTGCAAATTGTAGCTCACTGCACCCTCAAAGCTGCAAAATGCTTCTTCTTCTTCTTCTTCTTCTTCTTCTTCTTCTTCTTCTTCTTCTTCTTTTCATTCTTCTTCTTTTTGATCACTTGAAAAATCATGGGGGGCGGCCGCTCCTTTCCCCCTGTAGCGGCGGCCCTGGATTGTACATCACTATAATGCACTTGAGAATACATTATACAGACCAAACCAATCTAAATTACCAGTACAATATGGAAAGGCGCTATATAAATATCAAGATGTATGCATGCATGTATGTATCATAATACAAGTATATTTTAGTGCTAATAACAGAACGTATACAAGTATGATAATAGTATATAGTAAGTTCAGTATAATGATGTGTAACAAAATATTTTGCAAAACGCAGATTTGTACACATGACTTTACTATTTTGCATTTGTTTTATTTACTTGTACTACACTTAGCCTTTTCACTGCCATAATTTTTTGGTGTTGTGTCATAAATCATATGTCAGGTCTGAACTTTATAACCATGTCATTATTGTCATCCTCCTTTTATTTTACTTTCTTTCCTTCCTTCCTACCTCTCTTCCGTTCCCTTTATCTTCACTTATTCTCTCGAGCAGTAATTCAGTGTTTTTCCCTATACATGCTATTACTTGCTTTATTAAACTTGCATTACATTCATTTGCTTTGATTTGATAGAAATGTCGGGGGGAGGGTATTTGTAAAATGTTCTTGTTCGTATTTTATTTAATCAAATTATCAAGAGGTGTTAGTATCATGAGCAAATTGATCTCTATTTTGTCATCTAATGTCATGTTTATGTTTTCGCTTGTCTATCTTGCCTTCAGTTTATCAAACTACTGTGTTATTATGGGGTAGGGCATGTTTTTCCATTCTCAAACCCTTAACAATTCTTCAAAACAAAGCAATAAATTTATGTACAAAGTCTCATTTCAGAGTTTATACGCCACCCTTACGCAAAAGTATGAAAACCCTTTCTTTACACGATCTTCGCACTGTAAATCTAGCTACGTTTATGTACAGTTATGTAAAAAAAAAAACTTTCTCAATTTCCAATTTTATTAATGTAAATTCAGATTTTCATAATCACTTTACTCGCAAAGGGGGATTTTATAGACCTCCTTCATCAAGATTAGTTTTAGGAAGGAAATTCTGCTAAAGTCCATTCATGGTAGCTGATTATGGAACTCCTTATCAAACTCCTTGAAGACGAGTTGTTCAATTTACTCTTTCAAACGAAAACTGAAAAAAAAAAAAATTGAATTCCTACCATTAATAAGAGCAGCATGAGTTTTTACGGTGAACATATTTTGCAGATTTGTATCACTACAAACTTATACATGTTTTTAGTGTATAATGTTATATATATATATGTATTATCAATATAGCGTGTTGACATATCAAATTTACTGTATGACGGCGTAAACCTAACTCGATCGTCTGCTTTTTCTGGCTGAGGTCACATATTCACAGTAATCAGATTACTCTAAATTTTGAAACAACTAGCAATTATGCCCAATCTCCAATCTCATTTTATTTTCTAATTTACCTGTTTACAGTCATAGGTCTTCCGTTTTTATTTTTCTATTTTGTACACACTCTTAAAAAACTGGGTAAATTTAGTTGGGTAACACATTGTTGGTTAGGCTAGAATTTTGGCCAAAGCTGTGCAAATCTTTCCCAAATATACAATGATACAGTAAAGACCATTAACCAATTTGTGTAAAAAAAATTTGCCCAACTGTTGGTCATATTCCTACCAATACTCCTAGTCACATGGGTGTTGGGCAAAATTCATTCTTACATTTGGTTAATTCCATGAAAGTATCCACTAGTTGGGTAATTTTTTTCTACAAAATTGACAAAATAAAAATGAATATTTATGACTTTTCATTAGCGTATGGTTTAGGGTGGGCTTGATTTACTAACCGTCACAAGGCACATATAACATCCTGGTGTATCAATTGGATAGGATCGGAAATAGGCTAGGCTATGATAGGATAGGTATTAGAATAGGATAGGGCAGGATAGGACAGGTTTTATGGTTAAGCAGGTGTGAAACAATAATCGCTATATTTTTAAATTTCGAAAATGAGGGCAACGGAATTTGCCCAATGACATAAAAGTTATTACCCAACAGTTGGGTAAATTCTGACAGTTGGCCAATAAATGCCTCAAAGTTTTATAGACAGCATACGGCCCAACTCTGTTGGTCAATGGGAATCACCTAACGTTGGGTAAAGAAAATTTACCCAATTAAACAAACAGAAGTTTAGTAATAAATGCTCAAATGTTTAATGGACAGCATACGACCCAACATTGGTTAAGAGTTGGTTAAAAATTGACCAACCAATTTAAGAGTGCACATTTTTTATATTTAGTAACGTCTATGTATATGTTCTCCTCCTTCTGCACGTGTACGTGTGTCACGTTTGATTCTTGTTTAAAATTGTATTTTGTGTATTAATCATATTCCTTTGATCTATTTGTGAACTTTGTAACCTTGATTTTATAAATGTTGAATTGAATTGAATTGCATTGAATTTCTTGCTTGTTGTATGTTTCACAGGGAAATCAATATACCTGAATAAACTATCTTGCCTAAATAGTAAATAAACAAATAAATAAATAAATGAATAATCTAAATTCACATTGCATTTTATCGTATCGTATGTGGGCATGAGCTTCAAATAAGTCATGTGCATTATTGTTTTATGACACTAACCTATAGTGCAGTCTGCAAATCATAGATTAAATATCATCTTTACTTCGAGACCGTATTAAAACGTAAACTAAAAATACATAATTTCATTCGACATGAAAGAAGGTAAACTTGAGACTAAAACTGTTATCATAAAAAATATTGTATAGAAGAGTAAAAAATAAATGAAGTTTTAAAAAAATAATAATAAAAAAAGATAACCTCCTTGGCAGGGAATCGAACCCCGGTCTTCCGCGTGACAGGCGGAGATACTTACCACTATACTACCAAGGATTGACGACATTTCGTCTCATTTCTTTGAACTCTGATTGCACGATTCTCTTTCGCTATGCGATAGGCAGGCGTTGTGAAACGAACATGACTTGAATACACTATGAACATGGCGGACAAAGAAAGCGGACAAAATAAACAACCTCTCATTCTACCCTTCACAATGGTTCTGGTAGCCAAAAGAACATCCCTTCACAGCTATTATGTTTAATCCTGTAGTTCCAGGTGAATATGCATGTGACACCTGTTCCACATATTTTAGACAATAGCAGTGAAGGGATGTTCTTTTGACTACCAGAACCATTGTGAAGGGTAGAATGAGGGGTTGTTTGTTTTGTCCGCTTTCTTTGTCCGTCATGTTCATAGTGATAAGGTTGATCTAATGAAGAGCGTTAGTGTCAATGAGCAAATCAAAATCATCTGAATATCGCCATACCCTCAATCGTTTTATTATGATACGGAATCGTTCAAGCGTTGTTTTGTGTGTGTGTGTGTGTGTGTGTGTGTGTGTTTTATTTTTCATTTTTTATTCATTTAATCAAATTGGGATTCTGGTTTAAGTCAGGTTTGATCGTATCAACCGAACAGGAAAAACGTGTTTGTCTCTATTTTATCTATTTTTTTTTTCATTTTCATCTTGTGAAGTGAATTTCTTTCGTATACATTAGCGGTATATAGAAGTACAGAATGATACAAATTGTATAAAAAAAGGAATGAAAAAGGAACATAAATATGTCAAGAATGAACTGTTGAGAAAAGACGTAAAGAGAAGGGGAAGAATCATAATTCAAAATGTGCAGTTATACATCCCGACTGTTATAACTAAAAAGAAAAATATTCTTTTGCCTTAACAGTTGGAATGAGAGAAAAAAATGAATAAATTGAAAGTTAAAAATGTGTAAATACCAATAATTGCTCAGAGATATAAATCTTTTAGTATCTGTTTAATTTGGCCTACAATTTATTTCCATATTCTCTCATGTCCTTACCTATCATATTGCAATTTTTGTCTATTTGTTATGTATATGTAACTCCATCTCTTGCACAAGTTGCGCCTTGAGATTCAAGTCTTATTATTTTTATTATTATCATGATTATTATTACTATTATTATTATTATTATTATTAATTTAGAGATATTCTTTGAACTTCATGTCTTATTACACTTTTCCATGATCAACATCTAATATTTTAAAGGTTATTTCGATACTGAACAATTTTGTAACCATGCACGGTTTGGAATCATATTTATTAAACTTATTTCTAATAGTTAAAATAATGATAATGACAGTTAGATAAAGCAGAGATTAAACTTACTGCTGAAAGTGGGCATATATGTTATTATAATGAAATTAAAGTGAAATGATAGTTTTGTTTTCAATTTCCCTTTTTCGTGGATTTGTTTTTTGTTTTGTTGCCCTTTTGTTTTCTTCTTCTTGGTGATGGTGGTTTGTGTTTTTCTTGTGAAATCGAAAATCGTTAGGTTGTTAATAGTCAAGAATTTTTTAACACTGAGAATATGAAAGAAAATTATTACAAATTTTTAAAGAGGAAAAAAGCTTTACCCTGTTCAACATTATTTTATCGTGTCGAGGTACGAAGAATATCGTCCGTAATAGATATCATAAATAGACACAGTGCATCGAAGTTTTAAAAATATTCCATAGAGTCGCCCCAGAATAATTTTTGCGTCCCGTATCATGATCTTTTAAATATCTCCCCCTCCATTCTCCCCCCCCCCCAAAAAAAAAAAAAAGAAAAAAAGATAGAGCATTCTATTTTAAGGAACTCTGTAGCTTATTTACGCCTATTGAATGGAAATGTTGTTGGCTTTTTCGGCCGAAGACCTCAAAAATCTAATGAACTGATTTTCCTCAAAACAGAGTGTTGGTTTCTTGCATCATCATAAATACATGTAGAAAACATGAGAGTCCTCAATTCAATTCAAATCAACTCGGTTTGTTAGTTAAAAACTCATGGTGACAAGGGTCGCAATTTTACTGTCATATTTGCAATTAAAACATTAACAACAACATAAAATACAATGAATATTAACACGTGAACAATTTTGGTGAGCAAATATTTACACATTTCAAGGAAACAGAAATAATCAAACTGATAAAAATTGCACTGACACGAAATTTACCAAAAGGTGAAAGAGAGTAGAAATATGATTGTTCGGGAAAATTTCTAGAAAAGTAAATCGCTGGTGTAATTTGATTTCGGGAGAAAACTATATTATTGAAATACATAATATTAACTAAGAAATAAACCTTCCCTGCAAAATATTAGAAAAATATACAGAATCGAGGATCATGGAAATATTGTGAAACTGTTATAACGGTAGTTGATTTAAACATCTTTGAAAATATGAAGTAAAATCATAACAATTAAGTGTTGAAAAGAGAAAGGTTTTGTATCGATTTTCAGCAAACTTGCTCTCGTACATATTTACAGTGATATACGAATAATGACTAAAAATATAATGTTCATCAAATAAAATCAAACTTTCACAACAAATTAGTCGAGAAAGTCACTACCCAGAATGATCTTGCTTCGATCGTAACCATGGTAACATTATATGAGCAGATTTTTAACACCAATGTTTAAAAATGAAATACTTTTATTATTTGGAACTGAAATCAAGTAACTAATGAAAATTATAAACGTAAATATGTATAACTGATCTTTCTAAATGTGCATGCTATTCTACACAGTGTGAAACCGTTCAAATTATGTAAACCTTGCAGTGACGCGAAGAAGAGGTGCCAACAAAAATATCTACCTCCTGCGACATGACGTCATCGCGTAACCATGGTAATGCAGGTAGGTGTACGTGGGCAGAAGGCTGAATGTTCAGTTGTTCTGCAATAACCGTTGAGTCTCCAAAGATAGAGAGAAACCGTTGCCCAACGGTTGCGCTTGATCATATTATGTAAATAATAAATTCTGTCGGAAGATTATCTAATGATTATCGTAAAGTCATGATAACTGTGTTACTCATAGCAACTCTTTTAGATTAAAGGGACTATATTGAAGACAAGTAATGGCGCTGGTGGGAAACTAAATAAGAGGCGACAATGGTTAGAATCTGCGCCGTAATGGTATGAATGATTTAAGGGTTACACTGGGATAAGAATAGAATTGTATGACAGTTTGATTAATAAGTGTTCTTAAGTATGCCTTCCCAAGTCAGGAGGAAGGGCCAGTTAGCCACAGCAGTGATTCATGTTGCCTGTTTCTTCCCAGCAGATTTGGAAAGCGGAAGAAATATACATTTATATTTTTGTTTTATCTGTTTCACAATTTTGTTGTCATGAACTGTGTTGTTTTCATTGGTGATTGCCAAATAAAAAATAATACTATACCACTAATTGTTATTGTTATCATCATTATTATTACTATGATATCGATAATGATAATAAAAATAAGTAGTAAAGTAAAGAAAAAGCAGTAAAGAAAAAGAGTATAGTATTATAAGTAGTAACGTTAATGAAAATAATCATTTCTAGTAGGCCTATCTTTTTTAAAATGAAGATGGATAACAATATTTGTCATTTTTCTTATAAGAAATGCAGATTAGCTTCTCAAAAGTTTTGAAGTTATGTTTTATATCTATGTTATATATATATATATATATATATATATATATATATATACTCATCCAATTAAGTGAAATATCGAAACAACCATGCCAAAATGTAAAGCAGAAGGCCTTTATGTATAGGTCTAGCTAAAATTGCATAAAGATTCATAAAGATTTACATAAAGATTCAATTCATTTGAATTCACGTGTGTTCCGTTTGATGTATTTTAAAGGCAGTGAAGATTGTTCATTAGCATTGTTTATGCATTCGAAGTCATCTTCACACTACTAAAATTAAATGAGTGTCAATAATCATGATGATACTTTCTCCTTTTTTATACTTTGATTCACGTCAGAATGTGACGCGTATTGTTTACGGTTACATGTCGTTTGTGTGGGTGTGTGTGTGTTGTTGTTGTTGTTTTTTCTGCGAAGGATCATGACTCTAAAAATGAAAACGGAATTCCAAAAATATAAATAGACTTCGCAATAATATTGAGAAATAACAAAGTGTTCGTAATAATTCTAAAAAATTATAAGGGTTCATAATTTCGAAGGTTCCTTAAACGATACAAGGGTTCTTAATTATGTTCGGAATTATGTTCCCTATTTGATTTTGGAATGACGAGTCCCCCTCCCCCTAATATGGAAAATTTATGTCTGAGAATTGTGAACCTTCGAGAACTAAAATTTCGGAATCAAATGAACCGTCGCGAATTATGAAAAAAAAAAACACAAACAAACATGAATCTTCGAATAAACGCATGCCCCCCCCCCCCCCATTATTAACATATTTATCTTTCTATGCCAACAGTGATGTAATTATTTGCTATGAATGAAAGAGATCTTGAAATCGCGATCTGAGTTTCTTAGTCAGAAAAAAAAAAAAACGTTTGTGATGAAAAAATAAAATATACCTTTTGTCATGACAAAAATGAAATATATAATTTTGACCTTTCCCAGATGAGATTTTTAAAGAATTATACAAGATAATAATCTTGTATGGCAGGTGTCGGTGTGTTCGAAAGGCTTCGATTGAATTCCTTGGCAAATTGGAAGAGATAATGACCAAAACGCAATGATAATCCCCTCTGCCATTTTTGGAACTGGCAGATGCTCTTGTAAAACTAACAAGTCATTTCCTTTTCGTTACTAGTTTGTGATTTGTGGAATGCGAAAGCATGCTTACATCATCAAATCGCTTGCGCAATTATGGCTATAGATTTTTCAACTGGTAGTCAATTTATAGCCCAGCGCACTGTCCGCACACTATACGAACCGTCTGCAAGCATTCAGGCTAAAAAGTTGTCAGAATTATTATAGCATTTGATAAGAATATTCATGCATGTTGAATCTTAATGATAAAGCTTGTAAAGAGTCTGGTATATTTATTTAAATACTTAAGATAGTTTTACAGTTGTTTAAATTTTCATGTTTTATGCAAAACGCCATCTGTTCCAAACTCGGGCATCAGTCCGATTGCTAGTGTGGGCGGTGACCTTTAAAGGAAACCAGCACCCTCAAGTCATGCAAGTATAGTTGCAAAGTCAAGTATAGTTGCATAGTCATGATAGCTAAGACGGAATAAAACCGATTAGCGAAAATGTCAATGAAATCGGACACGGAATCGAAAGTTATGGCTATATGATATGAAATTTTCTGCATGACATTTTTTCTCTATATACACTACCATAGCTATTGATGACATCATTAATTTACTTTTGTGGACGACTCTCCATATGTTTTGTACACAACAATTAGACATTTTCATTTTGCTTACAATATGCACATTTTCTTATGAGGTAAACACAAGATATATAAATCAATGTAGGAGTGTTTTCTCCGAAACATAATTATCTGGGATAAGGACAATGAAAATATTGTGTTCTTCGAGATGATAACGAGCATGTGAAATTATAACGTATTGAGAGTTGTACCAACAGTGTCAAAAACAGAACATTCCATAATAATTATAGGTATAACTTTCTTATGCCGTGTCTGATTTCGTTCAAATTTTCGCTGACCTGTTAATTAAAAAACTATTTGACTTGAGGGTGGTGGTGGTTTCCTTTAAAGAAAATTACTCTATAAGAAGTGCAATAGGCTTTCATTTGTGACTGATGATTTTTCCGAGTCATGAAAATGGATCCGAATCAAATTCAAACCATTTTGGAGATCAAGGATGCTATAATTAGATCCACGCTTTTCGTTTTTAATTTTTTTTCGATGCTGTAGGCCCGCAGTCTAAATTTCTCATGGATTAGAAATTAATCTATGTCGATTGTGATTAAGGGCAAATCTAAAATCAGATCAAGAAAATGTAATAATTTAGAATAATTTGTAATTTATTAGATTGAGATCTTAAATCAAGTTTTGGATTATTCATTGATTAAACTCTCTAACAAATTTAAAGTGTATATAATCAGTCAGTTCATCCCCCTTTCCGTTCACGAAAACACCCATTTGAAGATGATGTACGAGATGGAACTGGAGGCTTATAAAAGCTTATTGGACCCCATCAAAAGCTATTTGCTTTCATGGAACCTCGTTTCCTGCCACCATTCTTTTTTCTCCTTCATTTTGATGGAAATTTCATTTTCTACTGTCTGATTATTAGCATAGCAGGAAATTCTTGTGTTTTGAATCTTAACTTTTGAAAAAAAAAATGCGTTCATGTATGAAAATATCATAAAGAAATCATTTTCTGAAATGTAAGGGTTTGAATGTGCCTCTCAACACTGACCCCCCCCCCTCCCCTGCAAGACGCCTTTTTACTTTTAAATCTCCACTTTTCAATTCAACAAATAATTGCAGCTGACTGGTGTATCTAACGTAATTTCTGTAAAATACCAATATCCACTGATGTTTTCAATATGAAGAATTTGGTTTAAAGCATATACTGTAATACACGACTCCTAAACCAAATTTCTTTAAATAGATATCAATAATTGAATAAAATGCAAAGAGATATGCACGATGTGTATTGCATGCGCTGCAAGCTGTAGGCCTTCGGAAAGAACAGAGCGATCTTGTCGTTTCCACCCCGACACTTCCCCGTACCTCTCCCACCAGCACGCCGTTGAGAGGCGCACCTAGACGGCCACATACATTTCCCCGCCCGCTTTATTCCTAGGGTTCCGCCCCTTTTCTTCGGTACACAAAGGGGAACTCTTGTGGGGCCCCTTGGCGTTCCGCTCCGCACAAGCGACAAGCTATAATGAGCTCTTCGATTTTCCTTTCTAGTGCCTTTTTTTTCCTCCGTGATATGAATATTAAATGATTTCAGGGACGCGTCATCCCATCCGCTGCTCATTGCGGACACCGCTAGAAATGTAGTCTTTTTTATTCAGACCTAAGTTTGATTTCTCTCCTCTCAATAGCATAGTAATAATAAGCTCTGAAGCACAATGATGTTCGTAGAATGGCAGGGGCCGCGGAAGCAGGGAGTGGGGCTGGAGGCTGCAGTCCCCAAAATTTTGGCTAAATATGGGGGGGGGGGGGAGGCTAACGATAAAATTGTATAAATTATTGTAAAAGCTTAATATCTAAATTTTAAATTACTCAGTATTTTGGCTTGCAAAACCATTAAAACGCAAGGGCTTCAGGGGAGCCCCCTGAACGCTCACCAGGGCCCTACCGCCCGTTTGAGTGTCAGCCCCTCCCCCGAAACATATAATCTTAGGTGGATCCAAGGTGCAGAAACTTTCGAATTTAGAAAAAGAAGAAAAGAGGGGATAGGTGTCTATTTTAACCGAAAAATTTGCTGACAAACAAAAACAAAAACCAAACAAAAACAAAAACAAAACAAAAAAGGGGGGTCCTCGGCTTTTTAAGGCGTCTATTTCAGGAAGTTTGGGGAAGTTGGGAGAGTTTGGGGGAGTTTTTCCTACGGACCGCTCGATATACTGCATGAGTGCCGGTTGATATATTTTTTTACAGGTTTAGTGAGCAGGTCAAAATTTCAAATAGAAATTCCCCAGCCAAATTTCAGTCCAGGTCCACTCTTGGGCGTAAGAATCATGTTACTGTCTCAAAATTTAATAGGAAAAAAAAAAAGAACTGACTTCGAGGAAGAACAGGCAACTGCAAATTTATTTTCTGTGTTTAAAAATTATTGAAAATGTTCCTGCTCGATCCAACGCTCCCTCGCATGGTTGTAACATAAGGATGACAAACTAAAGTCAAGAGTCAGTCTGATGGTGACTGTACTCTGATGATGTCTTAACGTTTCGGCGTCCAAGTTCTAAGTCCCCCTCCTATAGAAAAACTTCCTAACAGGTAAATTTTTGTGGGGCCTCACTTCACTGGAGTAACTCACTTCTAACATTCTTATTGGTCTAAGATATCTGTCAATTATAGTTGCTATGGGACTTTGGGGGAGTGGTGAAGGAAGATGTAATGATTGGGGTTGGTCCTGTGAGTCATCTCAGGGTCATTGCCCATGGGACAAAGAACTCATTAATGTTGCTTATATAATCGTTTAGGGATGCTTGTTTATGGTTAATAGTGTGGGGTCAGAATAATAGAGGGTCTATTTCATTTTGGAATTGGAGCTTAATCCATGCTTAGATCAAAGGGTAACAAAGGGTAGTAAAAATACAATAGTGGATAATCTCAGGAAATGGGGGCAATAAAATATGTAGTCAGGAATTGGGGCTAAGGGAATAAACAAAGAGTTGACACCTACTACATAACATCCCCTTTCTTTGGAAAATGAGGCTCTCTCCCCTTCTTTAAAGAAGAAAATAAACTTAATTGGATAATCAATATAGGAAAATATAGAAATTAACAAATAACATAAAGTAAACAGCATTCTGTTCTACAACATATAAACTTCTATCCTAAGAAACTTATTTTCCAAACTATACACCAAAGTATCGAACATTATCCCACAACATATTGAAATAGAAGAAGAAAAAAATAAGAGTTGAAAAATATTCAACGAAAAGGTTCATGTATATTAAACAATTATCGATCTAATCTCCAAATTCACCTAAGCAAATTGCATCTTTATCGTAACTTGAAAATTAAAGAAATAACATTTCACTTATTCTTAATCATGCCTCAAAGAGTAAGGTGTTACGAATGGAAATATAATATTGTAAATTATATCATACAGAAAGAAATACCTCAATATAATACCAAGTCAAAATCATCAGAAAGTCATTAAAAACCAATAAAACTTGTCCATTTTTGGATAGATTGCATTGCATGTGATGTGATCAAAATAGTTGCCTTACTCCACAATAATGTCACATAAATCAATCATTTTGTTGAGCTGCAGGAGTCTACATCGTAGGAAGATGTGCATCTATGCCAAAATTTAAACCATTTTGTACTTCCTTTTCTGAAGCATATAAAACATAGAATTTCGCACTAACTGAGTCATCCTATGACATGAGATTTACTCCATAATTGCTTGGATAATGTCTCTTTGACGGTCATTTCAAGTAATTTTAAACTTGAGTTTTATTCACGTTATACACAAAGCAGTGAAATACTCTTAACATTGGAGCGCACAATGCCTTTATTGGTATTCCTTGACACATTAGGCCTATAGTGTAGTCCAGTATCATTCTCACTGGAAATATTGCTTTGCTTTACATGTTAACCGTATATGACATTATAAGTTTAGACTGAAATACATAAATTATTGGTTTACAGCATCTACCTTGATCACACCATAATGTAATTTTGTTCATAACTGCCAGTTTTACACGAAACATACGCCACATGTTTAAATCAAACTTTTGCGTGTTAGCATCTTTTCCATAAATGCATTTCAATTTTCCCATAGGAATTTCACGCTTACTTCTCTTGATCAACAAAATTCTGTTAATGCCCCTAGCTTTTGCTAGGAACTTTTGGATACATGTGGGATGTTCAATGATTATAAACTTCGATTTTGAGAAAATCTTAATAATACACACTTGCTTTGGTTGGTGATAATTGGAGTAAAAGATTAATTACTATAAATTTATTGCTGAAAGAAAAAGAAAAAAATGTCAGCTGTAATTTAAAGTCCTATCTACTAGTGTTATAGAAAGGATTATCAAACTAATAACAACATATGGATACATTATCGATCAGTTCTCTACATTCTTACAGTGACACACCAATAGAAATCATTTCAGCAAAAATTGATTAAAATATCAGTTCGATATAAAAACTACTAAATTAAGTACAATTAAGGATAAATCATGAAAATTTGGATATTCTCAAATGCACACATTCTCTCAAATTTATTGTTACATGTAAAAGGTTCAACTTACCACAGCTATCAAAATCAGTAAAATGTAGTAAATATTGAAAATATCAAAAGTCAAAGATATTGTTCAACAAAAAAAATTACAGTATGGAAGCTGTCCTCTGAAACTTCAGTCTCTTAATTAGTTTCAATGCTCTCAGTCTGTCATGATCCTCCTTCTGGTAAGTCTTGGAATGAAGTTGGACTTAGATTTGCAGATATCACAGTCCTTAGTGGATCTCTGGCCTGCAGGTATCGTTATCATTATTGTTGTCGCAGTCGTCATTGTATTCTGTCTGTTTTCGGCACTGTCATCACTGTCGTCCTCATCGTCGATCATCAGGTTAAGTCATCTCTGCACATTGTCATTTTCGCTGTCATCACTGTCTTTGTAGTCATCATCATCATTGTAGTTGTCTGTGTCGTCCTCACTGTACTCATCGATGTTGTCTTGTTGTGGTCATCATCACACATTTTTGTTTGTTTGTTTGTTTGGGGTTTTTTTTCAGGATCATCGTCAGGTCATGTTCAAGGTATCGTAGACGTTAAATATTTGAAGTTCCGAAATGTATTGTGTCGAGGGCAATCCTCCATCTTTTGTTAAACAGACTTTCCATTGCTAGATTTGACGATGGTAACACTCTCTCGGAAGAAAAACCGGGTTCTCCACCATGTCGTGTTGGGATCGGATTTATTTTGGTTCTTCCAGCGTAGAGAATATGTAATGCACGAAAATTCAAAGTCAGTTTAAGGATAAAGTTATAACATTTATTCAGGTGATGAACAACTCCAACATAAGGATGACAAACAGAAGTCTAGAGTCAGTCTGATGGTGACTGTACTCTGATGATGTCTTAACGTTTCGGGGTCCAAGTTCTAAGTCCCCTTCCTATAGAAAAACTTCCTAACAGGTAACTTTTTGTGGAGCCTTACTTCACTGGAGTAACTAACTTTTAACATTCTTATTGGTCTAAGATATCTGTCAATTATAGTTGCTATGGGACTTTGGGGGAGTGGTGAAGGAAGATGTAATGAGTGGGGTTGGTCCTGTGAGTCATCACGGGGTCATCGCCCATGGGACAAAGAACTCATTAATGTTGCTTATATAATCGTTTAGGGATGCTTGTTTATGGTTAATAGTGTGGGGTCAGAATAATAGAGGGTCTGTGTAATTTTGGAATTGGAGTTTAATCCATGCTTAGATCAAAGGGTAACAAAGGGTAGTAAAAATACAATAGTGGATAATCTCAGGAAATGGGGGCAATAAAATATGTAGTCAGGAATTGGGGCTAAGGGAATAAACAAAGAGTTGACACCTACTACATAACAATAGGACATGTGTTCGATGATTAATAGGGATATTGGTTTACATTTTCCTGTATAATGTTAAAGAGAATACACCCCTCTAAAATATAATTTCAGGAAAATATTGCTCGGTCGATGCAGTCAGTAACAAATACAAAAATATATGAACTCTGGTTAGAGATGCCGCTGTGGAATACAAATTTCGTGGCTGTTCTGTAGTGGGGAGGTGTCGTAATCGAGTTGTTTCAGGCGCCTGACTGGAGACGCGCGCGAGAATCGGGGGCTTCGATCCCCGGCACGGCATTTTGTGCCATTGAGAGCAAGGCATTGGGCCGTATGCATAAAAAGTAGCAATTGCTTTTTCTAGCCTTTTGCTAGCCTTTTGCTTGAATCAGTTTGTTTATGCATTCTGCTTCAAGCAAAAGGCTAGCAGAGGGCAAGAAAAAGCAATTGCTACCTTATACGGCCCATTATATCTCCATTGCTCTCTTATTAATAATAGTGCTATGGGCATATCAACGTGTGCATGTATGTGTTTCTTTCATTAAAAAAAGGTTTTGGTTTTGTTTGCTTGTTTAATTTCTCTGTCTCTTTATTTTTTGTTTGTTATAGTTTCAAATCTTATTGATTTAAATCAAGTTATATACGATTATTCTCAATTTTTCACAGAATGCAAAAAAAATGTACAAATTATAACAGGAAAAAACAGAGTATAGCATAGATAACAAACAAAATAAAACAGAATATGACCACCAAAAAAAAGTTTTCGTTTTGTAAAGCATAATCTTTGTAAGCCTTCATCACAGTTCCTCACCTTCGATTACTTTTCACATCCGCAAATCGAAGCACCCTCCCCTCATCCCTTCACGCCCTCCCCCCTCCCCCCCCCCCCCCCCCCCCCCCCCCCGCCCCCGTCATGGCAAGAAATCGCTTGTTGATGCTCCCTTTTCCAATGGTTTATAGCGTCTCAATGCTTAGACTAGGCATTTGCCCAAACAAGGCAATGAAGTCCCAAGAGACCGGTGAAGTTACCCTCGGGCTAGATTAAACCCCTGACCCTGCACAACCCAAGGGGTCACGTGACTCCACTATTGTTTGCTATATCTAGATAGGAGAAAGAGGTTGGTAGGGTGGAACGGCGTAACTGCTGACACGGAATAAACATTTTCTTTCTTTCTTCCTTTCTTCTTTCTTTCTTTTCTCCTCCTTTTTCTAATGTTCGTGTGCTTTCATCCCTTTGTCTTTAAGTTCATTTTCCTTCTTTCTTTTTCCTTTCTTTCTTTCTTCTTCTTCCTGCATTTTTCCTGTTCTGTATCAATTTTGTTAGCGTTATCATAAGAATTTTATTGACTATATTATCATTTCATTCATCATCATTCTGTATTTTATTAGTCGTGTTCGTAAAGCAAAACACAGCAACAACAAATCAATTTATGATTTAGTGATAGTAACGAATAAACTGACTGAAAAATGAATCGGGTTGAATTATTTATTCTAATAAGAAACCTATTGTGCGACACGCGATAAAGTGTGCATTTATTTACACAATATTTCTGTTAGGCTGGAATTACATGGGGGCCCTATGTGCATAAAAAACAATATCAATATAAATTATCATACAAAAATGAAAACATACTGAGGTAAACATAAGATATACATATTAAGCAAAATTGTAAAATCTCAAAACAATTCATTCAAAAGCAAAGAGACAAAAGCAAGACATATAAACAAGCATAATTATGGAAATATTAGTCTTCTTTCCTAAATAAACTGTGTCAAGCAGATATTTATTTGTTTCGTATTGATGTCAAAAAGAGAAAATTATATACATTAATTTACGAATTATTGTTTTAAAAAAAGAAGATATTCTATGTTTCGTATTCTCTTGGAAATGAAACTTAAACTTGAACTTGAAATACAATGCAAATCAGTTTAACATTTGGTAAAATCTAAGCGCTTTTTTGTAGCTGGAAGGAGTAGACAGATTGTTTATTTTCAACGGAAGAGAGTTGTAATTGCGGAAATGATAAAGGAGTATTTAAGATTGTCATATATTTGCATTTTAGGATAGCTAGGTTTTTGGTTGGCGGCAGACCGTGTATTTACATTGCGTACTTCAGATATTCATCGGAACTTGTTCTTAAAGAAATCAGTAGATTAGTTATTCAGGCACTTGAAAACGAAAATACATCTAAAATACTTTACTCTTTGTTCGTATACTAAAAAGAGCCAACCCATTTGTTTGAATAATGAACAGAGGGGGTAAAATAACTAGCTTGAAGGATTATATGCTGCATGGCAGCACGTTTTTGATGTTTGGTAATTGATTTCTCTGGGTCAAAATCAAAGTCTCCAAACTTCGCAACAATAATCAGTCTGGCTTTGAATGATACAATATTATAAATCGCTAGTGCAGCACATACCATTTTACAATCCTAATAAACATATTCGTTCTAGAGCAGTTCATCGGCTATATTGACCCTAAACACTTCTCACTATGGACCGTATTTATTTCAATAGCGTTAAACTTAATGGAAATAACTGAATCTGATTTTTAATAATTATTGTTTACCGATATCATCATGTGTGTTTTGTCTTCATTCAGTTTATTTAAGTTTATTAAAATTTTAACCATGGTTAAATTTCGGTGAAAAGAACGAACAGAATATGTTGTTATAATGTATAAAACTTTTTTTTTTTCTTTCAGGGATTTTTTTCTTATACCATTCTAATTCCGCCTCCATCTTTAAATAACAAGTATAAAATTTACATGGTGAGCGGGGGGGGGGTGATCTTTCAAAGTAGATTGACATCGGGGGTTATAAAAAAATGTAAATTTTGTTCATTTCCTTACTTATGATAGTAATCATCATCATCATCATCATCATCATCATAATAATAATGATGATAATAATAATAATAATAATGATAATAATAATGATGATAATAATAATAATAATAATAATAATAATAATTATTATTATAATAATAATAATGATGATAATAATAATAATGATGATGATAATAATAATAATAATAATAATGATAATAATAATCATAATGATAATAATAATAATAATAATAATAATAATAATGCCTGGGATTTTGATATCCAGACAGACAAGGTTATCCAAGCTAGACGACCAAACGTCGTTCTCTTAAAAAAAAGAAGGAGAAGGAATGTCTCATCATAGATATTGCGATTCCAGAAGACTGCAGAGCTTGGCGTAAAGAGGAGGAAAAGATACAGAAGTATAACGACCTGGCATGGGAGCTGAAAAGGATATGGAAGGTGAAGGCGAAGGTAGTACCAATAGTCATCGGAGCCTTACGAACTGTAACAACCAGACACAGAAGCTTCCTGGCTGATCTAGGAGTCGAGGTGTCCTTTGAAATGATACAGAAGGCAAGCTTGCTTGGGACAGCTCACATCCTACGAAAGGTCTTGAACTAGAAAGAGAAATGAACAATGAAAAGAGGACTTGTTTGATAGAATAGAGAACAGATAACCCTAGATTTCTGGAAGAAGTCCGGTTGCTGTTTAATATACCAACAGAACATCAAGTTGTGGATAAAGGAAATAATAATAATAATAATAATAATAATAATAATAATAATAATAATAATAATAATAATAATAATAATAATAATAATAATAATAGTAATAATAACTCTTATTTACCGAGGTAGCCACTTCAGCTATCAGCTGATAACCCTTCCAGCGGGCCCTGCATAACATTATTATTACCCTTCTCCATTCTTGTATGCCGAGCGCCTGGCTAGAAGGCAGAAGGTCCCATTTTTGTAAGTCTTTGGTATGACTCGGCCGGGGATCGAACCCACGACCTCCCGTTCATGAGGCGGAAGCTCTATCAATTGAGACAACATGCCAGGTTGGTTGGGGCACATTCACTCAAAATTTCGTTCTGGAAAGCTTGCATTTTGTTTAAAAACAAAAGAAAACAAAAAACAAAAACTCTTGCTACACCTTGTAGATAAGATCTAATTCTAAGCGCAATGCCAAATGGTTCGATCACCCTGTCACAACACCTTCTTGCAGTATAGACAATCCCACAACGCAAGAGGGCAGCAGACTGTTCGACACAGATCGACATACTGCGGTGGGCGCTCCAAATCTTATAGTACACAAGTCAATAGCGCGTTATGTACATTCGTTCGATTTTTGTCTATTTTGACCAATATATGCAGATTTCTTTTAATATTTGCAATGAGAAATTATCAGGGAAGTTCAGGTCGCAGCTGTGCGGTGCTCAAATGCCACAAGAATTGGAGAAAGTTTAAAAACTGGAAGCTAACTGAGTGCGAAATTCACTCGCTTTTGACTCATGAAGCCTGTTTGTGTGAGAAGCCGTACTCCCTACACAGGTTTCCGCAAGCAATGTGAAGGAATTCGTCGCCAGTGGGTAAAAACATCAACAGAAAGGACTTTGAAGTCAAGAAACATTACCATTATGTACTTTTGCGTAAAATTTAATGAGTGAAAACATGACTTTGTAAACAGGGTAAGACTGAGGGCTCCCGTTTGTTACGGCTTCTATGCTGCAATCGAATTTTTACTGACAAAACTAAGTTGAAAAACCATCGAAAGTACAAAAATACCTTCACTATCAGATATGGCCATTGTCAGTGTTGGAGGTCTCGAGACTGGTCTTGGTCTCGAGACCAGTCTCGAGACCAGTATGTTTTGTCTTGGTCTTGGTCTTGGTCTCAAACTCTCTGGTCTTGGTCTTGATCTTGGTATCGAGCCTTCTAGTCTTGGATTTTTCGGCCGAGACCAGCCCGAGACCAGCTATTAAAATAACGATTTTACACATTAATCTTTACGCTCACGCATGTCGAAGCAACCCAAAAGTGCCCCTTTTACCCTAAAATACCCCTTTTCAAACGTGCTAAGTGCCCCCTTTCATCTTAGAAGGGCCCATTTTCTTTGTCAACAAGTGCCAGGTTTTGCCTTCTTATAAGTGCCCCTTTTCGTTTCAGATAAGTTTCCCTTCTTAAAACCGCTCTTTTTATGCCTGATTAGCGCCCATTTTCCTTATTTAGCGCTCTGCTCCCTTCTGCAAGTGCATCTTTTTCACTTCAGTTGAATAATCCCTTTAAAAATGTGATTATTGCCCCCTTTGGCTACTTCTTTTCCTTTCTCATGGTGCTATTCCTCTTCTGCAGAGTGCCCCTTTCAACTCTGATACGTGCCCCATTTGATATTTGATACATGCCCTCATTTACTTCTGAATGTCCCTTTTCTTTTCTAAATTTAGTATGCCAATTTCTCCATCTGTTAACATGGTTAATGTAAGATAATTGCAGTTAGCGCCCTTTTTGTTTTCTGATAGTGCCCCTTTTCGATGCGGGCAAGTGCCTCTTTTAAAAAATAGGATATCCCAATTGATTTCTGATATCAAAGTGCCCCTTTTCCTTTCTAGCAAATGCAATGATCTCTCCTCATGATTTAGTGCCCCTTTGAATGATAAGTGCCTCTTTTCATTTCTGATGAGTGTTCGGTTTGACTGTGACAAGTTCTCGTTTTCGGTCCCCTTTTCCTTAAAAATTGGCCTAGTACAATTCTCCTTCTGATAAAAGCCCCCTTCCAATCTAGTAAAGGCCCCGTTTCTCTCTTGAGCCATTTCATCTAGTATAAAATTTTCACTTCACCTCTGGTAAGCTCCCTAAAGTCCTCGAAAGAGCCATTCACGAATAGCTCCAAAGAATCAGTGAGGCTTTACAGAACGAGGTAGAGGAGCAGGGGACAAGAAGGGCACAGCGCCTTCTGTACATTTCATTGGAAGGAACGGTGCCCCTATACATTGAAGCAATGAGGGTATTTTTTCCCAAATTCTTTTTAAAGCTCGCTCGCTACTCGAGCTCGCAGTTATTATATCTCACGCATGCATCTGACGGAAGGCTCTTCAAGTATTATTGTAACCATATAAATTCTTTATCTGTTCTCCGTACTCATATTCCTGATGGTATTGTGCTAAACCCCCGTTCATTTCGTGTGTGTGTATATATATATATATATATATATATATATATATATAATATACTGAAAGAAATGAAAATGGGAGAATAATAATTGCGTAGCTCCCTCAATGTTCCCCAGAGCTGTCATCCATTTTGAATCAAGGGCTGAAAAAATGCCTCCGCCGGGAATCGAACCCGGGTCACTGGCTTAGAACGCCAATGCCTTACCACTAGACCACAGAGGCGGGTTGGAAATCTGTCTGTCGGTCAATTGGATTCGGTCACGCCTAACTGCTGGCCCGCCGTTCTAAGCCAGTGACCCGGGTTCGATTCCCAGCGGAGGCATTTTTTCAGCCCTTGATTCAAAATGGATGACAGCTCTGGGGAACATTGAGGGAGCTACGCAATTATTATTCTCCCATTTTCATTTCTTTCAGTGTTTATTATTTACAAGGGAGTTGCCAAAGTTGTTTGCATTTGTCAAATTTCTTTCAATATATATATATATATATATATATATATATATATATATATATATATATATACATATATATATGATTGATGATGTAATCAATGAATCCTATATTTTCAGCTCTTATATACTATAGTTATTAATTATTTTTTATCTGTTCTATTTGATTTTTATTCATGTACATAATTGAAATAAGTCAATGAATACTATTTCCCACTATTCTTTCGTGTGTCACCACCATTCCATTATATTTCGTAATTCCTTAATATCACTGTTAGAAAAGTTGTTTAAAAAAAACCCGTTAGCTTGTTTAACATTATGAACCTACCAACTGTTATTTTTTTTTTTTTTAATTGTAGGTAAAACATGTGGGGATTTTTTTTTTCTGAAACAACTGCTGGTATAGGTTCATATTTTAAACAGATTTTAAACAACAGTATGTTCTAATAGTGTTTATTCGTTTCTGTTCGTTTTATCATTGTTCTGAAAGAGTGTATAGGTAAGTAAATAAATAAGCAAATGAAAATAAATTAATTTGTTGTAATCATTCCTTTATTTCAAAGAGAAATAGTATACATGTGTACGTGTACAAAATAAGGAACAATTAATCAAAACCAGGTCCATGAACCTATTCTGGTTCAAGGCAAGTTTGAAATGGCGATGTATATTTAAAAAAAAAACACGAGAGTAGAAAGTTAATTTAAAAAAATCGATAAAGATAAATCATGAATTACCAGTAGATTTTGAAAACAACAGAATAAATAGAATAAAATACTCAATAGCACTGGCGTAGCTAAGGGGGCACAAGGGGCCCATGCCCCTTCCGTTGATCAAAAAAAAAAAAAACTTTCATCGAGTCCACTTCACATACCTTACACTACCCGTACCCTGCAAAATGAAAGGCAAACGTAAATATGCCACTTCCCATGTATGTTACGCCTAATACTGAATTTTAGTGTGAAGAAAATGCCATTTTCATGCACGAATTTTCAAAAATCTCCCTACCGTGGGCCTCCCACACCCTCCCCCGCTCGGTCACTTCGCTCCCTCGCCTTGGCCACCCTATATGCCACTTCTCATATAAGTTACCACTAATACTGAATTTCAGTTCGCAAAAAATGCCATTTTCATGCTCGAATTTTCAAAAATCTCCCTACCGATGGAGGGGGGGGGAATACCCCCTCACCTTGCCCCCTTGCCTTGCCCCCTTATATGCCACTTCTAATATAGGTTACCCTTAATACTGAATCTTAGTGTGCAGAAAATGCCATTTTCATGCACGAATTGGAGGGGGATACCCCCTCCCACACCCCCGCTTGGTCTCTTTGCTCCCTCGCCTCCCCCCCCCCCCCCCCCCCGTTGAAAATTCTTGACTACGCTAGTGCTCAATAGATTTCATATGTAAAACATCTCCATTAACTCTCACTTCCTTGAACTTCTTTTTTTTTTTAAATTTTCAACGAAATACAAACCCCAAAATAAAATGTTTATAATAAGAATATTATGAAATATTTATATAAAACATAAATATTCGAAATAAACATTTAAAAAATCATGTTGATGGTAATTTTGAATGAAAAGTAGAATAGCTATAATAGATACATATAACATCTGATAACTTCCAATTGCATCATGAAATACAAATCGCCCACAAGCATGACAAAAAAAAATGATATTTAAGGTCTATGATATACTTAAAAATATGATATACAAAAAAAGAAAGTAAATACTTTTTCAAGTTAAGATTTTTCTTAGAAGACTTCGATAAAAATCAGTATATCATTATATTGAATTAAAGGAAATTTAATTGTCTTTTGATCTGGTAGGTGAACACGAAGATAAACTATATGCATGAGTGAACACCTTCGTTTTTCTCTTCCAAGGTACAAAAGTAAAAATTGCACAAATGGGCAGTTTGCCATTCATGTGTAAATGCCCTTCCACATAACAATGGAAGCAAAGATTAAACTTACACAATGGAACGGCATAATAATGAGCCTTTGCTCTCTAAATAAATTTGATTTTTAATCACTACACCATTACTGTCATTACATTTGATTCATAAGTTCATAAATTCATCAAGTCATGAATTACAAACATCACATTTGGGGCATTTAATCACCCATGTGGATACTCCAGATGTCATTTAAATTTAGACATAACAAAAGGTTCTTCTTCTCCTTCTCTCTCTCTCTCTCTCTCTCTCTCTCTCTCTCTCTCCTTTTCTTTTTTTTTTGGGGGGGGGGGGGCGGATAGAGAGCGGGGGGTGGGTAGAGAATAGAGAGCAAAAGCTCAGTTATATAATTTCAGCCAAGTCTCTCAATGTTTAATTTGATCTTTTGTTCCCATCGTTGTGGAAGGGCATTTACAATGAATGGCAAACTGTCAATTTTTGCAATTTTTACTTTTGTACCTTGGTAGAGAAAACGAATGTGTTTACTCATGCGTGAAGTTTCTCTTTATTTTCACCTTCCAGATCAAAAGACCACTGAATTACCTATAATTTGTTATATGATATATTGATTTTTATAAAGGTCTTCCATGAAAAATCTGACCTTGAAAAAAATGTTTACTTTTTTGTGTTGAGTGTAGTTTTTCCTATTCTCCGAGAAGAAAACGTTTGGAATACTTTGGACTCTAATAGCTGCGTCAACAGCAAAGGTCATATTACGGGAAGAATTGATGAATGAATGTTATTCATCTTTTGGATGACGTAATATAGGCAGGTCCCGAAGTCGTAGAGGCACTTTTTTCAGGAGAGAGAAAACTACAGTTGAGCGATTTTATTCTACCCTTGCATGAGGAAGAAAAAGATCACTCTGAAGTCTTGAAAGCAATATACAAATGCAAGGCCAAATCCTTTTTTTTTTTTTGCAAAAGGGAGGGGGCGGTCGACCTTTTCAGGTGTCTGTTTTACCCGAAAAAGGGGGTCCTCGGTAATTTACCATAAATTGTGCTTTTTCTGCTTTTCAAAAGGGGGAGCTGCGGCCGATTCGGGCCTTGGGTTCCAAGGGGGGGGGGGCGTGGCCATCCCCTTGATTCGCCCCTGGAATGGGAACTGAACTGAATTTATTTTTACTCGACGGGTAAAACTTACATCAGTCTGAAAAAAACTGCTTTTTTGGCGTAAGTACATAAAGCCGAACATAATTCTGTGCTTTTCAATGAAAAACATCACATTTTCATATCATTTTGAAAAAATCATTATCAATTTTATTTCGGGTGGTATAGTGGTAAAGAATATCATTCGTGTGTGACGTAGTATTTATCTATTTATTTATTTGCAATCAGAGAATCATTCCTCTCTTGAAAACTGAAAACAATCGTGCTGGAAAAAATCTTTTAAAAAGCATTTTGTGAAACAATCAATATGTAAGTTTACGATTTTTGGATTGTTTGTTTGTTTGCTTTCTTTTTGTTTAGTTTCACGTTAGAAATAGCAACAATACGAAAATGGACCCCCTATCAAAGACAATGAAAATATAAAGAAACCTATCTTAGTAAGTTGCAGTCTGTATAAATTTTTGTTGCTGATTTATGTCTTATAGCGCTATGCAACATTATTAATCAGATGTTTATCAAACAATATTGCATGTCTTCGTCAGTGTAATTTCTTTTACTTCTTAAAATGCAAATAGATCGGATATATATATCAGCGATGTTGCAGTGCTTCGAAAGGGATCATGCACATCATTCATTTTCAGGAATAAAAAAGAAAAAAGGAGACAAAAAGAATATGAGGGGAGGGGGAAAATAGAAGTATAAAACTAAAAGACAACATATATTATTAATAAAAGATGAGATATATGAATTATCGAAAATGCATTTAAAAAAAAAAGACTCATGATTAAGGTCGGCAGATGTAAAGGAAGATAAGAAGGAAAGACAAAAAGGTTCTAGAAGAATTTTTCTTTGAAAGATGAACTCAAAGAAAAGGCTAAAAGAAGTAATTTTTCTTTTGAAGAAAGGGGGAGAACGAATAAAGACAAAAAGGTAGAGGAATGAAGGGAAGAAAAGGGAGAAAGGGGAGAATAAAAAGAAGTTTTAAAAAGAAGAGAATTATGAAATACAAAAAAGCAGGGGAGAAAGTAACGAAAAGAAGAAGCTCAAAACCACTATTTCGGCGCAATTGGCCAAAAATCGTGTTCCAGCCCTCCCAGTGAAGAGATTAAGCTTTTGTAAAATGTTGTTGTACTTTTATATGATGCTAAGGGACATATGAATAAAATCTATAATCATTTTATGGGCAGGTTTACACTAATAAGCGAGTGATACGGGGTTAAGTTTGGGCAACAAGCTTAAAACTGCATGTCGCCAGCAACTTTTTGGTGTGTTTTTCCACCTTTTTACAAACATATGAGCACGTAGAAGAAGCGAGATGAAAAATTCATCAAAGCGGCGCCAGGTACCATGCAAACATGATAAAATCGTGAAAGTTATCCTTTATTTAAAAATGAGACACCGATTGAAAATGTGTCGCCAGATTTACTGAAACATACGTTACCACTTTCATACTGGACAATAAGATATGCCTTACAGTGCCAGATTGCATGATATTATTGTTTTTCTGATCTACAGGAATATATGTACAAGTCCAAAGAGGGTAGCATTCATATTTAAAAGCTTTGCAATTGATAAACTGGAAAAGGAGAGATGGAGCAAAAGGTAGAGATAAGAGTTGTAACATACGTTACCATAATTTCTTAAAAAGACAAATCTAGAGGGATGGAATCATTGTTGTAGAGTTGAGAGCAATAGAGTTGATCGTCATGACCTAGGAATATTTAAAATCAAATCCAATGTATACTGCTAAATGAAAGGATTCATACCTCCGTTGTAACATATGTGATGTAACATACGTTACCCTCATTAAAATCATACCTGCATTAATCACTTATTACCATCTTAATAGACACAATCTGTGTTTGCGCCATCTGCGAATGGTCCAGGGTGAACTCCAGAGACTACTTTCATTATAATGGTTGCATGCAAAGTACCGGTACATGCACAAGACCTCTCTTTGAAAATTTTAGAATAGTATATTTTCGCAAAAAATGAGATTTGTTGTTTCATTGCAATATGCTAATTGCTTGAGTTATGTATGTTGATTCAGTCAATAATCCCCTCGAAAAGATTCAGTCATTACTTTATCCTGCATGCATATTTTACACGAGAAATGAACCCATTTATTTGTGTAACGTAAGTTTCAAAATTCTGGTAACGTAAGTTTCAAAAATTCATCATAACCTAAAGGACGTCTGAGCTTGAATGTTATCTTTACTTTGAAATTGTTTGATTGTCAGCAATGATGCACACGGTTTTTTTTCAACAAAAACATCTCAAATTCAATAATTCAATGTCTCTCATTTTCCTATTTGGACGGGAGTAACTTTAAAGCAAAGATACCCTTTTCAGAATTTTGATCAGTAAACAATTTTTCAATTTTTCTTTAATGATTTCTCGTATTTATAGAGTAGAAATAAACCCAAATCAAGATGATAAACCAATTAAATTAGAATGCTGATTTTTCTTGTACCAATTTTAATCTCTAAATATTGTCAGTTTTTCATTATGGTGTAGTAAAGTAGGTTTCAAGTGTTGGTAACGTAAGTTTTAGATATTGTTTTCATATTGATTTGGCTTGATTTATAAAAAATATTATTGTCACAGAACTGTTTGGAGGCAGTAGTCACTAAAGCAATAGTCACTAACAATGTGGGGTGGATGAAAAGCCTTTCTGGATCAGAAATCCAAGGGGCTTCTAAAAACTTGACCATGCAAGCTGAAAAGGAAGCATTTTTTCTAGCACATGTGACTGAAAACTGAATGGCTGCTATAATGGGTGTGTGTTATTGTTGTTGTTTTTTTTACCGATCGGTTAGAGTAATCAAAATCAACAAAGAAGACTGCTGTCACATATCTTTGGGGCCTCATCCGTAGAACAGTGTCAAATGGCCCACCAGAAAGCCCCACCTCTATGCAAGTAAAGAACATCTTAAAAGACCTCTTCAGACTATTTTTTAAATCAAAAGGATCCTAAATTGAAAAATGCCTTCAAGGATTTCTCATTTGTATAAAAAGGGGAAAACCAAATATCTTCTTGTTAATTTGTCAGGGTAATTAGCACCAAAATAGCAGTTAGTGTCAAAACTGATAAGGTTGATATGGATGTCACTCTGATCCTTTAAAGTTGCAGCCCTTTTCGATGTTATTTTAGGCTAAGACCTACGTCTTTCTTTTTTTTTTTTTTTGAAGGGGACTTCATACGTTAGCCAGCTATGGAGCATCGTAATAATTTTATATAATTTATGAGGAACTTTTATTGCTCTACATTCCTTGAATCTGTGTCCAAAGGCGTTAGAGCTCAAAATGAAATTTCAAATACTGTTGAATGTTGATGTTTATTATGAAAAGCGTCTATTGTTCACGTTTGAGAACAATTCCTTCAAACTACTCACATATATTCAAAGGTAATATATTTGTAATAGGGTACAAGGATGCATACTTTTTTTCATTAGTGACGAGGTGAGGGGATGGGGGAGGGGAAGGGAAAGAGGGTGAGAAAGATGGGAAATGAGGAAGATGGGAGGATAAGGAAAATGATGGGTGATTAAGATGAGGGAATGAGGAAGATGGGGGAATGCGGATGAAACTACAGCAGGAGTTTGGTCGTATTGCAGTGTATGCATTTACCTCCTTGGTTTTTGCATTTATGAATACTAGTACTTCTGTCATGTCTGTTGTTGTTTGCATATTAACGATTTCCTTGATAAAACTGGTTTGATTTACTACTCTACCACACAACTGCTTTATTCTATGGACTCCTTGTTATCAGTGGGTAATATCAGACCCGGCAAGAAGATGAAAAATGCCAGATACCTAGAACACTATACTTAACAATAAAGTTAGTGAAACTTACGTTACCCATCTCTTATTATCGAACTAAAGATTCAAAGAACGCATTTTAAAAAATCCTTTTAGGCAGAAAACAGCAGTTTTCAAGTTGAATTATCTTGATAACATAAGAAAAATTCCCAAAGTGTTTCCATTTGTCTTAAAATCCCTCAAATCACCATAAATTTTACTGCAAACTTACGTCGATAACTCCAGGAACAAACCCGGGAACAAATCCCACAGTAATGTAGTACTATAAGAAATTTCAACTTTAGTTTTGACCTTATAATCATCTCACAAATGTTTTACGAGTTCATGATATGATTTACACAAATTTGCCAAGACACTACTATGTGAAAATACATTTTTGTTTATGTTTTAGAATGACCCGTGTAACTTACGTTACCGTATGTGAAACTTACGTTACAAATAATCCATCGCACATAACTTTGGGCTCAAAGTCTCACGTGGATCACAAATGTTACTCAAGAATTTTAGGGCATCGTAGTAATGGTAACATCTCCTGAGCATTTATCAGACGTGGAATATCCTGAAAAATATGGGAGCACATTGTTGAAGTTTATTTTTGTAAAAAGTGACATTTCAGTTCTATATCACATACATACCGATTGAAACACTATACCTCACCTGCAACATTTACAAACATTGCATTTGAAGAAGAAACGCACTTCAAACTCATTATCAAGCAAGTTTAAAGCTACAGTCACCAATTTTGAAGCCTTTGAAATATAATGACAGGGGTAACGTAAGTTACATGGGAATATTTACATCAGTTCATGAAAATTGACACAGCAGTCCCGTGAAGAGGTTTCATATGCCCATATTACCCAAATACACGCTTGAATATATGCCTCTTGCATTAGTATCAAAATTAAACCTTTCGCGGAAACTTTATTTTTTCACTTTTTTGACTTTGCAATTGCGCCGAATATGAGAAAGAAGAAAGCAAGATGTTTAAGGAAAATAGGAAAAAAGAGGAATTATACAAAAAGAAAGGTAAAAAGAAAGAGGAAGACGAAAAAGAGAGGAAAAGTGGGGGGGGGGGGGGGTCAGGAAAATGATGAAGAAATAGAAAAAAAAGGACATATGAGGAAAACTAAAGAAAAATAAGAATAATTAGAAGCAGAAGACTGAAGAGCAGGAAGAGAAGGAGGAGATAATGATGAAAAAGGAAGGCTGTAGAGCAGCAGGAGGAGGAGAAGGAGAAAATTTAAGAAGACAAATTTCGCACATCAACTGGTACCGAGGCAAGAACATGATGTCGCCCTCTACGTAAAATACTATTCGTCTAAAATGGCAGCTTCCATGGACCTAAATGTGACTGATAGTGATGCTTCAAAACATGAAGTTTTCCCCTCTTTTATCGAGAGGTATTTTACCGCAAGATACCAAATAGGTAAGAAGATTAGAATATCATTTTATGTTATCTAAAACTTTTATATTTTTCGTTTGAAACGTGAAAGATGAGATTGATGATAATCTAATTTGTCAGTGTAGCCCCACATATCCAAAAATTTGTTAAACAAGGCCTACTCTTCTGTTTAGAACAGAAGAGTTGGCACGTTAAAGATCCTACTTCATTTTTGAAGTAGTTTAAAGCTGATAATCTACTGTAATATTTCATGGCAAGAGTTCCATATGTACCCCCTGCTAAAATTGAAAAAAAAAATGTAAGGATATGACTTGGAATGATAGGTCTAATCTATCATAATATCAAATAAGTACTGCTGAACATGGAAAAATGCTATAAATTAAGAAATATGGGTTTATTCCGTCAGAATTAAGAGCTTACCCGTAAACTGTGCATTTCACATAGACATCGATTTATTTAGTCAGAAAAATAAGAGCAATGCATCCTAGGAGTAAGACTAATCGCGACTTCCGGCTTATAATCATTATGAGACCCTTCACTTCCAGCGTTCTCTCGCTAGCTCGATAGGTAAGGCGTCGGTCTTGAGAGGTAGATGTCCCGCGTTGGAGTCACGTTGGCAGGCATGGTAAGTCAAGAAAAAACAAAGAGCTGAGAAGTGAACGGTGGAAAATACGGTGTCTCTTAACTTCATTTTTTTTTTTTAGCGGCGGGTACATATGGAACTCTTTCCTATTTCATATAATTTATATATGACTTGATCTGTGGTTTTATTGATAGAATAATATTTTAGGATGAAAGGATAAAGCTCCTCTTTTTGAAACATCATCTGACAATTAAATGACACAACTGTGTTTATAGTGTCGTTAAGCCTAAATGGGAAAGACTTCCTTTTGCGACAGCCACCCGAATTTGCTAACGGAATAAAGCACACCTTGCATGTTGGGTGGCTGTTGCAAAAGGAAGTCTTGCCCCTAAATGATCCATCCATCCATCTGCACTGTTGCCCTGAGCTTATTAGTAATACTAGTATTGCAATTGCATTGTGCCATTAGGGAATTATGATTAGTGTTTGATTGAAAGTGTGTTTTTAGCACACACCAGCATGCAGCAAGACTAGTGGTCATGGTATTGACCACCCGTAGGTCGTTTTGAATAGTGAAATTAATTGCCGATGCGAATGCGAAATACATTGACTTAGATCTTCTATAAAAGAGAAGAAAAATTTTGATTTTACTTAGCAGCAATGTTCCTGAGGCTCTCAATTTTCCCCTTTCTGCTTCATATCTGATGAATGAACTGAAAACAGTGAATTTTAAGAAGAAAACTGACGCTTATCAGACTCGTAGCATGCTGTCAAGTAACCAATAGAAAAGCATGCTATGTAGTTTCGGGACAGACTAATCACATTTGCGGGACGAGGTCAATTCATTGACTGAGTACACAGGATGAGTGGTATTGACCACTAGCACGCATTAGTGCATTTACAAGGATATTGGGAATAGTGCTGAATGTTGCTTTACAACGAAGCTCTGTTTTGTACGGCTCCCTTTTTATATTTTTTCCTCATATATTTTGTTTTTTATAATTTGTAATTTTGAAATATTTAAAAATTACGAAACCTTACCTTTCCAGCCCCTTTCTTGATTCCGTTCCACTGCATTCCGTCATGAGCTCTGTAGACTCTGCACGGCTTTCAACGAAGTCACGTCATGTATAGCCGATACGGCAAATGGCTGTTCTCTATCACAGCCTATATCAATTATTTCCCCTTGACAGATTGTTCTTATTTGCATTCAAAGTAATATACACAGCACCATCTTTTGACAATAATATGCTCGAGAATCCCTGCATGTAAGACTAATCGAAATGGTAACCACTGATTCTTGCTCATCAAGCGGAATGGTAAGTTTTACTTTCTTTTTATTATCAATATGGAGATTTAGATCTATATGATATCTTGAAAGGTTAGACGTTTCAAAATATAAAGCAGCAAGCATGAATTCTTGCTGGTTTTAGTGGTACCACTCAAGCAGCTGCCTTACTACATATGTAGTATAGGAAAGCCACTGTGAGTGGCTTTAGCAGTGGATTGCTGAATATATTTCTAAGTTTAAATTGAAATGTCTTGTTTTCCTGGTAGCACTGCCGACTGCCCATAATCAACTCTCAAGTTGATTATTATGGCAAGTTGAATGGTGATTGATAACAATTAATACTTCAAATATTTCTAAGCGATGTATTTTGACAAACTTGTTCAATCTAAGCTTCACCTACGCAGTTATGAAAATTGAGTCAGTTTTTAAATCAATTAATGTCTACTTTAATTAGCCATAAAGCAGTTATGTCACAGTAGTAGGTCATACCCTGCAGCCTGTTTGGAAAAAGAGTGGGGAGAAAAAGTTTTCACAATGCTAATGCCTTGGCGCACAAACCCCTTTTGTATTATTTCCCTGAAGGCACTTTGATCTGATTATGGTGTTTATAACTCTATATTGAAAACTTTCTGACAATACCAGCTGTCATCCCAAGTGTCTAACAAAATAGTATTTCATTGATAAGCTTTTACTTGTGTCCCTTGTATCCCAAGTATATGCTAGTTTCAGGTATTTGGCTCATTTTACCAATTGTTTGAACCCTTTGTTTTGCTCAAGTTATAGCTCTCAGGGCAAGGAATAGGTTGGGCCCAAGTATTCACTTGAACATTTATTTGAGCACATAAGCTCTTACTGTGGAGCTTTATCTTTCAAGGAAAGGCTAGTTTTTTGGACTATATGTTCCATTACATCTGCACAGTGCTGAAAATTGGGCTGCCATTTGCATGGTGGACATACTTGACACTGTGCCGGCATATTTGTAACAAGTCTGAAAAATCTATGGCAAGTGAGCACAAAACAAGAGACATCACATTTTCACAAAATTTCAACAATGAAGTTCAGTCATGAGGAAATAGGCCTCTGTTTCAAGGGATAATGGCAAGGGAGGATGGGGCCTCATTCAGATCTCCAATTTTTTATGTACCGTAGAGCCCTAGAGGAAATGTTAAAAGTTTGAAGTGAGTGCACCCCATGCTCTTGCAATTGTCTCACAATTAAGTTGTAGATATGAATCCAATACTATGTCAAAAGGGGAGGGGTGGGGGACTTGGACTGAAATTCATTTGGGGAATTGAAATGACTGTCCCATTCAGCCTTTGTCGACCATCCCTCAAACGCCAAAGTCCGAACTCACTGGTCCTCAGGCCAAAATATTGAGAGGCCAGTAGGGAAACCACCTAAATCGCCTATCCCCCCCCCTTCCTCCCCAAGTAGGTGTTGCTAAATTGTCGCTAAAATTGATTAGTCTTTCCCAGTTTTTGCGATTTTCGCAAGCATTGCATGAAGCACCATCTATACACACAAGTCTGGGTAAATTTAAGGTTTGCCTAATCACCTAATCACCCAGCGTTCTGTTTACTAAAATCACTGTATTCCCTCTTTTTATTCGAAAATTAGAAGGAAATAAGACTATTTTGGAACAATGAAACCTCTAATATTACTGTCTTTTTGTGAATTTTCAAGGGAGTTCATTTTACAACGTGTTATTGTCTTCCCAGTATTTAATCACGAATAGCAGTTTTTTTCAAAAAAAAATTCTCTTACAAGCCTTTCTCATCCAAAGTGTTGATTGGAATATCGAAAACACTGACCAAAAGAAAAAAAAAAACCCGAGATATATTTACAAAAGATGTAAGAAGATGTAAGAGAGGAAATAAAGAAGTTGGATTAAAGCATGAAATTTCTACTTGTTTGTATATAAAGACAAAACTAAGACTCCGTTAACAAAATTTAATATTGATATTTCGCCCATAGGGCTGCTTCAGGATATGATGATACGAAGTACAGTATGAGGCTTTTACAGTATGATGTGTATATAAATACAAGACAAAAAGTCTAAAACATATCTCTGTATTTTTTCAGTCAGGGACCTTTGATGAAATCTGAATACAGATTTATGTAGCTACACTTCTCAGCTACATTTCCTGTAAAATGCAGGGCAAACCCTTTAGTCATGCTTCAGTGAACACGACTGAATGCAAAATGTAATTTTTTAAAAGTTCACAAGCTTCATGTCATGACTGATGCAGTGATATCGGAACATACTTTAAGTTTTCTGCGTTTGAAGGCATAATCATACGCGCATGCGCACTCCTTATTTCTATTCTGTGCAACCGACCCTCGTATATTTTTCAAACATTGGTTCACATTTTTGATATTTGAAAATACTTCCTGTGGATATTATACTTTGAAGAAACTTTCAGACTGGTATTTTTACACTATAACCCTTATGTTTATCCCATTTTCAAGTAACAAAACAAGATTTTTTCGTAAAATCATAACAATGTTTGGGTAACCATGATAAGTCTTCTTGGGGAGTTCGTCCGGTTTACATTTTCATCGAAATCCCGACCTCTTATGCTTCAGTGAGCAAATGAGACGAGAAAATTATGCAAATGAGGAGAAAGTTTAGCGCTTTGCCAGTTAGTTACCTCAGGAAGATACTGTATGTGCCAAATTTCATGAAAAACTCACAGAAGATTGAACAATATTCATCAATGAAAGTAGGCCAGATTTCATTTTTTATTTCTTCCCCATTGACACTATGTACAGTTTTAACAAAAGTGAAAATTGGCCTATTTTCACTGATGATTATTGTTCATTCTACTGGGAGTTATTTCATGAAAATTAGCACATTTCTTCGGGAGGTCATTAACTAATGGGATCGTGCACTAAATTAAGTATCCGATGCGGCACGGAGCAGGGACAACGCCCTAAACTTTTCGCTCATTTGCATAATTTTCATGTCTCTTTTGCTCACTGAAGCGTAAGAGATCGGGATTTCGATGAAAATCAAATCAGAGGAACTTCCCAAGAAGACTTATTTTAATTTACCAAATTAAGCAATTGACTTATGGTCCATAAGTGAAAAAAGAGCTTTACCAGTTCCACGTGCTCATTGAAGCGTGAACCTTCAATTAAATGCCATGAGATCATTGATACAATGTACACCGGTCATATAAATATGCTAATAATGTTATCAATAAGATTTTTAGTGTGCACAAAAATAAGGCAATAATTACTGGATAATTTCAACATGGTGATATTTTGTTCTTATTATGTGTTCATTCAACCGTGAATTGATAGGTATCAATTGCAAAAGTTTTAAACCCTTCCAAAATATGACTTCCTCTGCATTAGATCATCTTCTCCGCGCAAAAGATGTAAAAACTGCAGTTTTTGCCATTTTCACCTCTTGCTCACTCAAGCATGAAATTTGACGCACAACTCATCTCGTATGTTTGGTAGCGAATAACATTTATGTTGCATGCCTTCAAACGCAGAAAACTTAAAGTATGTTCCGATATCATTGCATCAAAGTCATGGCATGAAGCTTGTGAACTTTAAAAAAAAATGACAATTTTGCAAATAGGTCGTGTTCACTGAAGCGTGACTGAAGGGTTTGCCCTGCATTTTACAGGAAATGTAGCTGAGAAGTGTAGCTACATAAATCTGTTTTCAGATTTCATCAAAGGTCCCTGACTGAAAAAATACAGAGATTTGTTTTAGGGGGAATTTACTTTTTGTCTTGTGTGTATCTATATACATAATTGGTACCAGAATTTGGTTTTCGTGCGTTTACATCAAAATTTGGGCCGGGCCGAAGCTAGATGTAAACTGGATCTTAGTGTCTAGCTCGTGGGCCGTATGACTCGCGGGTGTCTAGCTCGTGGGATGTACCCGATTAAATAAGATCACATTTTAATGTGTGGTTTTCTGAAAGAAATCAGTTTCCATATCTGAAAAATATATTTCTCATGATTGTGTGGAGCTTAAAAATTGCTACATTTTTTTATGCGCGTTGGCCTCCTTTTCTGCAAAAGTTCAAGACAATAGACTTCTGACAATATCTAGCAATATTTTAGCATATATATTTCCTTTTTATTTATAAATCCCAAATGCCTCTTAATTTTATACGCTACTGCAAAAATAACTTCAAATGAATTGCGTTTTTGTGAGAAATTTGTCAATGTCAACTACTCCTGGGTTTTGATTCAGTTTACAGCGCATTGTCATTATTAAAAACGGCACCTGCCATGAGTACGTGACAAAAACTTTACACGATTTCTCGCTTGCTTATTTATTCGCCCCCGACAGCGTTCTTTTTGTACCATTATTGAGGTTTACTTAATCCTATTTTTTTCTTGAAAACCTGTTTTCCCTCGGCTGTTACGTTTTGTCTTCTTCTGTTATTCTTAGATTGTTTTTCGTATTTTGCAGATGTTCTTTGATCCCTTTTCTCACTTCCTCTAACTCAGTTTCACATTCATTTAATATTTCTTTGGCCATTTCAGTTATTACTATTACAATCATTGCCATTATTTTCCTCATCCTCCATGATTGTTGTTACTGCTGTTATCATTTCTGTTATAATCATAGTTCGCGATCCTCCAACGACATCGTATGCCTCCGACGGAGCGATTGACAACAGATCTAGAGTGCAACGACTTTACAACAGTCGCAGGAACAACAGCGAAAGTGTCGCTTTAGCGAGCAGCAGCAGCGAGAGCAATAGTGATATATTGAGCGATGAATCAACGTTGTCGGCTGAAACCCCTCCGAAGACCTCTCTAAAAGGTCGGAAAGCTGCTAAGAGAAAAAAGAAAAGGATCAAATAAGAAAAGTAAGTGTTGATAGCAATACCACGTACCGTACGTGCTTTTGGGCTTGTTTCACTTCACTGATGGATGGATTATGTATGAGCAGTCTATAAGAAGCAAGAAAGATGATAAGAAGAAACGAAATGAAATGTTTACTTGTGGGCAGACTGAAACTTTTGACGTTGATTAAGCTACTTTCATGGATGATTTGTTTGTACATTTTATTTCCTTGAACGTTAGGGGGCTTAGAGATAAGCTCAAACGGAGAAAGATTTTTCTATGGTTAAAACAACAAAAGGCAGATATTTTTTTTTTTTACAAGAAACCTATTGGTCACGTGAATTAGAGACAGCAATTCGTCATGAATGGAAAGGCAAGTGTTTATTCAACCATGGAACAAATCATTCCAAAGGAGTTGCTATTATGATAAAAAATAATTTATGTACTGAAAGAAAAAGCTATCAAAACAATGAGAACGGTGAAATAGTAAACTTTAATATTTTGAATACATCCTCAAATAAAGGCGGTAGAATTATAGCATTTTGAGTATAGTAAGAAAAAATATTTTTATTTAAATGTCTATGCACCAACTAAAAGTGCAGAGAAACGCGAATTTTATATTATGCTAGATGCTTGGTTAAACCAATTTATACACAAAAATGATATTTTGATATTTGGTGGTGACTGGAATACTGTTCAAACTAGGAAGAAAGACACTTTAGGTATATCTCATGCATGTGTTCTAAATAAAGTTTTTAAACGATTACAGCATAAACATAAACTAATAGGCATCTGGAGAAAATTCTATCCTGATAAGAAACAGTTTACCTGGAGACAAATGACTTTAGGTTTGTTTTCTCGACTTGATTATTGGTTAATTTCTCGAGATACCAGTTGTTTAGATGTTGTTTATTTGTTTAGATATAAGTCCTGCACTGAAATGTGACCATAATGCTGTTTCTTTAAAATTAAAAGTATCTGAAAAGAAAAGAGGAAAAGGATACTGGAAGTTCAATAATTCTCTTTTAAATGATGCTAATTATGATGCTAGACAAGAAATGGAATACTCTATACGCCTTCAAAATCTGAAGTGGCACTCCCTCAACTCTAGGAGACATTATCTTCTGATTAGTTTTGTTCTTAAAGTCTTGTTTTGCATTGTAAAATGTGAAGCTGTCCAGTTTTTCATTCATGTCAACCATAGATACACTGAAATAATTCAATTCAAACACCTAAAAGCTCGCACCCAAAGGTTGCATGGTTCTGCCATTCACACATTTCCTCGTGTTTTGGATGCATTACCTGCTTCTCTTAAGATCGACATTTTACTACTCTCCTTTCACACCTGGCTCTTAAAATTAAAGGAGCAAGTCCTCTCTGTGGATTAATTTCATATGACTTTTATTAGTATTGTACATGTATGATAAATCCGTAATCATTACATAATCTTTACACGATGTTTTTTTTTCAACAGTTTCATAATGTAATTATTATAGTAACAATGTCTTAACTCATCATTCACAATTTTTCAAACCTTTATAATGCATCCGTGTTCAGCTTTTTGTTTTCTTTTTCTTTTTTTAAATATGTATGTTGTCAGATCTGTAATACTTTGCCATACAAAGTTAATACATACCTGCTTGTTACTGCTAGTTGCACAGCGCCCTCTATCTCTACATGTGTCGGACTTGGGTACATGTATCACAGCACCATTCCTTGGTGTGTGTTTTACGTGTGCCCAGGGCGACATCCTTACCTATCCTTAAATTTGTATTCTCTTTTTCTTTCTGATCATTGTAATTATTATTCGCTGTTCATCATACGATGTACATGTATTCATTACATTATTTTATGTACTTCTATTTATGTAAAGTCACATGCATTGGAAAAGAAGACCTTCGGGTTATAGTTATTAAGTTAATCTTTTTCTTTTCCCGGCATCCATGTGACTCTCCTTATATTCTACTATTGTTTGTATTTGTTCTTTGGTTTGTTGATTCTGCCGAATAAAATAATAGTAATAATAATAATAATAATAATAATAATTATAATAATAATAATAGTAATATATGCATGACATTAAAAATGTGATACGTAATGTGAAGCATGAATTTTCATATTTAGATAAGCAAATGAAATGGGAAATGTGTAAGGTTAGGATAAAAGAATGTAGTATAAAATATTCGAAACAGGTGAATATGAATAAAATGAAATATATTAACAAAATTGAAAAAGATTATAAGGTTTCTTGTGAAACAGTTGATGCTTCTTTTAATACAAATAACGTTGAAACTATGCAGAAATAAAAAAAAGGCATTGATACTTGGTACAGATATAAATGTGAAGGTGCATTTGTTAGATCTAGAGAAAGATGGCTCGAACACGGGGAAAATCTAAATATTTTTTACAGCTCGAAAAACAAAGAGGCAAAAGGAAAGAAATTGATTATATTGAAGTAAAAGGTAAAAATATATATGATAGTAGAAAGGTGCTTTTGAAGATCCAAGAATATTATTCAAATCTTTATTCACAAAAAGAAGAAAGGAACGTTGATTTTAATGAGTATTTTGAAGGTTCAGAGCTTCGAGCTCTCACAGAGAAGCATGCCATTGAATGTGAAGGCGAACTTACAGAAAAAGAATGTTGGGGAGCCCTTTCATCCATGCATAAGGATAAGTCACCTGGAAGCGATGGGCTTAGTGTCGAATTCTATCGGTACTTTTGGAATGATTTAAAAGATATGTTAATTGAAAGTCTCAATAAAGGTTATGAACAAGGTACGCTGTCCTTAACCCAAAGGCAGGCTGTTCTTACGTTGTTGTTTAAAAAAGATAATAAGGCCAGTTTAGACAACTGGCGTCCGATATCGTTATTAAATATTGATTATAAAATTGCTGCCAGTGTTTTATCCACTCGACTTAAACAAGTAATTCTATATATTATATCTGAAGACCAAACTGGATTTATGAAGAAAAGGTAAACCGCAGAAAATGTGAGGTTGGTGCAAGATGTCATTGACTATTACTGTAGTAAAAATCAACCAGGAATTCTAATGTTTTTAGACTTCCGTAAGGCTTTTGATAATGTAACTCATAATTATTTGTATAATACTTTGCGGAAAATGAACTTCAAAACCTCTTTTATTCGATGGGTTGAAACACTATACCAAAATTCAAATGGAGAGTGTTGAATTATGGATGGCTGTCAAAAAAATTCAGTATTGAACGTGGCGTTCGCCAGGGTTGTCCATTATCTGCATTACTTTTTTTTAATAATAATTGCAGAAGTATTAGCTGAAAAGATAAAATAAAAACATTACAGGTAAACACGTACCACTGGATGAACAAAACAGTAAAGAAATAAAAATTGCACAGTATGCAGATGACACAATTATATTTGTAGAATCTCCCCTTTCAATGAGATATGTAATGTCTGAAGTTAATAAGTTTGGAGAAATAGCAGGTCCGACTGTAAACTGGAATAAATCAGATATTATGACATTATGTGATACAATTGAGTTAGAAGATGCAAACTTTACAGACCAACCGGTAAAATGTTTAGGGGTGTATGTAGGTAAAAACTATGAAGAAGTAGAGAGACTAAATTGGGAAGGAAGAATGGCGAAAGTAAAACACATTTTGAATTTATGGAAAATGTGCAGTTTAACATATTTTGGAAAAGTGACAATATTGAAAAGCTTAGTTGCATCGCAATTTGTTTACATTGCCACAGCAGTAAACGTTCCCAAATATATAATCAAAGAGTTGAACAAACTAATGTATTCCTTTTTATGGCATTCAAAGAGGGACAGAGTTAAAATGACAGTATGTATAAACCAGGTGTTAAACGGGGGACTGGGAATGGTTGACACTGAACAAAATTTAACGCTCTGCGCTTATCATGGATTATAAAATTTTTAAGTGATATTGAGGGAGCTTGGAAGGCTCTTTTTTCTTATTGGACAAACAAATAGATAGATTTCCTTTATGTTTAAGATTCAATTGTAATGTAAAAGATCTGATTTGCTTATGTAGAAAACAGAAATTACCACAGTTTTATTTGGATTTCTTACGTGTATGGGCCAATCTTCGATTCATTGATATTTTTTTTTTGAAAGTACATGACATTGGAAATCAAATCATTTGGAATAACAGTAATATCAAATATGCTAACAAAATGTTGTTCTTTAATAGATGGATTGGTTTAGGTATAATGAATGTTATACAAATAATAACAGACGGTTGTTGGAAAGAAATCAGTGATATTTTAAATATTACTGAAGCAAAAAATTTGTTAAAGTCATTTTGAGTTCTCAAAACTGAAAAAGGCGTTTCCGATAATCTGGTTAAATAAAACAAAATATATGAAGTATACTGAGTATTATCCAGAAGATTTGTTCGAAATTTCTTCTGGTGATTTAATTGATGTTAGATCTATGAAAGCCAAACAATATAATAATCTATTCGTTGAACCGAAACAAACAGAGCCATATTTTTTCTACTTTTGTATGGATTATTTTAAATTACGAGATGATCTTGATTGGATTAAAATTATGCTTTTCAAATTTACGTACATAAAAGATAACAGAATCAAACAATTTAATTTTAAGCTTTTCCATAGAATATTACCATCAAAAGACAATCTATTCAAGTGGAATGTAGTAGGTAATAATCAATGTAATGTTTGTAAATATCAGGAGACGACAGTGCGTATGTTATTTGAATGTAAAAGAGTCAAGGTATTTTGGAAAATTATTGAACGAATGATTTGTTATATTTTTCAGACAGAAGTTAAAATTGATAATTTGTATATGATAATTGGATTCAATATTGCAGATGAAAAGAATATGATTAATCTTATTATTAATTTTGCGCAGTATGTTATTCATAAAGATTATATTAAAAAGTTGTGGAAAGAAACAAGAGTTACAGGTGTTGCCAAAGCGTTATGGACAAATTTTAAGTTTGAATTACGTCAGTATTTGAGTTGTAAATTTATTTGTAGATATTATGATTCAAAAGCAGTCGAAAAAGTATTTCAGTATTCTTGACTTAATGTCATCAGTGATTTGAGATATTTTGATGTATAATATGTAAATATTTGTTATGGATATATGTATATTAATAAAGTTCCTCGTATGAGGTAAAAGAGAAAAAAATGATTATGATGATTATTATTACTGTTGTCATTATTATTATTACTAATTTATTATTATTATTATTTTTTTTTTTTATTATAATCATTATTGTTATTATTGGAATAGCAGTATACATAGTAGAAGTAGTAGTAGTCGTAGTAGTGGTAGGAGTGGTAGTAGTAGTAGTACTTGTAGTATTAGTCGTAGTAGTAGTATAGTATTAGTATAGTGGTAGTGGTAGAAGTGGTAGTAGTAGTAGTAGTAGCGGCAGCAGCAGCAGTAGAAGTGGTAGTAGCCGTAGTAGTGGTGGCGGGGACGGTAGTAGTTGTAGTTGTAGTAGTACTGGTGTTAAGTATTTTATTTGTTTAGTTTTAATTTAGTTATTAATATTTTCATTACCATTATTATTATTATTATTATTATTATTATTATTATTATCAATATATTATTATTGTTGTTATTATTATTGTTATTATTATTATCATTAGTATTGTCATTAATTATACCGCGATTTTCCCACAAGGCCCAAAGTGCTTACATTGTATGACAATTACATACATGTAGATACATGTAAGTACGAAAAAAAAAGCAATCTTACGTCTACGTGAAACTGTATGCAAAGAAGATGTATATAACTTTGCGATCATATATTTTTCTCACCTACAGACATGAATGGAAAAAAGGCTGAAGACTTTTGCATCCTTCAACATTCCAACAAGTAAGTAATTCTTTTTATAGATGGGTCTGAGCCAAAAGTCCTATCATTGGCCACATGCTGTTAATCATCATCTGTATAATAACTTTACATTACAATACAATACCAAGATTTCGTTGCTCCTATAACAGCATTTTCTGCATCTTAGCGCGACAGGAGGGAACGATATTGCAATAAAATAGTGAAATTTTGGAAAACAGATTCAAAGTTAAATTCTATCGAAGTTAAAACCAAGACTAAGCATATCTTGTGATTTTGGATTGATATGATACACCAAACTATATACAATCATTAAGCTAAAGTCTTGGCCCAACAATGTTATAGTCCAGGCTAGAGGACACATGACCTTGTTTTGGGATATATATAATGTTTTTTGGTGGTTTCTTGTCAATTCGAGGGTGCTGATTCCAAATCTGAATGATGCCACTCGCATAACCTTGAGCATTTTCCGCAAATTGGCAAAATCCAAAATGGCCGCCAAAAATAGGAATTCGACCCTGAAAATCACAATTACTTGCATTTTATGACCATTTATTTCATTAAACTTCATACATTTTTGTTCCTTGAGTTACTTTTCGTGCACATGCAGGTCAATTCTCATTTCTGTTGGATATAAGTGGTATTTAGGGCGCAGTTTCAATTCAAAATGGCCACCGCTCATATATACATGTACAGTATGAATGGTGAACAATACGATGGGAAATATGGAATTATGTTACTGCTTTATCTGCCAGTTACCTACACTCTCAACAAGTTTTCCATGCAAATGCAGGTGTATTTTCATTTTTAGTAGATATATGTGGTATTTAGGGGGCAATTTCAATTCAAAATGGCCGCCACTCATATATATATGTGCAATATGAATGGCAAACAATATGCGTGGAAATATGAAGTATTTTGTTTTTCCTGCCAGATACCTGCACTCTTATCAAGTTCTCCATGCTGATCACAAATCTCATGCCTCTGCTATTAACAAAGGGCTGTTCTTTTTTAATACTTAATCCAAAATGGCCGCCCAAATCATGATTTCCGCAGGGAACCTATAAATGGACACCTTTGATGCTTATTTGCCTCAATATTTGGAACATCCCAACCTCCATTCGTTTTAATCTCATCAAACAAAGATGACTTTGCACTTAGATCAAATACACTTGTGATAAGGGCATAAAATGAACATCCAGTCCCCAAGAAATCTAGATGGGTGGCACCTCTTCAGTTCTCTCACCAATTCAGTCGCCACAGGCTACACCTTGGCAACATGAGTTTTATTCAGTATCGTCTTCAGAGCTTTCACTTTCATCATTGTCTTCGGATGGTTTTTCATGGATTTTGGTTGCGGACATCAGCTCCCACATCGGAAAAATTCAATGTAGGATGAAGGCAATTTTGTACAGCCACACGGTGTAGACCTGCAGTCGCCCTTGCAACCACACTTGATGATGTTCAGTACAACCTCAGGAGCCACTGTATGATCATTTGCCAGATAGACAGGGTGAAGAAATGATGACTTCCTTGACCACTCATTCTGGAGGATCAAAAATTGGAGGTCCAGGCTTACCAGCAGCCATCCACAAAGCTGATTTATAACTGGCATGCTTACAATGAGGTCAAAATGCAGCCATGATAGGTGGAAGGCTACACAGTTTTGGTTGCAGGTGACGCTTTCCACCAGTCTTCTTAGTGAAAATGTGTTTGCCCATGATCTCAAGAGAGCCTCAGAAATCTTCTATGCTCTGTTTTGGCAGAGGGGACTCACTGCTAAGCCTGTACACACGGCTTAACCACTTTGTACTAGCTGTCCGACAACATGACTTGATACTCTTCTCATAGTATCTGTCGACACTACATGAAGAACTGATGGACTGTCAGTGTATTTCATGACTGTACCCACTGCAGCATCAACAAAGGTGGACACTTTTGGCGGAGAGCAAGGCCATGGAACACTCCGGAAGAGCACAGCCATCCAAAATTATGACTTTGTGAGCTGTCGCATTACATTGACTACTTTCCACTTTGATCTTTTTATTCAGGATGAACTAGCTTGTGGAACATACATTACCATTCTCATCGAACAGAGTGGGTGGGCACTGAGCCAATTCTTTTGAGAACAATGTCCTGGTTGAGGTAGCTTCCCTGGATGAAGCCAAAATCCCAATTACCCGTGCATATCATTTCCATATTCACAACTTGAGATGCATCACCTCTGTGTGTCATTGAGGCTTTTGACATTCCTTTCACCTTCTTCTTTATTTTGTCATGGAATCCCTTTGGCCACTTTCCTTCATACTGCACCATCTGATCCATTCCCATTCTGACCACATCATCAGCATTTATCACTCTGTCGTCAAAAACCTGTCAGGAGAAGATGTTGACCAGACCCGAGGATGGGTGTTTCTCGTCATCCAAGACATCGCTGCAAGTTGATAAAGCCTCAAGTATCTTTCATGTCAGGAAGTGGGCTTAAAGAGATTTTGAATTCAACATTTGCCAGAGGTCCAAAACTTGGCAGCCATGCAAGAGGGTGAAGATCAAGAAGTTCTTATGGCTCACAGAGAAGAGAGTCTTACAAGAATCAGATCGGATGCACACGACAGAATGAAGATACGTGAGGATTTATCAGCTTGCACCGATGTCTTGGACGACAAGAAACACCCATCCTCAGATCTGGCCAAATCTTGACTGGACAGGCTGTTGAGGATAGAGCGGTAAACGCCGATGATGCGGTCAGATTTGGAATGAATCAGATGGTGCAGTATGAAAGAAAGTGGCCAAAGGGATTCCATGACACAATAAGAAGGAGGATGTACTGAACATCATCGAGTGTGGTTGCAAGGGCGACTGCTGGTCTGCACTGAGTGGCTGCACAAAATCGTCTTTAGCCTGCACTGAACTTTGCCCATGTGGGGCTGATGTCCACTGTCAAAATCCATTTAAAAAAAAAACCTTCAGAAGACAATGAAAGTGAAAGCTCTGAAGACGATAATGAATAAAACTCATGTTGCCAAAGTGCATCTGGCAACAGATGTGGTGAGAAAACAGAAGAACAGAAAGAGGTGCCTTTCATTTTGATTTGTTGGTGGTGTATAACTTTACATCATTTCCATTTGGATGTTCAATTTATGCCCTTATCACAAGTATATTTGATCTAAGTGCAAAGTCAACTTTGATGAGATTAAAGCAAAGGACGGTAGGATGCTCAAAATATTGAGGCAAATAAGCATCAAATGCGTCCTTTTATAAGTTCCCTGCGGAAAGCATGATTTTGGCGGCCATTTTGGATTTTTGTATCAAAAAAGAACAGCCCTTTTGTAATAGTACAGCCTTTGAGATTTGAAATCAGCATGGAAAACTTGATAAGAGTGCAGGTATCTGGCAGGAAAAACATTCAAATACTTTATATTTCCATGCATATTGTTTGCCATTCATAATGTACATGTATATGGGTGGCGGCCATTTTGAATTGAAATTGCGCCCCAAATGGCACATATATCTACTAAAAATGAAAACACACCTGCATTTGCATGGAAAACCTGTTGAGAGTGTAGGTATCTAGCAGAAAAAAAAACCAGTAACATAATTCCATATTTCCATGAGTATTGTTTGCCATTCATATTGTACGTGAATATATGAGTGGCGGCCATTTTGAATTGGAATTGCCCCTTAAATACCACATATATCTACTAAAAATGAAAATACACCTTTATCTGCACGGAAAACTTGTTGAGAGTGTAGGTATCTGGCAGGAAAAACAGTAACATAATTCCATATTTCCATGCGCATTGTTTGCCCTTCATACTGTACATGTATATATGAGTGGCGGCCATTTTGAATTGAAACTGCACCCTGAATACCACATATATCCACTAGAAATGAAAAGTGACCTACATTTGCAGCTGAAGTAACTCTAGGAACAAAAATGTATCAAGTTTAATAGAATAAATGGTCTTAAAATGCGAGTAATTGTGATTTTCAGGGTCAAATTCCTATTTTTGGCGGCCATTTTGGATTTTGCCAATTTGCGGAAAATGCTCAAGGTTACGCGAGTGGCATCATTCAGATTTGGAATCAGCACCCTCGAATTGACAAGAAACCACCAAAAAACATTGTATATATCCCAAAACAAGGTTAGGTCCATTTCCTATGGAGCCTAGCCTGGACTATTAGTAGTACATCGAGTACTAGTAACACGACAAGTCTGTCCACATGGTAATCATAATTTCTCATTGTTTATTTCGTTATCAAATACTTATAGATTTAGATAAGCATGAATATATGAACATGGAAGTATATCATCATGTTATACTCTATTTCAAAAGATATGAAAATGTGCATTAATAATAATAATAATAATGGTAGTAATAATATGATAATAGTGATGATAATAGTGGTAATAATGGTAATAATAATAACAATAAATGATGATAATAATAGTGGTAGTAGTATTAGCAGTAGTAGAAATAATAGTAGTATCAGTAGTAAGAGTACTACTACTAGTAGTAGCAGTATTACAGTTAGTAGTAATAATAATGATATTGATAATAGTAATAACAATAAGTAGTTAAGAATTATATGTATGAATTTTATGTACACATTATGAGGTAAATGCCAGCCATCATTTTGTGATTTTGTGTTCTTATAGAGAGTCCTGATGAAGATCCTTGTGGATCGAAAGCTTGACAAGAAGTAAAGGAGGATATTACAGAAGCTACGACCATCTTGTAGTTATTTCTCTCTCTCTCTATATATATATAAACATATGTATGTATATATGTATATATATATATATATATATATATATATATATATATATATACACACACACACACACACACACACACACACATATATATATATATATATATATATATATACCACACACACACACACACACACACAGAGTGAGTCAGAAATAATGTCCCATCATTTTGAAGTTGTCTTGTTTGAAGTATGAACATCTAATCATGGGTTTCATGATATGTCTTGGTAGAGTTATCCTCCCAGCATTTTTAGTACCCTTTTCATTTGGATCTTTGCATGCATGACTGACTAACAGACAATCTTTGCAAGACTGCAAAATCTCACCCGCGCCAATTGGCTGGGTGAAGAATAAAACAAATTTTGAAAGAATGTATAGTTTATGTGCACACAGAAAGACACACACACAGTAAACAATTCATAATGCAGTGTTAACAGTTCCCCTTTTCTGATTAAGCATTGATATTTTTTTTTTTTTACCAAGATCATCGCTGAATGTGTAAGTGGTAATTCCCTAACAATTTTCCCCTAACACATTCACCACCACCATCATCATTATCATCATCATCATCATCATCATCACCATCATCGAGTGCACATTAATCCAATGTGCTATCTAAAATGTATCTCGTTGGTTATGTATTTTGTTGGTTAACAATGGCAGTTAACAATGGATATCTGTGCTTTTGTTGTACCTACCTACAAAAGGGCTTGCAGGATTTGGCAGCAGCCACTTGGCGTAAGTGATATTTTGCAGTCTTCTGAAGATTGTTAGTCATGCATGCAAAGACCCAAATGAAAAGGGTACCAAAATGCTGGGAGGATAACTCTACCAAGACATATCATGAAGCCCATGATTAAATTTCCTACTTCAAACAAGACAACTTCAAAATGATGGGACATTTTTGGTCTTCTACCAGGATAACAAATCAATATAAGCACTGCTCTTCCTGCAAACGTAGTAGTTATATATATAGATAAATGAATATACATTTGTGAATATACTGTGCTAGGACAGTTGAGTCAATTTTGAATGAGACAAACCCGAGTTATCGCACATTTTTACCTTGACAAAACCTGAAGTAAAATGAAGCAGAATGATTTTTAAGCTGAAATTACCAAGCAATTAAACTAAGCGATGAGGCGTAAGCTTCTTTTAGGCTTATATGCTTTGTAAATGTTTTCTTCGCCTTAGCCATGTTAAAATATATTGTCTCTGTATTTTCTTGGCTTCAAATCGTTCATACGATCTTATAATACATTGTATTTGTGTTTAATTGTAATGATGGTTTTTATCGGGGATGCAGCCCTGGTTGGGGTTTTCAAACCCTTTGCTGCAGCTGCACCCCAGACATAATATCAGACATTGGGTTTTTTTTTAAAGTCTACGTACATGTAAGTATAGAAGTACAGGACAATACTATACAATAATACTGCTCTCCAGACAGATAATCTACCCGCGAGGAAATTTACTGAATAAAAAAAGGACAATTCCTTTTAAATCTTCTGCAAAACCATGCACATCAGGAATCATTCATTTTTTTAATGCTCTTTAGTGCGACTGGCCTCCAGGAATGATATACAAAGCTTTATGGAAGGGATTTGCAAAGAATTTCTTAGAATCCAATTCCCATTTTTTTAATCACTCTTTTTAAAGCTTCATTTTTGTCTCACCCACCGGAGGTGAAGGCGAGACTAAGGGATCCAAATGGCGTCCGTCGTCCGTCCGTCACAAATGTTAAAGTTTACCTGCAAGACTCTCTTATGATGTATAACTTGGCAACTGCTGGTCCAATGGCAACCAAACTTGGGTGGTAGATGCACTAGGGGTACCATCATGCTGCGGTGCTGTCGGGGGTCACATGGTGAGGTCAAAAGTCATTTGAGGTCACATTGTTATAGAGTACCTGCAAGACTATTTTTACATACGTTAAAGTTTACCTCCAAGACTCTCTTATGACACATAACTTGGTAACTGTTGGTCCAATGGCAACCAAACTTGGGGGATAGATGCACTAGGGGTAACATCATGTTGAGGTGCTGTCAGAGGTCACATGGTGAGGTCAAAGGTCAATTGAGGTCAAATGTTGAGGTTTACCTGCAAGACTCTTATGATGTATAACTTGGCAACTGCTGGTCCAGTGGCAACCAGACTTGGGTGGTAGATGCACTAGGGGTACCATCATGCTGCGGTGCTGTCGGAGGTCACATGGTGAGGTCAAAGGTCATTTGAGGTCACATTGTTATAGAGTACCTGCAAGACTATTTTTACATACGTTAAAGTTTACCTCCAAGACTCTCTTATGACACATAACTTGGTAACTGTTGGTCCAATGGCAACCAAACTTGGGGGATAGATGCACTAGGGGTAACATCATGTTGAGGTGCTGTCAGAGGTCACATGGTGAGGTCAAAGGTCAATTGAGGTCAAATGTTGAAGTTTACCTGCAAGACTCTGTTATGACAAAAAAACTTTTCAACCGTTGCTCCCTTTTCAACTAAACTTGGGTCATAGATGTACTTGGGGGACCTTCTTGTTATAGTGGTATCGGAGGTCACATGGTAAGGTCAAAGGTCATTTTATTTCAAACGTTAAAGTTTACCTGCAAGACTCTCTTATGACGCATAACTTGGCACATGTTGCTGCAATAGCAACCAAATTTGGGTGATAGATGCACTAGGGGTACATTCATGCTATTGTGCCGTCAGGTCACATGGTAAGGTTAAAGGTCATTTTAGGTCAAACATTAAAGTTTACCTGCAAGACTTGTGACTTCAAACTTGGTTAGGGATGTACTTGGGGAAACCTTCGTGTTATTTAGTCACGGGTGGGCGAGACACAATCTTGCTATTTCCTTGTCATTTTATGTCAATATTAATCTAAATTCAGACGTTAGGAACCGATATCTTATCATGCCAACGTAATTTGGACAAAGAGTTATGCAATGTTTATAGAATGCATCATGCTAGCATTATTAAAGTTTTAAAAGTCGAGGTTAGGTCCAGTCCCCTGCTGGTATTTTTATATGGAAGCCTGCGTGCTTATAACTTATTACTTCTTACGGATAAAGGATGAGAATGAAAAAAAGGGGGGGGGGGAGGAAATAAGATTAATAAATGTTAATATAGAGGTGAAAGAGAAAATGAGATGAGGAAAGTGTCATAAAGAAAAAGAAAGAGAGAGAGAGGGGGGAGAAGGAGAGGGGCGGGGGATGAAAAGAGAGTTGGGGAAAGAGGTGTCGAAATAATTCAAAATAAAATGGGGGAAAGAGAAGAAAGGGAGAAAGAGAAAGAGAGAGAGAGAGAAAGTGAGAAAGAGATAAAGAGAAAAGAGAGGGAAAGCAAAAAAAAAGGTTGCAGAAGTAGGCTAACTGATTTGATCCTGACCGAACATCATCATGTCGCCATCATATCCTCTGTCCGTGTACACTGTCGCCTAAATCACAATTATGGAGCTAAATGAAGCTGATATCAGGTGCACCCATGGACCATTCATGCCCAAGCCTGATGTAAACTCACGAACACATTTTCCAGGAAACCTTGCTAGTTGAAAAAATAAAAGATTTGATAAAGGTCGGCATTTCCAAAAGCATATCCAATTTGATTCAAAGTCATATTGAAACTGACCCCCCCCCCCCTCCCTAAATCCTACGATCGATACATAATGTATGGTTTTGCTGTTGTCTTAATTCGTCATTTATTGTTAATATGTTAATTTTTGCTGTCAATGTAAAGCGCATTGAGAATTCTCCCTGAGTTGATTATTATTATCAGTACAATAATCATGATAATCAGTTCTCCGGGCGCGCAAGAAGTAAAAAAATTAAAAAATAAATGAAAATAATGAAAAGACAGAGAGAGAGAGAGAGAGAGAGTAACTTAAATTTGGACGTAAATTCGGTTCGTCCAAGATCTTCTGGCTTACAAGTCTTTGCCCGCCGAATTTTTTGTTTGGTTTCTGAAAATGTAAGAGCCTCCCCTATTTGTAGAAAAAAAATCCTTAGTATTCGTAGAAGTGGGTAGACTGTTGGTTTTCTCTTGTGTTCTAGATTGAAATGACAATTTTACCCCCCCCCCCCCACAAAAAAAAAACAAGCAAACAAACAAAAAAATTATATTTACTCATACCGAATTTGATTTCTTTATTGCCAGTAAAGAAGAATTTCTGTTTTAGAATAATATGTACCAAATGAAAAAAAAATTGTTGCAAGGATGATCGCTGATTGGCTAATTTGTTTTTGATCGACGTGAAAAACACATGAATTTCTATTCTTGTTTTTTAAAACTTATTTCAGTTAGTTTATCTGTTTAATATATGTATTTACTTCTTTATGAAAGCCATTTTCATGTAAAATTCCATTTCTCTTTGAGTGTCTGTCTGACATTTCCCTTGCGATAGACGGATTATTTTACCAACTGATGCCGTTTCTACAAATAACAGCACAAGCAAAGCGACTGGGAGGCATTGACATGTTCTGATCGAGCCGCAGCTGGCCAGTCAGAAAGTCTATTTCCGATAATGTCAATAATGACCAGTGAAAGCAAATCATGAATGGATGAACATGACGTCATAAAAAAGAGAGCGCTTTTAGCCTCCATCGGGAGAATGATGCATGGGCATTGCCCTTTCGGAGTGACGTCATTTTGCAGACATTCAAAGAAACGTTCTTCAAATTATTATTTTCATTCACTTCATCATGTTCATAGCATTATGAATCTTTTGTTTGGAATTTCCGTTCACCGCTTCCTTTGTGCACCATGTAAGCGCTCTGAATGTTTATTTAAATATTTGTATGCCATTTCCAAGAAAAAAATCAAATTTCGTATGGCGAATAGATAATTGTAAATTTGCTGAACGCATCAAATAAAAGGAAAAGTCCGACCCCATGCATTAATTTTGATCATTTCTTGATAAAGGATCGCTTTCAAATGGATACAAATTGGCAATCTGGTCTCTATGCGAATTCCAAGATGCAAGTGTTTCGAGTTGACAGCGTTCTTCGCATGATAAAGATATTCATTACTTGCTTTTTTCCCTCAGATTCTCCTGCATTTTTAAATGTCATTTCTCTTCTTTCCGCTTACATCGTGGACAACTGTCAGGAGAGACCCCACCTTTGTTTCTCCTTTCTTATTCATAGCATGATTTAATTTGATTTGATTAGTTATTTGAGGATTTGGATTTATTAATGCGATTTATTTTGGGAATTTTCTTCAATAACCCCCTCCACCCCAACCCCCCCCCCCCAAATAAATAAATAAATAAATAAAAACCCTAAGTCATAGCGATCACGACATAATCTCGGACTGGAATCTGTGATATCTCTTTAATTTTCCCTTTTCCTCCTCTCAGAATCTGTGTTATAACCCTGGCAAGAGGGCACCCAATAGTCCGGGACAAGATGAAGGTGGAGAAGGTTGACTTCCAGGTGACCGCTAATACAAATCGAATGGATAACAAGGTCATCGGCAAGAGCAAAAAGGTAAAGGTCATTTCATTTTGAAATATCAGTTATAATTTCTTCCTTTGTTTCAAAGGATGTATAATATCCACAGGAAGTATTTTTAAATATCAAAAATGTGAACCAATGTTTGAAAAATATACGAGGGTCGGTTGCACAGAATAGACATAAGGAGTGCGCATGCGCGTATGACTCACCTTACCGTACTGTGTGTATTGGCGTATCACGCGGCGGTAGGCACATAATGGCATTTTCAAATTCAAGCAAAGTGGTGCTCTTAGTGATTGTCTCGTGAGACGAAGGATAATAAAATCGCCGTTTGCGTCTAACTTACACCTTTTCATTCAAAATTAGGGTTGGTTTCAGGTTTTTGAGTACAAATACAAGTGCTCATACACATGTTTCATCTTAGTTTGAGAATTTTTTAAATCAGCTACTCACAAAGTTAGCCAGTGCCTTTAATCTATGTAGACGCTCGCAGTGCTAAACAAACCACAATGACTTTCGCATCCTACCGGGTACCCACCTCTACCTAGGTAGAGTGTGGCTAATGTAGATTTATTTCTTTTGCTAAATTAAACTACTGCTGGGTCGGGGTTCGAACCCAAGACCTTTGCATCCCTACTCTAGTGTTCAAACCACTTGGCTGCGACGCCGTAATAATGGATTATCTTTTCTGACTGCCTTTCTGAAGGGTCTTAATATGTTGCTAATGGAGAGCGCTGTTGCAAACGGTCTAGTTGTGCCCAAATGGAGCCGATTTGGTTTTTCCCCTTATCAAAATCTATTTCTATTTAAAAAAAAAAAAAAAAGGAGGGGGGGGGGTTCTTAAGTCCATCGACGTGTAGGATTTCACAACTTCATTTGATTTTTTTTCACAAGTTTTCCTCGAATCGTTACACTTTATAGTCTTGACGGCATTAGGCACCACCCTACATATTCTGATCATGAAAGCTAATCCTTAATAACTGGTGTTACATCATATCCCATTTGAGGAATATGTAGAAAGGTCATCATCTTTATTTATCACCCTCTTTTATCCATGCCTCTGGAATGACTCGTTATTGATCCGACTATGATGATCTTGCATCTGAACGCGTCTGTCGTTTTGTCTCCACCAGTTTCTGTCTTTGTTTCCAAATGTATCTAATCTGAAATTTGATGCTATCGTCATAACTTAATATGGACAGCTGTGACTGTGTGAGCTTTGCCGTGGAGTTTGCGAATTTTCAGTGCTATTATCTTCCGAATAAGGTGCCTCATTCACAAACTCAGTACACACACACACACACACACACACTCTCTCTCTCTATCTCTTTCTCCTTCTCTCTCTCTCTTTCTTGGCCTTCACTTCACACCCATAGGAACGAGTGACATGATTTTCAGAGTTATACAACACTAAAGATTTTACATCTATTCTACTTATTTTATTTTTTTATTATCTTCAGTATTATTTTTATTGTAATTATGATAATTATAATGATAATACATGTAATAATAATTATTATGATTGTTATTATTATTAATTCTATTAACATTATTGTTATTGTTATTATTATTATCATCATCATCATCATCATTCAGTCTACGATTTCAAGGGGGTGCCACTCTTCGAACTCTGAATTGTTGATTTTTTTTTTTTTTCACTTTGGTATTTGGGGAATGTATTGACATAACTACAGCGGAAGAAATAACATTTTGTTTAATGGCTTCTCTTGCTTCATTATTTTGATGCCTTTTAGAATAATTAATCTCAAAGAAAGAAAGATGTCTGTTTTCTTTTTCATGCCTGTTATGTTATTGCGGACATCAGTTGTCATCTGTTTTGAATTAATAAAGTGATAAATAAAAGGAGCCAAACACAATTGATATTAATTGAAATCAGCTGTCGGAAATGTTATTCAAGCATACCTTGAGTGAGCAATGTGAGTTGGGTGAAGTGGAAAATATTTGTCGAAACCGCCATAACATGTGACTGTCATGTGACATGGCCCTTGTCGAGTTTTCGTCTTGGCAGTTAAATATGTCATTGATCAATTGCATTGAAGTATGTGTTTGTCAGGTGATATAGGAACCATGAGATTGTCATGAGATCTCAAGTGAAAGTGACTTTCTTCAGAATCATTAAAGAGGTATAAAATTGGAGGGGACATAGATCCTTATATTTGGTTTTGTAAGGGTGAAGAATAGGAAAAAAAAAGAACTGTCAAAAAGCATTATAATATTTTTACCAAATTAATATGCCACACTTTTATATGGGATCATGTATATCTCTCTTTATTACCGTTACTTGAGAAAGTTTAGATTATAGAGAAAATTTAATCTTTTAGTTTTGATAATCTCAAAGCCTTGAAAATGTTTTTTTTTTTCTTTTGTATGACCAGTTTACAAAAGTGAGCGATATCTTTGTTCAAGCTCGTTCTGTATCGATCGCGATGTTTTCAACACACTTCTTTCATCTCCTGCTATTAGAAGTTGCGAGGACATCTAAATATAAATTGATAGCCTAAATTGTTTATTTTAAATCGTCTTTCTAGCATGTCATAAAGGGCATGATACTTGCCTCTAGGGTTAGACAGTAAATGTGATCATATTTTATGCCATGCCATCTAATGAATTAAAATCAAGGAACAACCCGTCGTTTCTTTCTACAGACTAGAGCAAAAATTGATATTTCACCCTGATTTTAGTATACTAAATATCAATATTTAAGTAATCTTCAGATAGCTCCATGATTTTTTACAGGCTGGGGGCAGCGTTATCCGAAAAAGACTTGGAGGAAACAAAAGAGCCCCCTCCCCGGCCAGTTGATAACAACCTTCATTGGACTATGTGTTCAAATGCAAATGTGTTCTCTTCTGCCATCATAATGATGAAAAGACATATCTTGATAACGTTAGTACACCATTTGCCTTATGGTCAATGAGAGATTTCCCCGAATATTTTTATGTATTTCAACCGTCCAAAATTGAAACGTTTTTTTTTTCCCCCTAATTCTGCCAGTATTGCTTTTATGTTTGTGTTCACATTTTGCAACTTTCTACGAAGTGCTGCTTTTACTTTTTGTTCATACAGAGAGAGAAAACAAGGGGGATATATAGAAAAGTGCCTTCTTGGAATGTTTGATCTAGCATTCCTTGACGTACACATAGTCGCTCAACGTGATGTCATATGATATGACGTCACTTTTCTTGTCTGGCGATGTGAAATGGATGCATTCACTGGATTTAAAGTCACATGAAGGTTTTGAATTTAACCGTGATCCGCTATAAATACTTAAAAATTGTGATGTTCACATCGATATAAAATTGTTGGACTTCATTCATCGACTACTCATGTTATTGATGAATTTTATTTCAGTTAGTTGTAAATTTCTCATCAGGCGTCCCGAATCACTCACGTATTTTGTCCCTTTCCCTTCTCCTATTGCCCTTTCCCCCTTTTTCTGTCTCTCTCTCTCTCTCTCTCTCTCTTGTCTTTTCTTTTACTCGCAATTTCTCCATCTTCCATCCGCGGACGTTTCTTTCCGACAGGGGGCACAGTTCCTTCTTAACGATTCGGCCCTGTGCACGGTCAGCTGCCTTGGCGGGCAATCTTACACCGTTTACTCCTGCATCAAAGGAAAACTGGTTGAAGTGAATGAAACGTTATCTTCACATCCAGAATTAATAGTGGAAAAGGTACGTAATTCCTTTCATTTTCAATCTTTGTCTTAGCGCATAACTTTACTCGGCCTGTGGATGATAAAATCTCCTTCGTATTTGGATTGATTTTTAAGGTTAAAATTAGTTTCATCTGATTGTTATTCCAAAATGAATTCATGTTCAGGTTATTTTCATATATATATATGTACATATATCTTATCCGGGGTCTCCGCTTGTCAAATCTTTGGACCACCCGAACTCTCAGCTATTTTGTTTTGTTTTGTTTTTTTAAAGGATTTTTTTCCTTTTCTTTTTTATTTTTGTTTGTATTTCTGAAGGAATGTGGTAATATAGCACAATCATACCTTTCAGTAAAATATAAAACATACATTCAGAGGTTATCTGAAGTCTAATTCAAACATGAAAAGCATATTCCTGACCCTTGCTGTGCATTTGAGCTCCGAATTACAGAAATTTTTCATTGCTATTTTTGTTTTGTTTTTTAATATTACACTCTAAAAACAAATCTAATCAAATTTTACTGACTAGTACTGTTCTAGTCAAAATTGACACAATTTTAGTAGAAGTGACTAGATTCTAGTAAAATAATTCGACTAGATCACCGGATCATACAGGCACAACGCTAACTTGACTTGATGCTAGTAAAATTAACTAAAATTCTAGTAGAATTCTTGTTCATTTTTACTAGAATTTTGGTCTTTTTCACTAGAATCTAGTCAAATTCGACTAGAAAAGTGCGCATAGGATCCGGTGATCTATGGTCAAATTATTTTACCAAAATCTGGACATTTTTACTCGAATTGTGTCACTTTTGAGTTCGACTCGAATAGTGTTGGTTCTCATGGGGTCCTATGATAACTTTACTACAGAATTCAGGTCATGTTTACTAATATTATGTCAATCTAGCTGGTGCCCATCTGATCCGGTAATGTAGTCAAACCTGACTAGATTGTTTTAGGGGGTCTGCCCACATGACCGCGGCCTTTGGTCTCGCGGGCCTTCGGTGAAGTGGGTTGTCACCGTTTTTAGAGTGTATCCTTATAAAGGAATACCCCTTTGCATATTTTTATCCACTTTTTTCCTCCAATCCTGATATATTTTCGAATCGTTTACATTTTGTGGATAGTTGCAGATAAATTAAATAAAAACCCGCCAAATAATTTTTTTGATTTGTATATTTCTTTCCTCTTCAATTTAAAGCCAGTTTGCTTTCCTTCATTATTACAGACTAAATTTAAAGGGTATCCAATTCAAGAATGATATTTGCTATTCTTTGATAGTAGCCAGTCTTAGGTCGCATGTGGTCGTACAAAGGCCCTTTTCACTTAACGATATATAATGTAAGTTGTTTTCAAATCTGGATGACAACTAGAGATCGATTTATCGCTTGCCCTTTGTAATATATGTCCATTTGTATACTCATCACACGTTCAGAGAGCGTGAAAGTGCAGTACTCTAACATATACTTGATCTTTTTATTTGCTATTCTGTATGTAGCGATGCCCAGTGTGGGGGGTTATGTCCCAGTAATAGGCACAAAAGATGGTACAGTGTGTACGTGTATATCATTTATATGCCTCCAAGTAATCGTATAGCTAGTAATTATGTCTATTAATACTAGTAAAGCGTGTGATTGTTTGAATGAATGTAGAGAGCTTTAGTTGGAGATCTCTGCACTTTAAGCTTAGATTAGAAGTCAATCTAAGTTGATCGTAGATAGGGACACCTCCAAAATTTGATTAAGAAATCATAATCAATAATATTGATTTCTAAATCTATTAGATTAAGAGTTTAATGGAATTTTGGAGTTGCCCCTGATTCAGGACTGCGAAATTTAGAGTCTGACCAAGTGTTTAAGGTACTTTAAGGATTACCTTGAGACACTCTTATAGGCATTTTACATTTCCTTTGTCATTGACTCATTGTCATTTCATGATTTTGTCTTTTACCTTTCGGTGAACGTTGTATAAATTTCTGCAGATTGCTAAATCGAATTGTTCTTTTTATTAGCATATTCCACTCATGCATGGGTGTGCGTTGATTGACGCTGTGTTTTTCTTTATCACTTTTCACATATGTACTTTCAAAACAGAATTATCAAGAATTGTATTGAAATGTATAATTTATTCTATATTTTACGTTATGGATATGATTAAAAAATATAAAAAGATCAGACGCCATCTCACAGTATGAGGTGACAGTTGTCTCAATTCTGTACCATCCTTCGCAACCCCTACACAACTATACACGAGAAGGCAAATGTCGAAAAGCAATGATAGGGTTATAGGACCTTTTTGAAGGGATAGTTTGATAGTAGATTATTTGTCATAGACATCGATCGTTTAAACTAATACAAATGGTAGCAGGCAAGATAGGGATTCATTGTTATGATGAGTCATTATTGAGAGAGGATGACAACCCCCACCCCCCCCCCCCCCCGGTCTGTTCTTTTCTGGACGACAACGGCGAATTAGTTTTGTCAAAAGCTTCGTTTGAATATTGGGCATGCGCTTGCAGTGGGAAAGGCCATCTGAAAGTTGCTGGGAATGGTTGATTTTATAGGGCATGTGATTCTTGTGTGCATATTGATGTTTTCATTAATTGATAACTTTGCCGTCAAAGGTAACTTCCATTGGAACCTTGATTTTGATTGACTTTTGAACAGTGTAGCCCTACAATGTACCATGGTAGTTGCCATCGTTGGTAGAGTTACCATTAATGGTATAGTTTTATGCAACGGGGCTCTGGTCTTTTAAATAGCAATATTCTAAATTGTAATAAGTTTCATGGATTTTTCATCTTTTTTTATTTCACATTCTTCCACGTCGCCTCATATGAACCATTAATTCTGGAGGATGTAAGGATGTTCCATGTCTTTTCTTTGAAAAAAAAATTAGTTATAAACGACTCCCAAAATGAAAATGATTTTTATTGAGGGGATGGCAAAATTTTTCATGCTGTGGAATTCCTGTGATTAATATTCCAGTATTCTCCAAATTCAACACATCTATCTTAGAGATCTAATTACATCCTTTAACCGAATCTGAATAAATGCCTATGATAAAATGATCAAATTCCAAAATGCCAGGCCATCAATAACGGGTATATTTCTCTATGTCTGGTAGAAGAATTAGTCGTGGATTAGGTGGAATTCATTTCAGATATCGCAAATCGTTCTTTCATGGGTTTGCTTCCACCTCGGCTAAGTGAATCGAACGTCTGACCCCGCATTTCTCTATTTTCCTCCTCAGTTCATCGAACGTTTTCATAAGGATATCCAACTAAAAAAAAAACACTTTGAACCTTCATAGTTGTAGCTCACGCATTCTTCTTTGCATTAAGTCAAAATGCTTTTAAATTACACTTCATGATGTTCTTTCTAAAGGTATAATTAAAAAACTTCCCAAAGTGTGTGCGGGTGGGGAGGGGAGATATCGTGAAAGTATAAATGACATTTCTAATTAACTTGATAAAATTAGATATTCAATAAACCACGTGTCTGATATGTCTACAGTCATGATAGTAGGCCTAGGTTTGAAATATCGCATTTCTGATATTTCGGTATTACAAGCTGAAGAAGAAATAAGCATTTGTCGTAGAGATCAGGGCGTACGCAGAAATTTTTACCGGTGGTAGGGGCAAGACTACATAAAATTTTCGAAAAGACATGAAAGCGAGGGAACAACGCGACCGAGCTTGTCATGAGGGCGCTTTTGCATTTTTTAAATTGAAATTGATGGATCTGGTGCACGCTTTTGTGCTTTTGGTGAAATTTTGGAAAATTATCAGTAAAAAAGATGTAAGTCTTGAAAATTGGGGGGGGGGGGGGGGGGGTAACTGCCCCCCTCCCCCGCTGCGTACGGCCATGGTAGAGAGGTGTAATACATTGAATTCAACATAAGTAAGAATTCATCATTTATGAGGAGTTAAAGGGGAAGACCTGTCCAAAAAGTACTTGTGTTAATTGAAGCAGAAAGATGCGACCTACAAAAATGTTTAAGGAAAATCGGACAAGTAATAAAGTTATTAATTTTTTAGTGGCAGGAAAAGGTAGGGTAAACGATAACAATCACTAGTCAAAAGGACAACTCAGTCATGAGTCTCTGACGTTATTGGCTCAGAACTCATCAGTTGTTTTGTTTATATTCATAATAAAAAAAAATCGTCCAGGAATATGATTTCCTCATGACTTGAACCAACTTATATTCTCTATATAGGCCCTATTTTTGCATATTGACACTAATACGGAGTAAATAATTTTCTGGTTTTTTTTTATAAACATAAATAAAAAAAAATGAGTGATTATCAAATTGTAATATTATGACAACAATCTCACTATCTAGGGGTTTTGTAAAGGTTGAATACATGCAAAAAAACATATTAGTATAGATATTACTTGATTCAAGTTATTAAAATCATATTCTTGGACAACATTTGGAGAAATTGTATTATCAATTTAAACAAAATCATTTGTGAGTTGTGAGCCAATGACGTCGCAAACTCATGACTGAGCTTGCAGTTTGTCTAGTGATTTTCATTGTTTTTCCTGTCTTTTCATGCCACTAAAGAATTCACAGTTTTTCTTATTAGTTTCCGATTTTCTACAAAACTTTTATCAAAAAATATCTATAGGCTGATTTTCTGCTTCAATTAAAACCAATTGATTTTTGGACCTCCCCTTTCATGCTCTTTAATTTCATAAAAATTTCTAATCAATTCTTCAGTTTTCTGCTAAATGCTCTTTAATTTTTAAAATTTCATTCTGTAGCCTGACACGGAGGGCTACGTGGCAATTGTACTCCTCCGACTCGCCGACTGCGATTCGCAGCTACAGGGGCTAATTTCCGAAGATGAGTATGATGCAATCCTTTCATCGAGGGCTAGTGAGTCATCGGGCCCTCAGGCGCCACCAGGAGAAGAATGCAACCTTACGGGGAATGATCCTCCGACTTGATGCAGGGGGGGGGGGGGGGGAGATGAGATATTGGGGCTTTCAGCAAAGTCCGAAGCCCGAGACGGTTATTTTAAGCTCTAAACCTTGCCAAGTTTCACTAGAATTGAAGGAGAATTGGGATGCCATGATAGTGAAAGCGGGTTCGATGTTAGCCATTCTCTTTCCTGAATATTTTTTACTTTTTCAAATAGGTGACCCTTGTCCTTATTTTGCTCAATTTCGTGAACTTTAAGACACATATTAATGAAAGTAAAATATGTTTAACCTACTTAAACTTGGTCTCGTGTAACCTGCCTCAAGTCGCCTTTTAATTCTATCTATACATAAATGAGTTTCAAGAAGACGGATATGTTTGTAATTGCTGAATGAAAATTAGAAATTAATGTCATGATGAAGTGATCTTCGTCCTGTCTTCAGGACCGGGCTTCAGGATCATGCTAAGAATCATTTAAAAGTTTTGTGGAATCAAGAGATTGACACTGGGTCCTCTAAAATTCTTTAGGTAATGAGCAAGTGGAAAGTTAACAGAGACTACGAAATTATTTCGATTGATAGAATATGTTTTGATCGAAAAAAAGTTCCCAAAGCAAATACGAGAGGAGGAAAGAGAGGGAGAGAGGGGGGGGGGGGGGGAGACTATATCGTAGAAGTGTGTATATGTGGGGTAAGGGAGAGAGAAAGAGGGGAAATGAATAAAGAATATTTAACCACGCTTGTTTTAGTTAGTGTTTACTTTTACTAGTGACTGTGTAGTCTTAGACTTACACTTGGCATTATTTTGTTCATTAAATCTTATATATCTTTTGAATTATATGTGATAATAGTAATAATAATAATGAGGAAGATGATAGCTCCTTCATTTTTTTTCCTTTCAAGTTTATGTTTCTTCTTTTGTATTTCATGACAAATGTATTTAGCTAACAATCAGAATATGAGTTATGTCATATATTGACGTTTTCATTCTGCTTATTCATAAGGTTTGTAAATTCGTCTTTGGTTTATGAATGACCTGGGTTTTATTATTATTATTATTATTATTATTATTATTATTATTATTATTATTTGTATTATTATTTCATAATCATCAATATTTAGGTTTGATGATTTAAAACAGAACAAATAATTGCATCTGTATTCTTTATGGTCTCAGTTTGAAATGGTCAGGTCGACCTCAAAAACTATCGAAATGGCCATGGCAGACAAATTTTCTGTTGCTAAGTGCCAGCCAGACGCCCCCCCCCCCCCCCGCCCTCCGTCAAGGTCCCCCTAAAAGGGCCCTTGACCAGCAAAATAAGGTACAACTTGAAACAAACTGGAAATATATGCATGCATTTCAAACTCGTTGTTAGCGATACCTAGGATGTTGACTAGGTCAAAAATACAACAGAGGCCCGCGAGCCACTCTTTAGGGGCATCTGCCGGGCACAAAGCAGTAGTACATTGTCTGTCATGGCCCATTCGGTAGTCTGTAGGATGGACCTGACCCTTTCGCACTGGTTTCAAGTGACGTCTAAGATGCTAACTAGGTCAAAATATGAAAAGGGCCCTCAGGCCACTCTTTGGAGCGTCTTCCGGGCACAAAGCGGCAGGAAATTCTCTTTCCCCATAGCCCATTCAATACTTTCTAAGATCGACTTGACCATTTTCATATTTGTTTTAAGTGGTATAGGATGATTGAACTGGGTCAAACATACGAAAAGTGCCTTTGGGCCAATCTTTGGGGGCAGCTAGTGGGCACAAAACAGCAGCAAATTCGTTTGTCATGGGCCATTCCATACTCTGTGTGAGGAGCCCCAAAATCTGCCATGGGTTTCGTGTGGTACCTCTTTCATCTAAGAAAGCCTATAATGTAGCCTCTATGCAATAATGCCCTTTCGGGGCGTCTGCCGGGCACTTAGCAGCAGAAAATTCGTCTGTCATGGGCCATTCCAAATGCAGTGTAATGAGCCGCAAAATCTACCATGGGTTTCGTGTGGTACCGCGTTCATCTAACCAAGCCTCTATGTAGCCTCTATGCAATAATTGGCCTTTTGGGGGCGTCTGCCGGGCACTTTGCAGCAGAAAATTTGTCTGTCATGGGCCATTCCGAATCCAGTGTAATGAGCCGCAAAATCTGCCATGGGTTTCATGTGGTACCTCGTTCATCTAATCTAACCCATTTTTTGGCCCCTTTTAAAAGGCCCCAGGGGCCACATGCAGCAGACGCCCAGTTTGGTATATTCGGGGTTCCTTCCCAGGTGTTACAATACTCAGATGTTGGTACCTCGTTCCTCTAATCAAAAGTCACCTAGCTGTCGGTCTAATATACATCGTCCTGAAAATACGTAACCATACCATTAAATACAATAGAACAGACAACAATGACAAATCATTCATTTCATTTGCATTATATATGACTGTAAAATTAATGTCTGAAATAAAACACACACAAAAAAAATCAACCAACCAACAAAACAACAACAAAGAAACACGTGTGATAACACTTTCCCCAAACTTGAATGAATATACTTGGAATACGAGTGCCAGGTGTTAATTTGAATGTTGGCAGTGACGCCTCGAAATATGACGATTATTTTGAATGCTAGTTAAGCAATTTTTAAATTGAATGATACATCTTTGAAACCTCGTGGACCAAAATGATGAATTAAAAGAATACAACGGAAAAATCGAATAATTTACATGGCAAAACCGATTTGTGCGAACTTGAATGCATAACAAATGAATTTGAACCACAAACCTGCCAATTTGGCCGGGAATTCCTATGATGCTGATGATGATAATAGTGATATTAATAATAATAGTAATAATGATAATAATAATAATAATAATAATGATAAGAAGAAGAAGAAGAAGTTTATGTCATATAGCTCATAATACTTTTAAAATACTTTGATAAACAGATATCAGTAGTGTATAAATAAGTCATAGAGAACCACCCGTGCAATTTTGGTTAGAAATTAAATGATCTTCCTTTTTTTAAACTGAGACATAAAGATCATTTTTTGAATCCATATGATATTGTTCACGGAATGAGAACCAGAGACTAGGCAGTAGGCACGTAAATGTTTGACGACTCTGGAAAGAATATCAGCGACGTGAACAAAGCTGTTTTATGAGTTGGGACCGTTTTATCTGGATAAATTTCATATCTTCCTTAGGAATAAGAACACTGGTTCATATTATGTTCTGTGAGTTTTAATTTCTTAGTATTGGTTTCATTATTTTTCAGCCCACACTTCATATTTTTCATGCCCCTTTTTAGCTTCCTGTGTTGATTTTTCTTTTTTTTTAAATATCGTTACAGAAGTTGAACATTTTTTAACTGATAAGTTTCATATTTGTTACAAAGATTTCATCTTGTTTTTCCAGTTATATGCTTGGAAATAACCACAGAAAGTTTAAAAAAAAAAAAAAAAAGATGTTGAAAACAGAAGGAAAAATATACCGGTTGAAATCTTCCAAAGCATTTCCATTATTTTTTCGGAGTGCCGAATATCCTCTGTCCCGAAGATATCAAGTTTAAATGAAATTTCTATTAATTTATTATTTTTTAAAACGAATACTGATGAAGTAAACCGAATATGATAGATTTAAGCTTTAATCTTAGGATGCTTTTTAAAGAGAGGATGCGGGTAAGGGATAACAATACGTTGCTCAGTTTGCACCCATTCCAACCAAAGATTGTAAATGAGTACGATTTCAGTGGGCTCTCCATTCTAAGGAAGCTTGCTTGGAGGCTAGTAAGTGGACACTGTACAAAATGACCAAAAATACCCCCAGAAATTTAGGCCAGTCGCTTTGTGTCTGCAGTTATTTCTTTAGGCAAGCCCAATTTAGCCTGCAGGTAAGGAGGTATCTTGTTCTATTTACCTACCAGATCAACCGAAAATAGTATCTACCAATTTTTAAAAGACGGGGTCAAGGTTAAGTTCAATGGTGTAAGAGCTTTTGTTGTCTAGTGTGTATGGGGTCAACTCATTTAAAGGGTTTGACTTTGTATTTAACTTGAATTTATTCACAGCTTAAATAAAAAAGCTAAATAAAAGAAAAAGAAATTGGTGAAAATTATATTCTTATAAAAAGTCAAAACAAACTGCAGAAACATCCCAAAGGAAAATATGAAGTGGTTCGATTATCAGAAATTTATGAAAACCTATAGTTTGATAAGAAGTAATCTCTGTATTGGTAATTTCGAATCTCACAAGTTTGCCCATGCTCCTTTCTGAACTACTGTACACAAATTTTCCCCATTTTCTCCCTAAATCAAATTGTCTTGCTCGGCTTTATTTATTAAAAAATAAAATTCACAAAGGCTGAAACAAACTAAAGATACAATCTACTGCAATATAATGAAAATCGAACCGATGAAAGACAACAAAATAGAAAACAGAAATGACATTGAGCATTAGTTAAAATGTTTTTCATACTGATAATTACATACCTTAAAATGCTGTACAAATCTCCCCTAAAGTTGAGATTCTTCCTTTGCCAAAGAGGCTGTAATATCTGTAGAAGCTAGAAATTGTGGACGAAAGAGTTTATTCTAATTGTATGTTGGTTCTGTAAAGAGTCTTTGAATAGCATGACTTGCATTGCAGATACGTACCAATCTTATTCTTCATATATTTGAACATTTGAGTCTCCATGAGGTGCCATAGTCGAGTGGTTTAAGCACCTGTCTGAAGACGCGAAGGTTATGGGTTCGAAATCCCGCACGACACTAGTGTCCATATCCATCTACATTTGTCATTCTTCACCCAAGTGTTGATAAGTACCCGGTAGGATGCCAAACTCATTGTGGTTGGTTTAGCATTGTGAGCATCTGCGAAAAAAAAAAAGCTTGGCTAAAATGCTGCCCAGGGAGTGGGGAAGGTGCAGACTTTACATGAGGGCAACCTAAATGCGTTGACCTTGGTAATTATTGCTGTAATCTGTAAAGCACTTTGAGTCTTCAGAGATGTATTTAGATTTATGATAATCCAGAATAATATTCTTGTCTTATTATCATTGTCTGTATTATTATTTGAGTCTTCAGAGATGTATTTGGATATATAAAAATCCAGAATATTATTCTTATCCTTCTCATGATTATCATTGTTTTTTATTATAATCATTATACCAAATCAAAATACTGCTATCCTGTAGAACGTTGGAAGTTTCCCTGTTTTCTTAAGTTTGTCTTAAACCATCACAGTATAAAATTTTATTCCGTGCTAAATTAATCAGCCTTACCTCCTTAAATTGGCAACAGTTATTCATATTATGTTCTCCTGGATAGTTTGATTTTTAAATGAACCAATGTGAAAGATTTTAGAAGAATAAACCAACGTGAATGAAAATTTCAATACTACACACTGCATTCCCAATTTAGAGACTTTTAATGATTAGTTGCAAAAGAAAAAAGAAAATGATGAAAAAGCTCTTAATCGTGAACGACACAATGCACTGTATTCAAAATGGACTTTTGTTTTTTGTTGTGTTTTTTTTTTGGGGGGGGGGGGGGTGGTGCTCTTTCTGCTCATGTATAATGGGTAGTTCTAGGAATTCTACATCAGAAGATAATGCAAGTGCCACTAAAAGGAGACACTGTGGGTGCTAAGGGTGAATCATGACATAATGAACATCTGCACTTGTCATCTGTGGATGTATATTTAGATATGTATATCTAGAATTTATGTGTCGTTAGGGATCTCTTGTACTCCCAGCGCTTTATGGAAAGTGCAATCTAACCTGCATATTGAAGAGAGATTATTTATTGTAGGGCTTTATTGCTATTATTATTAACATCAACGTTGTCATGATGATGAGATTGAATCAATCAAAAGAGCGAAGATGGGTTTCCAGAAATAAACTTCAGAGGGGATTATGTGTACACTATATTTTCAATTTGCCTTTTGAATCTCGACATTGGAGAGATTTGAGGGTTTGAGCTTGTGTGTGCGTGTGTGTGTGAGGGTGGGTGTGTGTGTGTGTGTGTTGTTCATGCAGCTTGAGACGACTTTGGCTTCAAGGCAACCAATGATTTCGCTTTCCAGAATGTTGTAGGCATAGTGGAAGAGCAAACTAGGAAAGGATAAATGATCTTTTCAACATATTTTTAATATATGAACGGATTTTTTTTTTCAGTTGCAATTAAGTTTGTTCAGTGTTGTGTTAAACAACTGATATGCATAGAGACTGCTGTCCTATCTAATGCAAAAACGTGGTGCCTATATATTTTGTTTCTTTATCACTCTAATTCGTTACAGGTGTTGAGGGATTTTGATAACGTATTTCAAAAAAGAATTTCTGTTGATATTCAAAGTTTTAAATATTTCCCATTTGTGTGGTTCGGGTACGTGGGATATCCCCTTTAAAGTTGTCTGGCAGCCTTGCACTACATGACATGGACTGACGCGTCACGTTCGTAAGGGGCTGACACCAATTTGAAATAGCACAAAAATGAATTGGGGTATTTCTCGCGATCAGCTGTTGCTTTTTCACACCGAACAATGGGTGTTTACCGCAAACCGTCATGGGGAAAATTCAACATCCCCTCCGGCATCGCTAAATCATGAAAAAGGCAGCTATCAATATCTCAACTTTTATTTTTTCCTTAATCTCATTGTCACTCCCGTATATTTGTTTTTCTCTTTCTTTGGAGTCTCCCTGCAACTCGTTGTCTTTCATGACAAGTCTATTTTCTTCGGCTTCGAAGGATTCTTCTTTTCACGGTCCATTACGTGCAGCCAGAAGAAGCTCTGTAACGCTCTTTTTTTCTTTGGCCTTACCATGTTGGTTTTCCATCCTCCCATTGTGGGGCTGCCAGAGTTTCCCTGATTTCGATTAGATGCTCTTCTATAGGCACGGTCGATTACATACTGTTTGTAAATCATTCTATTGTTCTGCTATCCTGTTAAAACGACTGCTTTCACAATCAATACCTCACTTTGTTAGGAAGGGGGTTGTGCTCATTGTTCGTTGTTTGTCATGTTTGGTTGTAACAAGATCATCTTTTCAAAGGTTGGCAATTAACTCCAAGAGACGATGCTATTATATTATGAGCCCCAGCGTGTCATCAATAACAGCCATCTCTCTAGGTTTGAAAACCTTTCCATGCAAGTTTACGTGAATAGGATGGTCCCCGTTATTACTTTTGATATTTGAAATAGGACAATCGATTGCGCGATTTCACTCAAAAGCTCTGGGTTTCGAAAACATCGCTTGAAAAGAAAAGGACGGTTGTCGAAAAAGAACTTCGTATGGATGCGACATACTCTTGAATACATGTTAGTTAATTTTCATGTATATATCTTACTTGAGAAACAGCAATAAATTGTCAAATTCAGGTACAGCTGTTTATTGTTTTTATGAAAACTGTATGGCCTTCTATGGACAAGGTATGTCTCCCGAAAGAAATACTCTTAATATTACTGGTGAATTAAAATATTCAATACCGATAAATTAAAGGAGCTGAAAATGCTGAATTCGTCGGATATTTGTGTTTTACTTTTAATGCTTTATTAAAAGATTTTTTTAGGCATAGGCTACTAAAGAATCTTCTTGAGACATATGTAGCAAAATAACGACAAATTACAGATGATGTGTTCTTATAATGGATTTATAAATTAAAGATAAGATAAATTCAGCCTTCAGGAGTAGATGGCCACTCCTGATGACGGACAGTCAAGCTGCCCGGAACGTCGACTCTAGCCTTCTCTCCTCATTGCCGAGCCTTCTCTCCTCACCTTCTCCTCACCTTCTCATCTGGTTTACAGTCCTTTTCGGGAATTCACTCATTCTCTATCTCTCCTCTCCATTTCTTCTCCCCCTCAACTTTCTCCACTTTCCCTCTAACCATGCTAACAGTCCCCTTCAGGACTTGCCACATGGCGAACCGTAAACCTCATCCACGTTATTAGTACCACCATGCAAACCCCCACCTTCAAAGATCATCGGGATATACTCCTTTTGCCAGACTAGACTTCAGTCAAAGTTTCTATGCCACCCCTCCGCCACCACATAGTGCAAATACAACGTGGCATTTATCGTAGTTATGATGAATGTGTTCTCTTTCACAGCTTAAAAGCCGTTTTAGCTTTTCTGAAATTCATTATGAAGTCATTCTGTGTGGCCTATGTCTTTAATAAATTGATTCAATAAGTCCTCAGAGTTGTACATCAAGTTTTAGTTCTTCGTCTTTTTTCCTTGGGTTGACCCCTCCATCATTTTTCTTCACTCTATATGCTTCCTTTTTATGCACTTTGTTCTTCCATAGGGGGAGTTGTGATCGCTTATCTTCTTATAATTTGATCCTGGCCATTTAAATCATAGATCTCATAGATTGTAATGCCATGTGAGCAGCTTTATGACACAACTTCTTGACCAGTAAGTTTTAGAGTGGTTCTGACAGTACAAGTGCTCTCCAGACCAATGTTCCCACATTGATCATGTTCGTGCTGGACTTTTAATGGCAGGGGATAGACACGTTCAGTAAAACATCTCTGCAGTAATTTGTTCTGTGCAGTTAGCATTAATTTCTGCAGAGTACTCCTTCTTTTGCGTAGCATATGAAGAGTGTCCTCGGAGGATCTGAACACTTTTCTAGTTTTCACCACTCCACAGTCGATTTCTCTGTGCTAATATTTTTATATCAACCGACGGACAGATGTAGAACAGTTCTGCTGCATCCGTTGGGTTCAGACGATTATTATGTCTACATCCTGAAGGCCACGGAAACAGGATTTGAATCTGATCTACGAAGTACGGGACTAACTGATGTGAGAGTGAAAGAAGATCCAAATTCATGAAATCAATATATGCTGGAACTGCTCAAATGTTAAAAGAAATCATTACACTGACATTATGCCTGAAAGATTTTCAGGGGATGGGTATGAAAATCCGACTATATTTGTGGACTTGACAATTACCCAGATCTTTCACATGGTTTGATTATACCACGTACATAATTTGGCAACAAGAAAATGCGGATATATCAATCAAAATAGTAATAAACAAGTCAAAACCGAAATTTGGTCATTATTACCGCGTGGGTGTGTTTGTGGTAGTGCAAATTTGTCTCTATAGTGATAAGCTTTTAACTTGTTTCATTCAATTTTAGAATAATCTCAAGCTTTGTAAAATTTGCAGAATGGTACTTCATTTCTGTATGGGGAAATAGCATACTACTTCTTCAAGGCTTTTATTATCCATGGATACCTTTGAAAGAGGAAAAATCATGTAGTTTGCAGGTTAATATTTGATTTGTAAATATGACTTGCCAATTTTCTCCTTATTCTTTTAATTTTTTAACGGCAATGCACACATTGGTATCAATATGCATAACACATCAATTTGTTTGATACTATAAAACGGCAATGTAGATAAAAGGCCTTGCTCAAGGGCATAAATGCGGTGCCGGGGATCGAACCCCCGAATTTCGCGTATCTAGTCAAGTGCCTTAAACCACTCGACCACGGCACCTCTGTTTTTGTAATGAATATCAATATACAGTAACGCGACCGTAGGAATGAAATGTTGTTTTTTTCTTATTTTTTTCTGTTCTTTTTACATTTTTCTATATATTGTGTATAGAGTTTGACCAAAGCTGTAGTGATATAATTATGTACGTGAAGCGTTTTCATTTGGAAAAAAAAAGGTTATGGTACCAAAGGAAAAAAATATATAATAATGAAACTGCCTCGAGCTTTCTAGCTGTCCGTTATAACAAAAGAAGGGGGCTACCAATTCGTAAACAAGTCCTCTATTTTCTGTTTTGTATTTTGTCAGTGTGAGCTTGAGAAAAACTGGATTTCATTCTCTTCCTGCCCCTTCTTTTATGCATGAGAATTTGTTTTATCTGTCGAAGCTCTATATGTGAGCTTGTTTTGCAGATAAAATCACCGTGATTGATTGAGGTGTCTTTCTTTAAGATTTAAGGTTCCTTGTCTTTGCCTTGTACAAATCCAGTCCTGTTAAGGGATTGCGAAAGTATATACAGTGTAAGCTGTTGTCACAACACTTCTGAAACCTTTGTCATTAACTGTATTGATGTGCATGTATTTCACTCACATAAAGGATATATAAAAGAGACATATCTCGTCCGGTTTGCGTTCATCTTCCTTTTTTCGATCGTCTCCAGATGAATTAATCAAACAGGTTGACAGTTTATTTATTTATTATTTTTTTTGTTTAATTATCCATTTTTCGGGGGCGGGGTTGGAAGAACACTTGATAAAATGAGGTACATGTATATGTTCACATGTATATGTTCAAAGTGTATCTTGTGTAATGTATTATTTTAAAACCTCATCATAAGCCTATATATGAAAGTCACGACTTAAAATTCTGGTCTTGTAGAAGTTTTAAGTGTTTGACTGTTTAACAAAAACAAGCAAGGGAGACGTCAAGTCATAGATCGTTTTTGTTAAACTCACTGGCGTACTGGAGGGGGGGGGGGGCGCCAGCCCCCCAAATAAATTTCAACCATGGTTTATTTTCAATTTTATATTAGTGTTATCACGCGAATTCATTACTTCTCCCTAGACTCCCTTTCTGCTGTTAAGTAACGCATTCACAATTTCCCAAATAGCATGCATAGCAAGGCAGAAAACACGCATAATATCAATACTAATGTGTTTTATGATATAACACTTGGTTTTATCTGTTTATCTGACAATGGATTCAAACTTTGATAATGAATATTCTTAGATTTACCATAGCTAGACACGGGCTTTAAGTTTGCAGTCCCAAATAGTGTTCTTTTAAGGAGTTGCAAACCATTAATACTGCAAAAAACTCCTTTACCATGGGAGTGCACTTGCGTAGCCGGGGGGGGGGCGATGGAGGCGGTCACCCCTCCAAAACGCCAACAAAAAAGAAAGAAAAAGCAGAAGGAAAAAAAAGCAGGAGCGAGAAAAGAAAAAAAGGTAAGAGAACGTAAGAAGAGCGGGAGCAGACAAGGATCAATTCAAAGAAACGTCGGAGCTTCCGCGCTTCGCGCGGGAGGGGGAAAACTCCCCCCTCCCTGCACCCTCCCCCTACCGCCCCACTAAAATTAAATCCTAGCTAGCCACTGTTGGAGTGAAACCCTGGTACCCCACCACATCACACCCTCTCCATGCTCGTCCTTTTTATTTCATACTGTCTTTGCCTGTACTATTATCAGAAGTAATAAAGTATTTTGTGTAACGCTGGCATTTGTTTGAAACTTGGGCTGCATGTTTTCATAATCATGTTTCCAAGTTCATGAAAATAAATATCCTTTTCCGGTCGGTAGATTCATGACACGTTTATCCATAACAGTACATGTCATCAAACGTCGGAGCTTCCGCGCTTCGCGCGGGAGGGGGGAAACTGCACCCTCCCCCCTAGGGAGCGCGCTTCGCGCGCTCATTAAGTGATTCACACGCTTCGTGTGCTCACTACCGCCCCCATTAAAATGAAATCCTTTTGTTGCAAATGAGAGAAAATAAAAATTGAACTGAACTGAAGTTGGAATTTAAGTCGAAAAAATGAAAAACTCCATATGGTGAGGGGGGGGGGGGGGGGGTGTACCCCGGCTCGGTCGCTACACTCCCTCAGGGTTGGTCGCTTCGCTCCTCGCAAAGATTGAGCCCCCCCCCAAATATTTTGGCTCATTACGCCACTGGTTAAACTGATATCAGATACCTTATGATCTCATACAGTTTTAATTGTGTATCACGCACGGATTTCACATAAATCACACGCACACACACACACACACCCACTCGCTGGCTCGTGCACACATTAGTTGTGTAACAGAAGTTAGTTGTGCAATACTTTACAGTACGCTTTAAGCAAGATAATGGAAATACACTTCAAAACATAAATGTATGTGTGGCCGGGGTGGGGTATTTTTTCTTTCATCGTCTAGAATCTAACACTATGAACATGACGGACAAAGAAAGCGGACAAAATAAACAACCTCTCATTCTACCCCTCACAATGGTTCTGCCAGTCAAAAGAACATCCCTTCACTGCTGTTATCTGAAATATGTGGGACAGGTGTCACATGCATATTCACCTGGAACTACATGATTAAACATAATAGCTGTGAAGGATGTTCTTTTGACTACCCGAACCATTGTGTACGGTAGAATGAGGGGTTGTTTATTTTGTCCGCTTTCTTTGTCTGTCATGTTCATAGTGTAATGCCACTTGATACGTAGCGTATTGTTCTAAAATACAATAATGTACCATTGAATATTGTTGTATTTTATTCACAGATGATTAAAGTGTACTTTAATCATAAATATGAAGAAGGATCACAGGTCACGTCGACAGCCAGATCAAATATACACTCAGTAAACATGATACGTAAGTTGCATGGTATTTCTTTGGATTTATTAAGCAATTGCATTCGCATTTTCGTTAATATATTTGTGTACTGTGTGAACAGAGTCACATGACTGAATAACATCGAAACATACCATAAAACAATTTGATTCATAACCATATAATCGTCAAAGTTTGTTGGAAGAAGCGTTGCATATAGTGGCAGATATCACGTATCATGCCGAATATAGTCCGTCGCACAGTCTAAGAATGGACTACAGTCCGATTTTTGAGAGATCGCAATGACCGTTGGTATGGGAGTTTAGGCAAATGAAAGTTTCATGTTTAAGGTTCTTGATAATACAAATACTAAATTCGAAATTTTGGTACATGTTAACGTATTTAGTCGAACTTTTGGCGAAGTCTGCTTCAAATCGTTAAAACTCACATGAGATATGGCGTCACAATAGGATCTGTCTGCGTGACGGCTATCAAAATAAGCTCAGATTTCGATTTTAATATTCACATATTTGTTTAAGAGTTCAAATAAGCACAGATGAAATGCTCCATTGCTAATTCTTGTAAAATCGGATTGTAGTCTGGAATGTGCAGGGGGCTTAACAAGCATTGCTTTCCAACACAATTCTTATAAACGATTAGGATATTTAACTTAGTTCATCAACATTCAAATAGATCCTTCAAAAGGATTGTCTCTAATGCACATATGACTAGAATACATAATTTTCGAATGGCTTTTCACAAAAATACATAAGGCAGGGAATGCTATTTTTCACACACACACATTTAGTCAGCATTAAATGAAAACGATATTCATGTTTTCTCATAAAGGCATATAGAAGAAATATTTGCTCACAAAAATAAAAGTACATTCATTATCCATCTTTTTACGTTTTATGATGCGAACCATACAATATTCCCTCATACTTTGTTATACAAAATTTATTGATAGAACATAGAAATTGCTTGAGTGCACAATATTTAGACAATTAGTTCGCAGATTTGCCATAGACTATCTTAGTATATTTTTGAAACCCATGGAATATGAATGTAGCCCTTTTCTTGCGATGCATTCTTCGTTGGGCAATATGTTAAATACATTAGATTTAAGTATATGATATCGACTTTTTTCCCTCGGTTTCTCGTTTCTTTGTATCATCTTTATCAATGTAATTCCTTTTCGCTGGCTATCATTGAAACATATATCATTTACATGATTCCACTGCAATGTATATTTGCTTGAGTATTGTCTACAGGACCAAAGAAAAGTGAGTGTGATCAGTTTGTCACGGACGGGCATTTTAAGAAAATCTCAACTTTGAAGGCCTGTAAAAATTAAGTGACAAGGTATCATGGATTACTTTATGGTTTATCATAAAGGGTGTCACTAAGTGTTCTGAGAAGTACATGAGTTTGGTTGTCATTTGAAAAAAAATGATTAGACCATCTCTCTTTGGGGCATATGAGCATTGTTAATTCCATTATTTTGTGGAACTCGAAAATGGTCATTATGAGCTAATTAGAGATGAATGGACTAATACTGCCCAAGACTATTACCCCTATGACAATTACCAAAGGACAATTACCATCAGGACAAATTCGGCTAGGACAAATTTCCCCAGAAAATTACTCCCTACCTTCATTTCTCCTCCGAAAGACAGTTTTGGCCACCTAATAAACTATAAATGTCCAAGAGGATGAATATCTAGTGTTACTTTTCTTGGTCTGTGCACTATGGCCATCTCATTATTCTAATGTCAATTAGGACATTTTGAATGACATGAGAATCAGAGACGATAGAAAATTTAAGTCATCAAACAACAAAATATTCTTCCAAGATGAAAGGACTACTGTGAAGGATAAATTTTCAAACACTGTTTGAAAAGCAACCCCCAAACCATAGAATTATCAGAAGTAGCCATTTGCCCCCATGAAATGAACAAAATACCCCCCAAAAAAGTGAAAAAAAAAATGGCTTATCCAGACAATCAGGCGTACCCCTGAACAATCATCCCCAGACCATTACTGCCTTGTGGACATTTCCTTGAAGACCCCCTCCCCCTGGAGGACATCCCTAGGACATTTACCATCTAGGACATTCATGTTCCGTTAATGGTTCTAAAGTATCTGTCCTTCTGATGTACCCTGTGACGTAGTTGTCCTTTGGGGATACATGTCCTTGGTACTTGTCCTAGGGGTAATTGTCCGGGGGATAATTATCCTGGGGGTTAGTAAATATAGGGGATACCTGTAAGGGGAAGTAGACGTCCACACATCAAGAGTTTAGAGCTAGTAAAAAATTATTTCAAAACTTCCAGTAATGCAGTAATGATGTAATAAACACTTCCTATATTAACCCACAAAAACAGCTGGTCTAATTATTTTTTTCCAGGGCTGTAGATACCATGAGTGTTACGGACGGACAAAATGTTGCCCTGAACTGATCACACTCAAGTGCTAAAAGATGCTACCACAAGATACCTCAATGGCTAACTACAGAAAATGATTTCCAGACTGAGAGAACTTCAGAATTTGTCTTTTTCAAAATTTAGAATACATGAGACAGTCTGAATAAGTACAAACAACATCGAAGCCATGCTAAAAATCAACTGGCAAAAAAACTTTATTCATGACTTGGCAAACGAAGGTGGCATAGTTTATTTACATAAGTTTTAATCCTTCGTTACAGAAAGAAAATTGCACATTTCTATGCCACATACCTCATCCTTTGCCGGAAATTCCTCCTTTCCTCATCACAATAAATACATAATAAAATTAATCAAAAGATATTAACGTGGGCTATTAAGACCATCTTCGGGACGAATAAAACCCCGCTTTACATACACGAAAACATCGGTGACACAATACACTCACGCCAACAAACATACACACACATGCATGCACACACTGTCGAGTGCCCACATGGAAAACGGTAATGGAGCATATTCGATATCATATTTTGACACATGTGTATAACATTATTCGGGATTAATGCAACCTTGTGCATTTTAAAAGGTTGCAGCAGACATAAATGCGAAAAATTTTAGGTGATTTACAATCAAAGTTACAGATCAGTTGAGATCGTGTCTTAACCATTTCTACCACTATCCGCATTGGTTTAAGTTACGTACTAAATGAAGATGCTAACGTTACGTTGCGTTAAGTGTACGTCGGTACAATACATGCAGTAGCAATACATCTTCTCCCATTACGTTTGCTAAAGTTATACAGTATTTGTCATTTTTCGTCATTATAGTATCACCATGATCTCTCAAGTTTCCGATTTTCCACTTTTCCCTAATAGGGGATGCTGTAACTGACTGTTCATTCGACACAATACTCCTGAAGGAAAATCAGTTCATTGGCTGATTGTTTTTTGTTTTTTGTCTGCTTTTTGCACAACTTTGAAACGGTCGTCCACTGTCGATTGCTCTAGGTTTCCTAGTGCAGTCGACAGTGGACGACCATTTCAAAGTTGTGCAAAAAGCAGACAAAAAACAAAAAACAATCAGCCAATGAATTGATTTTCCTTCAGGAGTATTTGAAACGGTCGTCCACTGTCGACTGCACTAGGAAACCTAGAGCAGTCGACAGTGGACGACCGTTTCAAATGTACTCGGTCATCAAAGGAAATTAATTGGATAAATGTTCATACTGATAATCCGAAGCATGATTATATTGGGTGCTCGTCTTTAATACTGGAGTCTCACTCAGGAAAATGAAATCTGAAATATTTTTTCTCGTCTTTTCTACAACGAGAGCTATCATCTTCAGTTCAATTCATCATTCTACAAATTACAACATATATTAAGTGAAAAAAGTATATGCCAGTATTTTTTTCTTGCAGAAGTCATAGAGAGTTAGACATAAATAACAAAACACACATCGATAAGCATGCCCCGTCGACACAGTATTGTTTTGAAAACAAAGATTCATTAGGTATATCTTTAATTTGAGAATATATGCATGTTTTAAGCCTCGCTATTTCAGCGTTTTGTCTGAAGTATCGTTTCTTGACATAAATGGCAACATATGGCGCAGAGTGTGGCACTTATTCTCTTTCTTTATGCACCACACAACTGTGGAATAACCAATTGCCAACAATGCACTGGTGAGATAAAGCAGTCACAAAGGTTGCTTCGCCAAAATATGTTTTGAATATTACTTTACGTAATCCCAATCTCCATGTCTGGTGGAAGATGTTGCGAGGTCTTGAAATTGTAAAGCCCATATATGACCAGTTAATGAATGCCACAGGGAAAGTGTCATTCACTCACCCGATATTCGATCACCCTCCATAGCTCCCAAACCGAGACATTTGAAGAAAAAAAAATATCGACGGAAGATCTGAACCTAAATGGCCTGAACGACTGGGGATAGTGGCTTGCAGGATATTTCGCAGGTTTCTGACAATGTCCTGTTAGGCGCAGTCACACGTTTGCACGGCCATGTCATGGATTTTAGCATCCCTAATATCTCCATTTTCGTCGAAAACGATGAGACTAATCGACGTCATCTTGCTTGGAGCGCAGCACGGACCTGCCACTGCCATGCGATCCATCTGACTAATAAGCTGAGTGTGTGGATAGCGGTAGAAGTAGTGATCAGGGCAGCTCCCGAAGCAGTAGTTAGCTTCGTATGATCTAGGAGCTATGATCCAGTCCCAACCGAATTGCTGGAAGTCTACAATGAGAGGATACTTACAACACCCTCGTTCCTGTTGATCTTCCGAACACGTCCTTTCGCTGCTCTGACGTTTCATCCGAACTCTTCGATTGTCATCCAGGCGCAGTTGCAAAAAGGTTCGCTGATGTAATGAGAAAGAGGAGAATAGTTGTCAGTCCTTGTAGTAGCAATATTTTATAAAATTGCAGTAGCAGTTTTGCCATTTTTAAGATCATACGTGAAAAATAAGGAACTGCGTTACCGCTTAGAAATCCAATTCAACTTTTCCGAATCTAAAATTCAACTTTAAGAACACTTTTGTAGCACTCGATAATTTTGGAGTTTCCCCATTACAATGGTAACCAGACTTTGATCAGGTATGAACTGGAACTACCACATTTGAGAACAACTTTCAGATAACTTAACATAAAAGAATAGTGTTAGTAGACATATTTTCCGATTTTGGTTGAGGCCTTGCTTTCGTATTTCCACTGAATTAAACCATTTAGAATGATTTCTAATTGGTGGAAATTTGTTCTTGGTTTTGGTTTCTTCCATGAAAATTGTATTTTCTTTTAATGCAATTGCAGAAGGTGACTGAGCAAAATGCAGTTTACTGGAGATAGTCCAAAGTCCTTTGGAAGTGCATAGAGACGTTAGATAATAATGTGATATGCGCTACACAAGAACGAAATATTATTATAGTTGGAGCAAATTCGGGTAGCATTCCTTACTCTTGGTTCTTCGGTCGAAGTTTCCTTTATGAGAACCGAATTACCAGCGTCATCTTCCAGCTCCAGCACGATACCGAGGTTTGTCTCCGGTTCGGCTACCCAACCTTGCACCACGTTCGTGAAGTCGACGCTCCTCCATTCCCCCACTCGTGGGCTTAACTGCACCTTGATGTTGGCCACAAGTCGGAGCTTGGTTTGTCCTGGTGGATGCGTTCGGGCTGTGATCATCTTAATGGTCATCTGATGTAGTGTGTTCTGCACCACTTTGGCTGGGGTTACGTAGAAGTAAAGCTTGGCACTGGAAACGTGATAACCGACAGTTTTCTCGGCTACGTTGAAATAGCAGCAGGCTGGAGCGTCGGATCCTTGTGTCTGGAGCGCTGTAGGTACATTAAATTGAATGGGAATAAATCATATTGATAATGTAGAGAAAGAAACCTGTATTATGATTGCAGGGCCCGCTGAAAGACTGATAAAGTTTCTCGGAAAGAAGGACCTCTGTTTATAATTTCATGCAATGTGTTTTTGCAAACCAACCATTTTTTATGAATTCAAAATTTTGTTATCTTTTCTAAGTTGAGTGTATCACTTTAAACGTCTCGTTTTGTGTAATTATGTAAGGTATTGAGTTGTTGACCATGCATAAAACAAGAAGCTTTGAACGTCTCGTTTTGTGTAATTATGTAAGGTATTGAGTTGTTAACCATGCACAAAACATGAAGCGCTTTAGATCAGTGTATTGATGTGCAACGGTCGAAATTTAAGACATACCACATGAGCCAAGGTTGATCGCAGCGTGCATAGCCACAGCATATTTCAATTCACAGTGATCATGGTGATACCATCGTACTTCAATATTTTTTGTTAAATCTTTGTAGGGATTTTGGAAAGAAGCATCTACACATAATTATGAATAAAAATAAATTTGTGAACTGATTAAGAACACCTGCAGTACTGTTCACGGGAGTACTAAAAATAGGTCTGGTCTAAGGGGAGTGGCGGAAGATGCTCCGTCATCACTCTACCTTGATAACGTAAAAGGTTTAAGGGCAAACAAGCGTCATTAATCATTTTCGTTACGTCGCTTGATGACTAGACTACTTAGTTTGGTTATATTGACATGAAGCGTAAAAGCACTACTCAAATAGAACGTGAGAGTGACAGGCATGCTGAGAAGAATGCCTGTCAATCTTTGCGCAGGTGTGGAAAGTAGTTAAATGTGGACAATGTCTATTATCAGACAGCCTCATTAAGAAGGCACTTATACATGGGCAGCTTTTACTCTCTGATGTCATCAATATGTTTGATCGCAGGCCGGCCAAACAAAATTGATGTGCTTTTAAACTCTGTGTAAGTCTTTTGTTATACGCGGACCGTTATAAACAGATTACTTGTCTCGGAAAGTAAATAACAAGATTTGGTAAAGAATAATGGCAAAGTCGGATTAACTAAATAACAATGCATGACATAGCTGGACAAACGAGGTGCCTGGATAGACGCTTACACTGCTTGTCTCGGCCCCAAATTACAGCATTCGCGTGTAAAAGAATATTCGCTTGGCTGGCAGAAGAAGAGCGTTGACTCGTAAGCCAGAAGAGAACCACCCGTTTGGCAGAAGAAGGGCGTTGACTCGAGCTCGACATTGTATTTTTCGCGTAGCGTTAGAGTTAACGCCCTCCTGCCAGCCGGGACGTGCCAAGGATAATAACAGGGAGGTGGAAGCCACCCCCTGGATGTACCAAAATACCCCCGTGCCTCCCTCTTTTTGATGAATTGAAGTGACGATTCTAAAACTCGATAAACAGATAAACATCATTTGCGAATTGATCGGCCTACATTAATTGGCGTGGCGTGGGGTTTAATTTACTAAAAATTCTAATCCCGAAATTTATCATTATCCAATTAAATTCATATTGGGATTGGGCAAGTTCATATATTCAGGAAGGGTTTACGATTTCAAGATTGTTGTCGGTGATGTCAAGGGTATTGGAGTACATGTACTGTGGTATATTTTTATAAAGGTTCTGGGTTCTTCTCCGAGAGGTCATGGGTTTGATCCGTGCCCAATGCGGGCCCAATGCTGACATCCTCGGAAAGGGTCTTCTGTGTCTCTCTAGACCAAGGTGTATTAAATGAGGCCTGACAATGCTGCGGTATTTGTTTTTGCAGGACCCTCGGGAAAAAGTTGCATGCATTGTTGAGGCTGCCCGCTAAATAAGACCACATCATATTGTTATTAGACTGATATGTTGTTAAAAGATTGCCACAGCCCCCCCCCCCCCCCCCCCCCCAGCACAAGAGCTTTGTTACCGCAGTTCATCACTGCCGATGGTACCTATTCTGTTGGCGACTTTCAATCCATATGACCTGGAACTGATGTTCGAATACAAAAACATGAAAAGGTAGAATACGAGTTAATTGGTAAACGTGCTAAAGGATTATTACACACAATCTTTATCACCCCTCTTCTTTTCGTAAAAGACAGTCTAGGAGTATTACCCTACTCGTGGACATTTCTGTATGTGCCTGTTTGAGAATTTTTTCATAATTCACTGGATGGTTAAAAATCAGAGCTCTTTTCCTTAACAACGTTGGTACTCCGTGCCTCCTGCTTGGAGGGGTATTCAGCGGGTTTCTCTGACAATTTCGACAAGTTTGACAAATCAAGAAGACATATCCATAAACGGACTTTGTCTGGAAAGATGACTTCTTGTAGTCAGGTAGTCGAGAATTGCTTTCTTGATCGAAAAGGGCAATACTTCTCTCTGTCTGAAATTTGGCATGTTAATGATATTGTAATTTTTCTACAACTCTTTTATGTAGCTCCATAGGAACGAAAGTGCATTTTGATAGGTCAATTAACTTGAATTATTTGTTTTCAAACATCAATGTCATTATTATTTCTAGGAACAAAGGCACGGCAGATGGCAGCATTCAACCTGACCTAGAATAGTCTACGAATTCAGTGTTCTCCCTAGAATGAAGAATTGTAGTTGTCGAGGATTATCCCTACCTCTTGTCATCATAATGTCGTAAATCATAATTATGGAGGCTAAAGAAATTTTTTCACTGTCACAGAATAGTGTACAATGCCCTTACGGGTATGATTTGACAATGTTAAGAGTTTATATGTAAATTTGAATTGCGCGTGAGTCTTTTTTTTTTTTTAAACACCAACTTGATTTTGTCTGGAAAAGATCGCGAGCCTTTAAGATTATCAAGGGACGTTTTCAAATTTCATTAATGATACCTTAATTGTTCATTCGCAGTGTTATTACAGAACATCGACTAAGAAGTTAAATAGTGATGTAAAAGCCTCGAGCACGATCCGATTTCTATATGTTATTCACTTAATTATAATGTTCATGCACTTGTGAATAAGACCGTAACATTTTAATTTAAAAAATACTATTTTATCACAATACTCATTTATACTATTCAAATGCAAAATAACTGAAACCTGAATGGTATCATGTTTCTTTTACATCCAATTAAACGTGCTCTCATGTCATGGCTCCTACTTTCTTCTCCAAAGTCAGAGAGCTTCTCGCTCTTCTGTCTTGAGCTGTAGTCTATAACATTTACATGGTGTGGCATCATCTTTTATTATGTACCATGGGACTTATCCTACCACGCCCAATATCTGGGCGAATATGGCGCGAATCCGAAAACGCACTTTTCTCGTTGCAGCTTTGGTTGATGGATCAGTTTATCTGACCGGTATAAGATGGCATGTATATACATACGTAATTAATATACATATATACACACACATAATTATCGAACATGTATATGTAAATTATTGTCATTTAACCTTGTCATCTTAATCCAAACACCCTTGTACGCCTATCTGCGGAGACTTTTTTTTTTTTCAACTTTTGTATAATTTTGAAAGAGTAGGCAGCAGTGGGGAAGTTATATGAATTAGTATTCTCTCATTTCCTACCGCACTATATTATGTATGTATGTATGCATGTATGTACAAAATTGCCTGCGGCCTCTTTTTGGTCCGTCACCAATCAAAGTCAATTTATTGATGACTCGTCTGGATGACGTCATATTTGCCAGGCTCTTGCGGCAACCCTTAAACATGGCTTTCACTAGACGAAGGGTGCTTTTTATAAAACCTCGCGAAGGTCTCGATCGATAGTGGGAGCACTGAAAGATCGTCTTCTCAGCACACTTTAGCATTCAACCCCCTGGTTACGTGATGATAATTAATGCCAAAACATGACAAACAAGCTTTCTTTCATATCAGATACAGTGTAGTACATTCCACCCACATAGTTTTAAATCTACCGCGGCCTCTCTTCTTTTTAAAAGAGATGTGGTGATTCAGTGGCAGCAAAGTGGTCCATAGTGAAGAGGTATCGGGTTCGAAACCATGTTGGTTAGGTATTTATCCGTAATTACAAATTTCTCGAATATGACTTAAAGGCAAAGATCCCATTGAATGTTTACCTATAATCGCATACTTGTTTTCTTAGAAGTCAAGTAAATGAATTATCTAGCAACATTGGCGTAAATCCGGGGGGGGGGGGGGATGGGGAATATCCCACTTTTTCGAGAGGGGGTATGGTGTGTACAAATATCCCCCCCCCCCCCTCATTTTAAGGAAAAATGATATTGTTATTAATCAGTTGGTGAAATATTTCATAAAATTATCATAAACGACGGTCATATAGTGGAATTTTCATTTGAAATGTTCTTAAAAACCAAGAAAGTGGTTATTTTTCGCGCACTCGCTTCCCTCCCTCGCAAAATAAAAGAATTATGTGTGTTTGTGTGTGTGTGGGGGGGGGGGGGTCAGCTCGGGTGAGTAAGGGTGTGTATTTGTATACTTAAGTGTGAGTTCACGCAAGAAATTTCGGCAAAAAAAGTCGATCATTCCTCCCCCCCACTCCTCAAAACGGATTTACGCCGGTGTCTAGCAAGCACATGCTATTTTCTCTCTGTAATTGATGCGCTTTTGACTTCTTATTTCCGCCCTCTTATTATTCCTTTCCAGTCTAATCGTTCTTCAATCATCTATTTCTTTCAGACGGAAGTAGTAGGTAGGAAGAATATACCTTTTTCTTAATAACCTCATGAGCCTTTCAAAAGTCCCTTATTTAATCAAGCCATGCTCACCAGTAGGCCTCGTTTGAGGTTTTGTTTAAACCAAAATTAAACAATAGTTGCAACTATAAAAGTTTCATCCACCACTTGGCAAGTGATAGTGTCCTTTCAAATCACGTGATATGATTAGGCAACGAATATTCTTACATGACTGCCAGCACTATTCCATTAATAAAGATATTATCTTACATATCCTGTTGCCTAAGGATTCATGTCATCCTTTAATTCCTTCAAACTCTTTAACTCTTAACCTGTAGAATGCTGGGTGAAGCTTTTGGAGGTTATTTCACAAGTACATAATTTGTTTCCAAGTTGCTGGTACACTTAAAGGCATTTTATGCTTCTTGAGAAGATGCTTTAAAAGGGAAAGGTAGAATAACCTTCAAAAATTCTTTTTATAGTGTTGTCATGGTTACGAGTAATTCTTTTCGGGGAGGGTACTATACTTTGGCCGATGTGTTGAGCTCTTGTTATCCTTGAAAATTTTATCTATTGGTCATTCATATTGTAATGGCTATCCGTCGCAAGTGTATGCCGTAACTACTAACTAAAACAGTTTTAACATTACCATTGTAAATCACATGTATTTTTTTAGAAAAAAAAAGAATGTGATATAACGCCTTGTGTACTCTCTCAATACTCGCATTTCGTCCTTTTAAATAAAACAACAAGAGTAGATCAGGGTTACCCCATCCCCATGACATAAATGCCTCCTTCTCGCTCTCCTCACTATAGTGCAGGGGACAAAATTACTACTCCACTTGAACCATGCATTTTAAAAATGGTGCTTATTGCTTGTTTAGAAGAAGAGAAAAAAACTAGAATAAACTAACAGTTTAATGACACGTATAAACATGCCATTTCCTCTTTTTCTTTTTTTTTTAATTTGAAGGAGTTGCTAGACTACTCTCGGTCGGGTAGATGTCAAACCAAAGCTGCCGAAGGGTTTCCGGCAGTGGCGTATCTAAGCATTATGGCGCCCGGGACAAACAGTGAAGTTGCGCCCCGCCCCCCCCCCCCCCCCTCCTCCCGAGTGCCGAAACGTATCTAAATTATGGTACAAGCGAGGGAGCGAAGTGACCAAGTGGCGATTTAAAAAAAAAAATCCGTATGAAAGCCCAATTTCTTCCGCATTTTACTCCGAAAATTTGGCAAATGACCACTCATATTGAACGGCAGAGAAGATCAAACTTAGATATTAATAAATAGTTTTCTATTTTCTCAGTTTCAAAATTGGGAGTAAAATTAACGAAAACCCTTGAGAAATATTCGAGGCCTGATTTTAATAGCAAGGCGACAAACGATTTATATTTCTCTCAAATATTTAACCTTTTCAAATGCTGTATTATACTGAGGGCGGAGTATTTAGCGCGAGGCAGATGAAACTTAATGACAGCGAGCAAAGCAACGACAACTGCACCTTTTTTTGTTTGTTTGTTTGTTTGGTTTTTTTTTTAATTCTGAACTCCCTTAAAAAGGCTATTTTAAAAAGCCCGTGATATCCTGAAAGAAAATGTATTCATGAGAAGGCGCAAAGCGACCGAGAACTAGAAAAATGTGGCATTGTAGGGAATTTAAACCCTCAAAAACTCTATTTCTGATGCATTTACCATGTTTACCCTGCGGATGGGGGAGGGGAGCGCAAATTATGATTTTTCTTCCCTTCTCCTTTATCCTTTTCTCTTGCGTCTTTTGCGCCCCTCTAAAGTGCCGCCCTTATTAGATGTTAGATTTCTTTCAAATTTAATGTTTAACCTTTGCAAATGCTGTATTAGACAACACTGGGGTAGCAGTATTTAGCAAGAGGCAGATAAAACCTACAATACAGCAAGCCAAATAACGACAATTGCATCCCTATTTTTAAAATTCTGACCCTCTTTTTAAAAGCTTGTTTAAGAACTATTATAGGGGGCGCGAAATTATGAGATTCTGAGAGGAAATGATCATGCGAGGGAGCAGAAAAATTTTGCACTTTCAACCCTCAAAAACTCTATTTCTGATGCATTTACCCTGCGAATGGGGGGGGGGCTCAAAATCCTTCAAAATATGTTATTTCCCTTCATTTTCTTTTTTTTTCTTTCTTTTTTTGCGTTTTTGCGCCCCCTCAAAGTGCCGCCCGGGGCACTTGCCCCCCCCCCCCCCCCCTTAGATATGCCACTGGTTTCCGGATAGATGGAGAGAAAAGAGAGGTACTTAGACTTCAAAGGGTAGATGGTTAGAGTATTACAAACAAAAATATATATTGATAGAAAGATATGGCACACCAATCATCTCCCCTCCCCTCCCCTCCCCTCTCCTCCATTCCCCCTACCCTTCCCTCCCTTCAACAGTCGTATGACTTCGACCTGAATCTAATACAAGATCAATACAATAAACAGCATGCGAAGTTCACAAAACTTAACGCTCCCATAATACCCATTTCATGATTCTATATAAATTATAGACGAACACATGCGACACGTCATATTTACGCGATGGGAACTAGCTTTTGACTTTTGCGCAACCAGCTAAAAGAAAATCAGTATAAAAACCGTTAACACAATTTCATCAATGAAATATAGGGAAACTGATGCACATTTTCGGGATCTGTCTTGTCCAGTATACATGTAGCTTGCACGAGTGCCTAGTGTGGTGCGATATCAAAATGCCTTTAAGGATAAGAACATGTCAGAGTATCTGTTGAGGGTATCACCAAATATCAGTCTATTGCGTAATACTTTGATTTAAAAGATATTTCATTAATCTTTATTTCCCTTCGTAAATAACATCTGTACTGATTTCAGTAGTAATATTACTAATATTACCCCTTCCCCTGGCTATTATTTAAATATGACGTGACAGGGCTACTGCATGTAGAAGACTATCTGAAATATATTCATGCCCGTTCACACTTATTCTTTCTAAATCCAATACTCGGATGTTGATTTGAAAAGTAACGGCAGGGAAAAGGTGTTACTTAAACTTCAAATCGCTATCTTTAGTATCTACGTGGAAAACGTGAGTAGTTTATAATGCCACCCGTAAATGCAGGGGCGTTGATGCGTTTTCATAAGGAGGAGGGGTATTACAGCTAAATATCCTCTCTTCTTTTTTTTTTTTGAAAAACGCCCTTTCCCTTTCCTAAAAACGACCCCTCTACCTAAGAGAATTTCATTTTTATTTTAAATGTCAAGATAATGCAATGATATTTATTGATGAAAGCAAGTGACAGAAGTGATTGTTTGGGTGAATTTCGATTTTCTTAATAAAATGCTGCATGGGTCAGGATAAGTATATTTTAAAATGGGGGGGGATATTCTACTTACGTCTTTTGGCAAATATGAGGATCCTTTCTAGCTGTGCTGGGACTGGGTCGATGTATTCTGCTTGTGGTGAATCTGACTGGACCGAGGGGCTGGTTTGGTACTGAGGAAAATTATTGAGGAGGTTTCTAATGGCCGGGTTCTTCGGTGGAGGTCCTGTAATATTCGGGACATGTGTAAACTGTAGTTTTTCCAGGATGCGTCTCTTGATGCTTTCAATGCGGAATTGTTTCTGCCGGTCCTGCATCCAGCAAGGCGGACAGACGGAAAACTCGGGCGGCGGAGTCACGGTATCTTCGCTGGTATCGTTGGATCCGCTGGTGAGCTCGGGGTCCTGGGTTCCATCCTCGGCAGGGACGTCTGATGGGGTGTTCTCGGCGGGGATTTCGTCGGGTTGTTGGCGGGCGGACCAGGGGATGATACCGGCGTTCCGTCTCCACGATGGGGGATGAATCGCTATCGTCAGGCATACGAACTCGACTACGAGCAGAACTAGGCAGACAAAATGATTGAGCTGGGCCATTTTTAAAATTAATGCAGGGGGTTATGATGTGTTCCTCTTCCAAATGTTTGACCCGGTCCGAGTGAATTTTGAGGCTGAAATCCCCGCGTATTTATTCCTGTCGGTGGAGAATTTTTTTTTAAAAAGGTGTTGGGGTGTGATGTCGGTGTGAGGGTGTGTGTGTGTGTGTGTTGTAACGGCTGCTGCACCGAGTAGCAGTGAACAGCTGATCAAAGATCGGATGTCTTTTTTTTTTTTTTTTTTTTTTTGCCCAGGCCAGTGCCAGGCCCCTGACCGTACTCGAAGCCCATTGGCTGACCACGTCAAGCGAGGAGACTGTATCGACCAATCCACTGAATAAAAAACTGCGCATGGTCCAACGACACCTTAGCAACAGGCAGATGAGCCCATGACAATAGCTTAGCCCACCCCTTTACTTCTAGCACGGAACCTCCCATCTCGCACATTCCACGCACATATCCAACACGAACTCCTCAAGCAAAGGCAAAGAGTAGAACACGAAAGTGATAAAGAAATTATCCTCAAATTCACTTTGTAATCGAATGTGGTTTTAACGATTTGATGCCCTTCTTGTCTCCTTGGTCATGTTGGTTGGTGCAAACGTGTATCGTTAGTCGATGAGAGGCCGTGAATCATATAGTGAACTCGTCTCTTCCCCTCTCTGTGCGTCAATGGGGCCCCCGGCACCGATCAGCTGATCACCGGCTGAAGCTGCTTATTATATGCCGACCCCCCCCCCCCCCTCTCTCTCTTTCTCTCGCTCTCTTTTTTTCGCTCTCTCCGCATTGATTCCCGATTCCACTTGTCTGTCCCTAATGCAGAGAGCTTGTATTACGCGAATATTTTTGTGTCTACTAGCAAATACATCCAGAAGAAGGGGAAGATAATGATAAACACTTAAAAGACAGAGAAGAAGGAGAAGGAGGAGAAGAAAGTTAAGAAGAAGAAGAAAAGAAAGGAAGAAAGGAATAAACTTCTTTGATCGGAGACACTAAGTTTTACTACCCCTTCTTGTGGATTTTACATTCTGGATTATCACTTTGCAAGAAGGAAAGTTAAGCGTACTTTTAAAAGTATGAATTAATATGACTCGAATGTGCCCTTTAAATTCAATTCAATTTCCAGTAAACATTATCGAGTTCATTTCATTACACATGAAAGTATTGCGAAAAAGCAATTAAAACACTTCTCTCTCTCTCTCTCTCTCTCTTATTCTTTATTTTTGATGCCTATTTGAAATTTTCTGTTTTTGACACTACCATAGCTTTTGGTGATATAAGTTGTTGACAACTCTATATTTTTGTATACAGAAGTTCATATATTCTTGTCTTTTTTTGAAGACCACATTTTTTTTATTGTCCTTATCCCAAATATGTTGTGGAGAAAACACTTCTACATGAAATATCTTGGGAATGGCTTAAGAAAATCTTAAGCATAATGAAATTGTTTGATTTTTGTGTATAAAACATACTGAGAGTTGCCCACAAATGATATCTTCAATAGCTATGGTAGTGTCAAAAAATGTCATATAGAGAATTTCATATAACCATAACTTTCTTATTCGGTGTCCGATTTCGTTCAAATTTTCGCTGATGTGTTTTATTCTGTCTCAGCTTTGATTTAAAAACTGCTTGACTTGAGGGTTTTGGTTCCCTTGAAATTCTGGTTCCAACTTCTAAAAATCATCATGTCATTATTGAAAATACACGATGCACATGATATCTAATCACATTTTCACGTTGAATTAGTTTTTAATATGAATTTTAGCTGGAAATATTGATACTGATGAACCTTGTGATGAAGCAATATCGTACTGATTTTTTTTTTTAATGTCACAAGACCCTTGCCTCATGTTCCAATAGCTTTACACCATTTATATTAATTGAAGGAATTTAGGGGGTTCATGATAATGCAGTAGAGGGTCGTCGTTTGAAAAAAAAAGTTTGAATAGTGAACGGCTGTCGCATCAAATTTGGGGGCAAAAGCTTTTGAAATTTTAAATCTTTACAAAGGGAAAAATATTTTCAAATGGAAAATAGGGCATACCTTAAGCAAATATCCCTGCATCAGTAATTATCTAGTTCGTGACATGACTCCAAACATGTGTTTGTCATTGTTCGACACACATGAAGTGCCATTTCATCAGTAGGCTATCAAGTTTGTCCAGATATTTACCTTTCTTTACTTTCTTTTTCATCCTCCTTTATTCCTAACTGCCCTTCACGCAATTCTTTAATTTTGAGATTTTGTCCTTTCTTTTCATTCAGGGCTGGCCTTTACGCCCACTGGTTCGCTATTGATGTTCTCATCAGAATTCCTAAAAGCGAATTGAGGCAAAGCGTGATAAACTGCAGAATCGATAACATGCATATACGTGAAGCTCTCGTCTCATAAATCTTAAGTGCTTCTGCAATACGCCCCTTCGTGTATCTCTTAAATGGAAAGGTCAGATCGTTGGGAGAAAATGTTGCAGGACCACGAACGATACTAGAGGGAGGTGGGGAGCTTTTTGAGATGAAACGAAGAAGTTTACTTAATCAAAATAATAGGGACTTTATCGTACAGCCCACACCATGGAGATAGAAACAAAACTTTCTCCAAACTTACGCGAGAATCACTTGATGAAGATGAGGGGGCGGAGTGTCGTAAAATTAATTGAGGAGAGAGATGGGGTTACTAAGTATTGTGTTTCACTCGTTATGAAACAGGCGACAGCTTGAAATAAATGACAAACGACTCTGAATAAAATTGAAATTTCAGGATCTAAAAATACAGCAACGGTTAACAATATTACCATACCGAATACACACTTGGGATTAGCTCGGAAATATATAGCTGACGTTTGAAAAACACTTCGTTAGTTATGTCTTTTTCACCGTAGCCCCAGGTTTTGATAATTATTTGAAGTACACGTATGTATACAGACTTAACTCTTGCTCTTTATGGCAAATATCACGTTTCTGGGGCGCATGTTGGTGAGCGGCTCCCCCCTCGCGGGCCCTTCCTTTTTAAGTATCTGTCTGATTAGACATTTCGGTTTAAGAGTAGTTTTTTAAAATCTATGATTCTTGTTCCTTTTGTCGTGTAAAGTGAATCTCAAAAGAATTGAACGAGATGACAATTCAAATGAAAACAACGTGTTTCCGATTCGAAGCCATGTTGTATACTGGCTTGATTAAAATCATGCGTATTTCTCAGGATTTGGCTTGGGGGAGATGACATTGGATTCGGCATCAAAGCACTAGTAAGATTATGATAAAATGACAGTCTTTCTTAAACTCCTTTCCCCCCTCGTCTTCCTTGTCAGTACTGGTTCCTAGGGAGGGGGCGCAAGACAGTTGCAAGTCCAGAAATTGATTATCTGGGATTTGATATTCTTCCAGGAGGAATGATTTTAATGTAACCGGGCGTCTTGGAGGTTCACCCCCCCCCCTTTAGTCTACAGGATTTACACCAGCTTCACCCAATGCTGGATACGCCCTATGGATACGCCACTGCAAGAAGCGCAAGCCCCCGATAGCATTTCTTTAGCCAACTCCCATGAAATTCTGGCATAAAATGTTTTTTTACCAAGTCGGATGAGATCGTACGTAAAAAAGTAGGGCGGGTTACACATTTCTCTTTTACAATGCTGGACTTGCCGCTGTTTAATATCTTCCCATCGTTCCCAACCGTGTTCATCATCTGACCAGTGTTACATCTGTTTTTCTCCTCCTCCTTTTCTTCTTTCTGTTTCCCCCTCTTTTTACTTTTTTTTTCTTCTTCTTCCTCCTGTACAATTACACTGCTTTTTTTTATTTTAGCCTCAAAAAAGGAGGCTTCTTTATTTATCCCCTCACCGGCTTTGTTTGAACATGGAAACAGAAAAGTACAATTTTGCAATCTTACAGAGATGATTTTTTTTTTTCATGTAACAGTTACATTGTATATTAATCTTTTAAAATCTTAACATCTCACACAAAATACTTTGTACAGAATTTGCTCATTATACTGGGGTTTTTTCAAAGCCACTTGCTTGTCGAGATAAATATTAAACTTAACTAAATGCTTGAAACATTTTGAACAATGGTCTTTGTTTTCTATATCTTCTTATCATATATAATTTTTATTAAAATCAAACAGAGGTGAAAAATTGGGTTGTTTCTTTCATATCCAAATAATGTTAGTTTAATATTTAAACTTACCCTGTTTGAATATCTGATCATAATGGTCTACATTAACCCCCCCCCCCTCCATATGCTCCATTGTTTTGGGAACTTTTCACGAAAGTGCATAGTTTTGAGTCACAAGTTTCACATCTGCTTATTAAGGTGCTGTTTTTTCTCCGATATCCGTTATCGATCCAGACCTTAGACAAACATAACCCCGTCATATATTAACGACTGCAGATATACATACATAAACAAGGATACAAACCTGACATCCAGAACTTGGATTCCGTTTGAAATTGTCATAGGAAATGAAGTATGGCTTGGAGGTTCAGCTGCTAGTCGCCCAGGGTGTAATAAATGTCAAAATATTCAAGGGTTCGATATTTGACGAGCATTATGAACATGGAATGGAACAGGCACGTACATGATACCTCTGTTAAAGAGTGCATTTTTTCAGATTTTTGTTCGAAGTGTCATGATGATTTCGAGGTGAAATGAGTAAACCGTTTCCCAGCTGATGTTGGGGTGGATAACTGTGTCACGCGGCACGCAACATCTGTCATGAGCAGGTGGCGTAGCTACAAGGGGTACGGGGCACATGTCCACCCCCACCGTATCCCGAGGAAGAGGGAACAAGAGAAAGAAATAGAGAGAGGGAAGGAAGGAAACGGTAGCGGGGCGAAAGAACGACAAAAGATCGCTCTTCATCAAATAGCACTGGTACCTTCCTTCTCCAGTACTGCAATCGCCCCCCCCCTAATTGCTTGAGTCACTAGTCCTGAGACATTCGTAGTATATTAAATTAATGAACGTGGATAAACATTGTTCTGGAATGAGTGTAAGTCGCACGATATCTTGACTAAAGATTATTGTTTCAGTATGCCGCCCATTATGATTATGAAGTCTGTAACTAAATTTGTTTTCAAGAAGAGAAAGATGCATATCTTTGGATTCTGTTGTTGTTGCTGTTTGTGGGGAGGTGGATTCTCTCATAATCAAAGCTCCCTCTTAGCGCAGTCGACCAGTAGAGGAGTCTGGATTAATCCCCATCTGAATAGATATAATGTTCAAATTCTTTTTGATAAATTGTGTAGAAAATTGGGGAAATGCAAAAACAAAGAAACAACGCATAATTTTCCTTGCATGGGATTTGTTAGTCATTTTGTTATGACATAAATCGGGATTTAACATCCCCCCCAACACACACACACACACACACCACCGCTTTTCACATAATAGTACCCGGCTATAGTATGTGTGTGTTTGTGAGCGTACATGATAATCAGAGCAGAAATGAGATAACAAAATCAAATCAATCTGAAATCAAGAATCACCAGGTCAGTAATATTATCAGGTGACGCAGTCACATGTGTTGGTGGCCTTAAGGATGGCACAAGCGTTCTATCCCAGAGACCCGAGATCGATTCCTTGCATGTACTACAAAGGACGACAATAGTGAGGTGTCTGCATTTCAGTGAACACTGAGATGGATTGAATGATGATACACCATGCGAGGATGGGCTACATTTATACAAGAGGTCATTAGATTATGTGGTAACAATTAAGTGCACTATACGGGTTGACATTTCCAGTAGCCCTCTCAGGGAATATTACCAAGGTTTTAAAACTATGAATACATGGATAAGATCCAAGAAAGCCTTTATCTGTTTATGTTTGCATGTTGAATACACACTAAGAAAATGCAACATTGAAAGCTCCTTTATGGGTACAACTTTGCACCATAAGAAGCATTTTGCCCTTTTAGGGGTACCGTGAGCTACATTTTGCACCTTTTAGGGTGCAGAGTTTGTACCCTTTAGGGAAGGTGCAAATTTGCATCCTTTAGAATGATTTTTTTTTTTTGCATCCTTAAAGGTTCAAAGTTGCGCCTTTAAGGTTGCAGACGGGCATTTCCCGGTGCAAACAAGTACAAAAGGGTGCATCTTTGCACCTTTTTCATGTAGGGTGCAAGATTGCACCCAAAAAGGTGCTGCCAGTCTTGCATTTAGGGTGCAAAATTGAACTTTTTTTTTCTTAGTGTGTACAAAACATTAGGGGCCAGAGATCAAGATTTTATGTTTTAAAAAATCATTTTGATTTTATTTATTTATTTATTTTATTGCTAGACCCGTCTCAATGGGGCGGAAATGGCAGATGAGAGTACTCGCGTGCTTCTCAGGTTGACTTTACAGTTTGGCTTCTGTTTCAGCCGTTATTGAACCGTGATACACGTGACCTTCTTCAAAATTGACGAACAACTAGTTTGCATCAAATTACTATCAACACAGCCTGACTGCAAACCGCTCTACTGAAGAATAAGCTAATTCAGGTTGCCTTCAAAGGGCCAAAGTGATACCCATGTCCCTGCCAGACCTTCCACATACTCTCTTTAAAAAAAAAAAGTGAACGTATTCAGTCTGTTAGGGGTGAATATCACAAGAGAGTGCATTTAGAGTGAATCAAGAGTAAAAATTGTGATATTCCTCTTTGACATTGTGGAGGATGAAATCTGAACATGTGATTTTCATTGCTTAAACAAAAAGAAGAGAGAGAGAGAGAGAGATAATGGTTGCTGTGTGGGTCATCTTAAGGCCAAAAATACAAGTCACTTGATCAGTCTTTATTTAGCAAAGCCCATCATTTTTAATCCATTTAAATAAATTATGGTTTCTAAAAGAAGCATTACTATCACTATTGGACTTAAACTACTTCACACAAATGCATTTAAATGAAAGCTCGACGTGCTTGCACTCGCCTAAAGGCAACAGCTAAAAGTACTTGTGATAAAAACAGATCAACATTTCTACTGGTAATCATTTGAAAACATTAAAAATGAGATAATTCAAAAGGAAATCAAAATGAATTTAATTGTATGACTAACAAAACAAGGGATATAAGGTAGGAAAAGTCAGTAACCAGTTCATGGTCAATAACCCCTACTACAAATTATCTTTTGATTTGATTGACACGAGACTTTTATGTGCCTGGCTTGATTCGATTTTCAGGTCGTTCAAGTGTATTAAGATTGTGCTCTGTTCACACATGGTACTGTACGTGCAATAACAAAAAAGGAGTAAACAGCTGTGGCGCAAGAACAAAAATGGAAAATCCTAAAACAAAAATTAACTGTAATTTCACTTACCTGTAGCTTATAAAACAACTAGTTCGCGTCGGGAAACTTGTTGCATGAAGCTACAGACAACTTCCATTCATATACATATAAAATCGTATTTTATTAATACTTAGTCGCCTCAGTTTTCATTTGGCCGATGTACTGTGTTTTATGGGAATGGGGCTGTGACACCTCTTTTGCCCTTCCTGGTTTGTGATTACGCATTGGTCAAGGGTCAATGGATCTCCCATTCGTTTCAATAGGAGTAAATTTGGTGCAATTTTCCAGTCACAGGTGTGAATTCAAAGCAGGTAAACACCATCCTGACATGTCTCACGTTTCGATCTATTCCTATTTGTGTTAAAACTAAAGAACTGTTTAGAACTTGTTATTCTATATTTACCTGATTTCGTCCTCTATTTTGCAGCCTCGTGTGATTTTATGAAAAAAAAATCGGCCAGATTTTTATTTCAAGGCTCCTTTCAGTATCATTCCTATTCAATTGCTTTTTGCTTGTATCATGCAAGTGGTATACTGTTATATTGATCATTAACAAATGTGACACCTTGAAAGTGATTTCCCTTATAAAACTCATATCGTTGTATGTAGATAAATACACACATTTAATTCCTTTAACCTATATTTGCTCTTCGATTAAAACCAAAGTATTATTTATTACTAATGCTAATATCGGCTATTTTTTTTTGGGGGGGGGGGGGGAGGGGGGAACACTTTCGGGCAAATATTTAAGAACAAACTATGACATTGTTAAATCGTAGACATCACAGCCAGGCAGCAAATGAATTTGGAAATAGATTATATACGCCCGTATAAATTCAGTCTTTTATTCTATCAACCCACATGAAAACGGAGACGACCACTATTCAAACTGCATATATTATGTTATGTATTGCTGCCACATTCTCTTCTCTCAAAATGGAGCAAAAGCCATCACTATATTTCTTACATTCGTGTCAAAAAGGATGTTTACTCAGATGTTAATGAAATTTGAATGCTAAGATCTATAATTTCATACCCGTGTTTAACAAGCTACTAAAAACGCCCCGAAAAGGATAAATGTAAGTGGAATGCATTGTTCAACGTGACGTTAATTACAGCTCCCCGAAAGCTCAAGTATACAATACCATTTCTGTAACTACGGAATGATACCTCATTGCGTGATTTTCTGTAAGGAGCACTGTCAATTGATGTCTTCAACATCAATTGTTTCACAAAAATGCGTCTAGAAGGAAAAATACTCTACCAGTTCTTAATTTTTACAAATCATTTTTCTTCTATGAAGCCTGCTAAAAAAAAGTACCCATGGGTACCGTGACAAAATTACCATAAAAACCATGTAAATTACCATGAAAGCACGATCTAATTACCATGATTTTATGAAAATTTCGTCAAAGTACTCTGGTACCCATGCTACTTTAGCTGGATTCCTCACCTGTATTGGTAAAATGGAACCAGTAAAATCATACCCCGCATTGGAGTGTACAACACAATTTGATAGACGAACTTATACTTCAGGCATAAAGTAATAAACGAAATAGAATAATAAATACAATAATCGAGATTAAACCAAGCTTTTGCTCCTATTAAACAAAATCGCTTAAGACATTAGCAAACATTCCTGCTCTCGCGTGATTATTGTGTATCTGTTCGTTTTAGCAACTTGTGCAGGAACGTATTACGTAGTGGTCCATAATGGAAAGCTTTTCAAAAAACTATTTCATGTGTCAGTAAGTGTTAGGAGTGTAGAAGGTACATTCAACTAATCATCACATTAAATGTTGGATTCTCTCCCGAACAACTCGCGCCCAAGGATGTACTTTGATGAAATTGATTATTTGCCGAAGGTTTGCCACATCATTCTGCAAAACAAAACATGAAAGACTAGAGGTGATCAAGGCGATCTTGAGATGGGATATTTTTTTTACCTCGCGCAGGTGTGAATTAACATAAATGAGGCGCGTCATCATCGTCTTGCAGGTGTTCACGAAAACATTTGCCAAATACCAGGAGACGACACCTTCAATCTGTTTACTTTAACTCGTCAAAACAAGCTCCGAGACAGATAACTTTCTTTTTCGAAGTCAGCTTCCATCATAATCGTCAATTCTGGAATGTACATGTAATTTCTTCATCAGTAGAATTGAGATCATAGAAGGAGGATCCGTTGAACATTCCGCAAAGAAATATGATAATCAGGGAAGCAATGGCTTTACGTATACTTAAATGTATATATATTCTTTCGTTTTGTAGATGTTCCCTCCACCACATCTTTGCGCCCACAACCTCTGACAATAATGTTTGCAAACTGTTGCAAACTCTTATTACCATACATTTTATAGCTTTAATGTTTTAGGTATCTCTTCATTATGTATTATTTTCAGTATCAAAGCGCGTTTCGTGATCAAAGTTTTTTTTTTTTTTTTTAATTGATTTATTTTCTTGAGCATAGGAGGGTAACACCCATCTCCAAGATCAGAAAACTTGACTAGTTTACAAGCAATTTTAGAGGATCACTCTGAATTGTCTGTTTAAGCTGAGTAAAGGTTACTGAGGGAATAGTAGTACAGGTCAGATTGTGGTAACTGCCCCGAAATTCTGCATTGTCATGAGCTATGAAGGAACCCAGTCATAAAGTACATTCGCCTTTTTTTTCACTGTGACCGGATCATAGTTTGACATCTTTGAAGGCACTCCTGGTATATTTGTGTAATGAATTAACCTGCTTATTTCGAAACATTAAAACACTTTGACTGGAAATCCAACGAATGTAAAAAGCGAATCATTGTCCTCATTAATTGTGTTTGGGATCTTGTCCGTACAGGCGGAAATGACGAAGTAAAAATACCTCACGCCCTTTTAAAGAATTGTACGACATTCTTTGATCTAACTCTGTCCCTTCTAACTTTGTCATTATCTGCTCATGTCTGTTGTCATCAGTGTTTGCTTTTTCTCTCCAAGTATGTTGTTCTATTGTTTGTAGAAATGTGAAATTTGGAATTATCACGTTTCATCTGAGGGATTGTAAAACATTCTTTCGCCTTTTTCATACCCTTGTGTCACTAGTTTGTGAAATTTCCATTAATATCATCTCTTCAGTCTCTGCTTGATGTGAAAGTTGAATTCTCTTAATATATAGTAATATCTATATCCTGGATACCGCTTTATATCTACTTCATACTTTTTTAAAGGCTTGGTTGTCAGTTTCAGAGATTTTCGTTTCTCTCTCTCTCTCTCTCTCTTGAGAAAGTTATGATTGCCCCAAACCATTACTTTATTTTCCGATTTCTGAGAAAATCGATTACGTCGAAAATCGATAGCAAAATCTTATCAAAACATATACACGCATCATTCACGTATTCATGTTATTTACATTTTGTTCAGATTTGTTGTCATCTTGGTCGTTTATAATACAGACGACAATAATGTGGTATTGATGTGTTGACTATCTACACAAATGACAGAAATGTCAAACTATTTACATTAGAGAAACATAAATGTCAAATCCTTATCATGCCATTTCTAAATAACAAATTATATTAACTCCTTAATCAAACTGTGGCGAGAAAAAAACTAGTAATTATGACAAATCTAGATTTATATCCCGCGCTTTATCCATATAGCAGGGGATGCTAAGGGTCGCTGGCGCTGAAATCATGCAAAGAAATATGTATGTCCTACTCCTGGGTCAAAAGTGGCACATGTAGATTAATGCTAATAATACCGATAGGCATTAACGCAGCAATTATCAGTTGTTGTTGCTGTTTTTTCTCTCTCTCTCTCTCTCTCTCTCTCTCTCTCTCTCTCTTAGCAGATATTCCGTTATTTCTCCCCCTTGTATGCCGCTGGAAATCGGATTGATATCTTTTGGACTACAAAGACATTAAGCATGTTAATAATCATTTAAAGACACAGATGTATTTTTCGTTTTTTTAAAAATTCACTCATGGGCAAACAAATACAACTCACTAGACCAGTAATAATACCCTTCATCCAATATTATTCTCCCGTTCTCTTCTTGTCATTACACTCTGTACTCCTACGCCCATACCCACCTGTCTCCCTTATCAGTTAAGTCAACTTACTCTTCGGTAAATTTATTCTGCTTTATAAAAGCTTAAAGGCAAGGTCAGCGGCGTATCTTTAAGGGGGAGCAAGGGGGGCACGAGCCCCGACTGCCTCTTTTAGGGGGCGAAAAAGGAAAAAAAAACTCAACAAACAACAAACATGCTGACCAACCAAAAATAAATTTCAAGTTTTTTAATTTTTTATTTTTTCATTGGCGCCAGAACATGGAGGGGCGCAATTTCCGCGCTTACCCCGAGCCGGCGCCGTTTTTCCTACATACACCACCGGCCCGGGAGGTCTATCCTGATATGAAGTTGGGTTTGTTATAACCAAATTGAGAGCACAAGAGGAAATTTCGATGAAGAATGTTTTCAAATAATGCATTTCTTAATCTGTAATGGATCGAACGCTAACTGACAGCTTTTGCTAGTACCTACCCGATTTTTTCTTTTGAATACGAAACTTCTGTCATGTTGGTTCAAGCTTGTTGGTTTACGATTCGTAAATAGATGCGTTTTATAGAAGGTGTCTGCAAAAACGCGTGACTTTCTTTTTTTTTTTTTGTAGAAAATATACAAATAGGAATGCATCATTTTGTAACTCTTTTTACTTAATATAGACAGAATACAGGTGGTCCGCCTGGTAAATCTCAAGAGTTGCCCATTTGAGCTTGATCAAAAGCAAACTTAAACATGTTAAAACTTGAATTTTTTCACCATTCATTAGACTTTCCTCAAACTTTCATGGTCATGCTGATCTAATAACTCGCTGCTCTAGAAGATTTCACAACGCACAGCTCTCACATGTCTCGGGGTTGATTTCTCCCTTAAAGGTAGCCCGTCCCTTTTGCAGACCCAATTCTGAAAGTTCCCTGACTCTGTCATCATTTGAGAGAGAAAGACTATATAACCTATCCCTGAAATTTACAAAGCGTGAAATTCGGTTTTAAGGAAATAATCTTCGATAATGCATCAGAGCGAGCTTTTTTCGTACCACGAAAAAAAGACCTGAAGATTCGACATAGCGCACAACGAAAGGATTCACGTTACAGCGCCGCTATATCATGTACGGTACGTGTCGTGGCCGCGAGCTCCACGCGGCTGAGCTAGCTAGCTATATACAGCTGGCTGCGCTACTGGCGGTGAGCTGATCTTGTTTATTCTGAAAGGTTGGTAGCCAGATTTTCATTTTACATTAATAGCTTAAGCAATGTATGACCGTAAGATCAAATGAACAGTATCAGAAGGGCATATCCTAAACCCATGCCAAGTTGTATGGATTTTCGTCGATTTTGCAAAAGGGACGAGTTACCTTTAAAGCCCGGCGTACACGGCATGATCCGACTGCAATTCGATTTTGGAACAATTTGTCATAGCATTTGATATGAACATTCAAACATGTAAAATCTTCATGATCAAAGTTCCGAATAGTTGTATAAACACTAAAATCGAAATTCTGCGCTATTGCGAGCCTTCCTGTAGGAATAAAAGCAAATTCAATTCCAAATCGTAGTGACGTCATATCAGTCTTGCGATCGGCTACGATTTGAAACCGATTTCGCCTTTATTCTGACCACAAGGCTTGCAGTTGACCCAAAATTTGATTTTAGTATTCCTATCATTATTCCGAACTTCAAATAAGATAATTTTACTTGTTTAAACTTTCATATTTAATGCAAAATGCCATTTGTTCGAAAATCGGGTCGCAGTCGGATCGTATAGTGTGCGGCGGGCTTTATACAGCACCTCATATAGTCTGTCGGGAGGTTATGATGATTTCTCCTGTAAATTGTAATACAAAACCTCATAAAAGTCTCTCAAGGGTTTATGATGATTTCTCCTTTAATACAACACCTCATAGTCTGTCGGGAGGTTATGATGATTTCTCCTGTAAATTGTAATACAACACCTCATCAAAGTCTCTCAGGGGTTATGATGATTTCTCCTTTAATACAACGCCTAATAGTCTCTCGGGGGGCTATTCCAAAGATGGGGTAATTCTAATAACATCAGTGCTCAGCAGTGATTTAGGTAATCTATTAGGTACACATTTCTGATTTTTTTCTACCTTATTCATTGCACTTTTGGCTAAAGCTGTTTGTTGTCGCTTCTGTCGTATGTGCTCTTTCACCTTTATTTGAACAAGGGTGCGCTCGTGCCATGCCTGCGATTTTATCCTAGTCAATTCAGTTTTCTTTAAAGGTAGACCTGTGGAAGAGTTTAATCATGAAATCGCCAACAAACTGATTGAATATGCCAGACCTGTTGAAGGGGGGGGGGGGGGGTACAGACTGGGGAAAATACAAAATCACATGGTCACATATATCACACACCCACGCGCGCACACGCCTTGTTCAAGGGTAGGATTACGGTCTTGACACCACGTTCGGTGGATGACCGAATATGGCAGATGATGGGAGGAGGAGTGACATGGCCCCACTCGGCTATGTCTATGTCTATTACATCGGGAACATCATTTTTGTAGCGGAAGTTCCAGTGATTAGTTTACTGACTAAATTGTGTTTTAAAATTGTCCTGCAAGCAACCTAGATAGACAGATAACCTGAATGAGTTCAACAACGGACACCGACATATCCTCTCGTAAACACGATCATGATTATACGGTCGGCAGCTGTTTTATCTCCGATTCGTAAGCACTTATACACATGACATTCATGTGTTATTGTTATTATTAGCTGATAGGGTGATAACCTCCTACAAGTCTTAGATAAATTTTAATAGATTTCATAAATTGTATATATTTTTCTCCCTACCTATTTTCTCTTTTTGACATGCGCATATTACGAACATGACTTGTGTTGAAAAATCGCTCCTTTTTTGCTGACGGAAAGAAATCTGTCAAAGAAAATGACAATGTTTTGAGATATTAACAAGAGACTAGACAGACATAGGCGCTGAAAGCGGGGGAGGGCAGAGGGGCAGTTGCCCCCATCATTCGAGAGGGGGGCAAATTCGATATTTGCCTCTTCCCTATGGGCCCCCTCGCAAGAAAAAAGAAAATTTTGGATCAGGAGATTGCAATACAACCATGTTAAAATATACATATTAGTGCTCTGAAATGCAAACTTTTAGCATTCAAAAATCATTTTTTAAACTCGCTCGCTACGCTCCCTCGTATATTAAGTAGATGCAATGTTCTTAGACTTAGTATTCAGAAATTCTGTTTATAGAAGGGGCAGATGCTTGCTTCATTCAGGGGAATTTTTTGTCCCTGCCCCCCCCCCCCCACGACAATACAATTTGCGGTAATTCGTTCAGTTTTCTAGTCGTGTAAAGGAGCAGGTAAATAATTTAAACACCTAAATTTTCTCACATTGTTATGACATTCATTAACATTATGCACGTGCAGATATGTAGGAACAGTGTACCCCCTGTCTACCAGTTGCAGCAAAAGAAAAGGGCAGATTACATTTCTATCGAGGGGCGGGGGGGGGGGAGATGGGAATTCTCTTTGCCCCCTCCCCCTCCTAACCCATAACACCGTAATTTAGAATATAATAAGAATAGCTTTCTAATGTTGTGAAATCCAAGTTTTCAGCACGAAATAATCTGATTTTCTTGCTTGCAAAGTTGCAAAAATCTATTTTGCCCCCCTCAGTGGGGCTCCCTCGTAAGACAACTGGAATTCATTTTGATGCCTATGATGCATAATGAGCTTTCCTTTGCTCTAAAACACATGGCCTCCACATTCGATTTCTTTCGCTCGGTCGCTACGCTCCCTCGTAGATTAATGAAAACGCTTCTTCTAGACGTTGAAAAGTGCGGTGTGACGTAGCGATGCTTCTCTCTGCAAAAGAGGGGGTATTTCAATAAAATGCCGTGGGGCATGGTTTCCCCAGTAAAGGGATAAGAGAGTGTTCGTTTTGTTCCCGCCCCTTGCAAGGTAATTGCATATCATAATCATCATAATAATTTTTATTATTTTAGTTCTCTAGTGCTATAAAACCCCCCAAAACAACATTTCATAAACTAAGAATTTTTAACTGGGCGCAGCGTCCCGGAGTTGCGTTTTGATACTAGTGGTGTTTCTTGATATCAAACAAACCCTGTCTATAAAAGACGTCACAAGTTTGTGAGGGTGGATAGATGCTCCTCTTTGTAATTATGTTAGGACAAATCAATTTTCGCCGCTCCCTCAGTAGCTCTCACGAGACAAAGATGTAGTGATCTACTTATAGCGACATGACCAATGTATAATAAGTTTCAATATTTCACAACCTTTTCTCGCTTGTTCGATGTGCTCGCTTGCATATTAATGAGGCCCACATAATTCAGTGCTCTCATTACTGAGGGACCCTGCATGACTTGTGTACTATCTAAAGTCAAGCGCATGCAGTCTTTAGTCATAACATGAAGGCTGGAATTACCCTTACGTTTATAAGTGTTTCAGAGGGTAAATATTTTAATACCTAAAATGTCTTAACCCCCCGCCCGAGTATCCTCATATATTTGCATAAGGGCGCCCGTATTTTCTCATATTTGGGCAATGCCGGAGTATGAAATTTCTGTACATTTTCACCACCAAAATTGTAAAATAAATAAATAAATAAATAATATAAATTGCACGCCCGCTTTGCTCGGGCGAACAAAGTTTCGGACAAAAGGATTCTGCCCTATCGTTCATAACCCTCCCATTGTCATGCCCGCTCTCTAACCTCTCACGCCATCCTACCATGCTACCAGCGGTAAACATTATAATCGTGTTTCAGTGCTAATGATGAGAGATGGTGAGAAACAATTTATGATGATAACCGTGATCAAATATAGCAAAGTTTTTTGTTTTGTTTTTTAAATAGAAAGAAATGATAGGGGAGAAATGTGCTTGTTCGCGGGAGGGGGGGGGGGGGGGGTGGGGCTTTATGCTTGTAGTAAGATATCAAGCAACTCGCTCATGTGACGGTTCTGTTCATTTTTGTCTCGCCCACCGGAGGTGAAAGCAAGACTGGAGGCCCCGTCACATATTAGCGAATAGAGCTAACGAATGCCTAACGAACAGCTATTTCTTTAAAGTCCAGATACGCTCAAATACTCTCAAATTAGCTGATATGTGACGGGCCCTTTCGAACTCTATTGTGGCCTAGAATTTGAGCGTATCTGGACTTTAAAAAAATAGCTGTTCGCTATGCATTCGTTGGCTCGATTCGCTAATATGTGACGGGGCCTTAAGGGATTCAAATGGCGTCCGTCCGTCGTCCGTCCGTCACCAATGTTAAAGTTTGCCTGCAAGACTCTCTTATGACGCATAACTTGGCAACTGCTGGTCCAATGGCAACCAAACTAGGGTGGTAGATGCACTAGGGATACCATCATGTTGCGGTGCTGTCGGAGGTCACATGGTGGGGTCAAAGGTCATTTGAAGTCACGATGTTATAGAGTACCTGCAAGACTCTTTTTACATATACGTTAAAGTTTACCTGCAAGACTCTCTTATGACACATAACTTGACAACTGTTGGTCCAATGGCAACCAAACTTGGGTGATAGATGCACTAGGGGTAACATCATGTTGTGGTACTGTTGGAGGTCACATGGTGACGTCAAAGGTCATTTGAGGTCAAATGTTAGAGTTTACCTGCAAGACTCTCTTATGACTAATAACTTGCAACGTTGCTCCCTTTTCAACTAAACTTGGGTCATAGATGCACTTGGGGGACCTTCACGTTATAGTGCTATCGGAGGTCACATGGTAAGGTCAAAGGTCATTTGAGGTCAAATGTTAGAGTTTACCTACAAGACTCTATTATGACAAAAAACTTTGCAACTGTTGCTCCCTTTTCAACTAAACTTGGGTCATAGATGCACTTGGGGGACCTTCATGTTATAGTGGCATCGGATGTCACATGGTAAGGTCAAAGGACGTTTTATTTCAAACGTTAAAGTTTACCTGCAAGACTCTCTTATGACACATAACTTGACAACTGTTGGTCCAATGGCAACCAAACTTGGGTGATAGATGCACTAGGGGTACATTCATGCTATTGTGCCGTCAGGTCACATGGTAAGGTTAAAGGTCATTTTAGGTCAAACATTAAAGTTTACCTGCAAGACTTTCTTGTGACATCAAACTTGGTTAGGGATGTACTTGGGGAAACTTTCGTGTTATTTAGTCACGTGTGGGCGAGACACAATCTTGCTATTGGCTTGTTAAATGTTAATTTCCCATCTACACACTTTCTGTGTATTTTGAAGTATAATGTTTATGACCTATATGTTTTAAGATGTATATACTTTTCTGTAATGATTGATTCTTTTTGTATAATGTTATTGAACGCAGAAATAAAATTCAAACAAACAAACAAACAAGAGTGTTTGCCCCCCCCCCCCTCCCTAAGCTGGGACCCTTCCAGCGCGCCTGTAGATTGATATCACAGTGTGAGTGATCGTCAAGACTGGCATTAACCAGCACCAGGGGAAGTGATAAACAAAGATCTAAAAAATAATAAAATTACGAAGTCTCGATTGTGAATCTTCAGATTTCATCATTTTGATTTGTAGATACATCAGACGTGATGTTTCCGCTACCTACGGTCACCATGTTCACAGATTTATTTTTTCTGTTAATATTTTCATTAGTCCTTCGACCTTTTTACAAAATAATTTCAAACACGATCGCTAAGACTTTCGGCAAATCAACTAGATGATGGCGATTTTCGTTACCCTATTATGTATCCTATGGAAATCACGTCTTGATTACGTAATACGTCATGGTCATGTTGGCACTGTTCAAATGGTTCAAATGGGCCGCTTCCATTGTTCATACTTCTGTGTTTCAAATATCTTCTTTTATTCTTTTATATTGTTTTTTTTTTGTTTTCTATGTTCTTTATAATCTCTGTAATTTCCAAACGAGGGGGATCATACTACTCCTTGAAGGCGAGGCACATTTCGTTACTTGCACTAGTCCAACCTTTGACATGTTTGAGGGAAGGCCATATGTCAGTAAAGATAACCATTACACTCTTCATCTTGCATTCACTTTCTGTATCATGTCTTTTTCACGTCGTCCGTCAAAGTCTTTTCCAATTTCTGACGCAATCTTGCGTCAGGCATATATGCCTGGTGCAACAGGCATAAAAGCTACTCAATCATGTTAATCAGATCTGTTGGTGCAACAACATTTGGAGATAAAGAGATCTGCACTAGATTATCTGCCGTGGTTTATGAGGACTAGAAAATTAAAGAAATAAAACAAAAAGAAATTGCTGGAAATTGCATTCTGCATAAAAACATAAGTCATTTCAACTGTAAATCAAACGTATTATTTACATGGGTCGCTGGTTTTCTTTTTTCTTTCTTCATCGCTCGCTTCCTATTTTGTTTTTGTTTGTTTGTTTTTTGCTGTTATTAAAAATTGTTTTAGCCGATATCATGCATTGATATTTTAGTGAATTGCGTTGGATTCCAAGAAAAACGTTTTCCGTCATTGCCAGAACCTTAGAATAGTAATGTTGAACTGCAAGATGAATATACATGATATAGATGTATTGTGTAAAATTGGTTCAGTAAAATCAATCGAAATGTTGTTGGGTCAAACAGGCCTTCGAAAAAATTTGCTTAGACCATGAGAGATTACATCACTGCTTGATTGCATCATACATCTCATTAACGATGTATGTGTACTTTAAACGGAATTGAAAGAAGTCGAAAAGACTGACCGGAGGATGCAACTGAAGATCCGAATAGGAGGTTTATACGGAGGGCAATGGGACAAGGGTGTGGGCGTCGCCAAACGGGGGTAGGGTGTGAAACCCCCTCCCCATCAAAATTCGTATCGCAATATTTTGGATTGGCTAAAGCCTCTTCAGGGTATGGTAAAAAAAAAAAAAGAAGAAGAAGAAATAGGACCACTTGTTTCTTCATTTTGTTCTTATGTTTGTTTAAATGTAGAATTTGTGGCTACCACCCCCCCCCCCATGAAAATAGGTTTGTTGACGCCTTGATTTGGGAGTGGTATCATTTGCCTGCGAGCACATAGATAGTTTTTGTTTTAATAAATGAAATAAATAAGTCTATCTAATTTCTTCTTTCTTCATATTCATAAGAAATTTTGCTTTTTGGATATGACAAATGAGACCCGACTAACAACTAAATTTTTACTGAATGGTACTCTATGGCTAACTTGCGAAAGAATGTTGGTAGAACAGGTAAGAAACCGCGCTGAATTTGTGCATACGTGCAGTTCAGCTTGAGCTCGTTAGTTTTCTCGTTACAATCTCAAAAACAACACGTCCTGTAGTGAAATGGAAACAATCGCTTTTTCAGATTGAAAATGATGTATTTGACGCTTAATGGTGACATAACTAGGCCGCGTTCAAGCGACCATTTTTCACCCTAGAATCACGGTTTTGAAAGACGTTTAGTTTAAACCACGGTTGCGTTCAATCGATTTTTCGCAGGTCGTAAAAATAAACGTCTTTCAAAACGCAAACATGAAACGCTGAAAAAGGTACGTTTTGAATCATGATTCTGCAGAACCACGGTCGCTAAAAATCGATTGAACGCAACGGAGATCTCAATCATGATTCTACTGTTGCTTTCACACCAAGGTTCGAAGAAAGATAAAACAACATACAGAAAGCTAGAAAAGAAGACAGAAGGAGAAAACAAAGAATAATATAAGAAAAGGCTGAAAGATAAGGAGATAGAAGGAATAAGATAGAATAACAGGAAAAGACGAAAAAGAAGAAGATAGAAGAAGGAAACAAAGAATAACATAAGGAAAATGGAAAGAGAAGAAGATTGAGGAAAACAAAGGATAACATAAGGAATGATGGACAGAAAAGAAGACAGAAGGAAAAACAAAGAACCACATAAAGAATGATGGACAGAAAAGAAGATAGAAGGAATAACAAAGGATAACATAAGGAATGATGGACAGAAAAGAAGATAGAAGGAAAAACAAAGGATAACATAAGGAATGATGAACAGAAAAGAAGATAGATGGAAAAACAAAGAATCACATAAGGAAAGATGGAAAGAGAAAAAGATAGAAGAAAACAAAGGATAACATAAGGAATGATGGACAGAAAAGAAGATAGAAGGAATAACAAAAATAACATAAGAAGACAGAAAAAAGAACATAAAAGAAGAAAACAAAGAATCACATAAGGGACGATGGAAAGAGAAGAAGATAGAAAAAAAAAGAAAAAATAAGGAAACATATAAAAGAAGGTAGGAAAAAACAACGAATAACATAAGAAAAGATGGGAAGAGAAAGAATAACAAGGGAAAAATGTTAAAATATATTACATAAGGAAACATAGAAAAGAAGGTAGGAAAAAAACAAAGATTAACATAAGAAAAGATGGAAAGAGAAGAAGATAGAATGAAAAACAAAGAATAGCATAAGAAAGATATAGAGACAAATAAATGATGTGGCTAAAGTTGACCTTCCTGGGTCAAACTGCGCAGTACGATGCGCAGTGGATGGGCTTGAAATGAGCAAGAATCAGCGTTGATGGAAAATCGCTTGAACGCTCTCACGCAGTAGCCGTGTTTTGTAACAGCGTTTTGATTTGTGATTCATGTTTGTGATTCTAGCTTCAAAAAATCGCTTGAACGCACCCCTAGACCGCGATTATCCCCTACAATTTAGACACGTGTACCTCCCCTAATCCCAGGGGTGTCTTTAACATCTTCCCCTAGGACCACATGTCACATTAGAGTAAACGTGCTACCCTGGATATATGGGCACGCGTTGTCCGATTATCCTTTTTCCCCCTTTCAGAACAAAATACGCTCGTCGTGACTCATATCTGCACATGTACAGTGCTAATGATCAAACAAAAGTGTTTATTTTTTTAAAAGGGGGAAATAAAATAATTTTATGAGATTTTGCTTTGTAAAAACAGAAAAACTGGAAAAACAGAGTAGTGAAATTGCAAAAATAAGGAAATCAAAGATCAATGAACTTTTTTAAAAGTTGAGAATATGATTAACTTGGGACTCAGACTTGCAGTGGTCTCATGCATGTCATGTGATATGACGCATGGAGAGTTTTCCATTTCTTGTTTTTTTATACTTGAAAATTCAAAATTGTGATTTTAGTACTTACTAAGTAATTATATTACTTCGAGGTATATTTACGATTGGCATTATATTGGATTTTTAATTGATTTACATTGCCTTAGGTTATCTCTCAATAAATGATATTATGTGTTAGGAGCATGTTTAACCAGTTTCTCTATGTTCTATGTGTTGTCTTAATCTATTCTCTCTCTATATTCTTTTCAGGTTCTTTCTAAATGAATTCTATTCTTCCCCCCCCCCCCTCTCTCTCTCTCTCTCTCTCTCTCTATCTATCTATCTCTCTCTCTCCATCTCTCTGCCTCCCTCTATTCCTTTCAGCCTCTCTCTCAATGAATTTTACCCTTCTCACTCTCACCCCCCCTCTCTCTCTCCATCTCTCTCCCTCCCTTTATTCCTTTCAGTCTCTATCTCAATAAATTTTACTCTTCTCACTCTCACCCCCTCTCTCTCCATCTCTCTCCCTCCCTCTATTCCTTTCTCTTCTCACTCTCACCCCCTCTCTCTCCATCTCTCTCCCTCCCTTTATTCCTTTCAGTCTCTATCTCAATGAATTTTACTCTTCTCACTCTCACCCTCCCCTCCATCTCTCTTCCTCCCTCTATTCCTTTCTCTTCTCACTCTCATCCCCCTCTCTCTCTCTCTCCATCTCTCTCCCTCCCTCTATTCCTTTTTCTTCTCACTCTCATCCCCCCTCTCTCTCTCCATCTCTCTCCCTCCTTCTATTCCTTTCAGTCTCTATCTCAATGAATTTTACTCTTCTCACTCTCACCCCCCCCCCTCTCCCTCCATCTCTCTCCCTCCCTCTGTTCCTTTCTCTTCTCACTCTCATCCCCCTTTCTCTCTCCATCTCTCTCCCTCCTTCTATTCCCTTCAGTCTCTATCTCAATGAATTTTACTCTTCTCACTCTCACCCCCCCCCCCCCTCTTTCTCTCTCTCTGACTCTTGCGCTCTTTCCTTCTTTTTGTAGTAGATCATCCCCTACTTTTACAATTTTCTTGTCATGTTCTTTTTATTCTGTCAAAAGTAAAGAATTATACATGTTGATACACTTTTCAAAAACGTCTATATCATAGGATCATAGGAACTATGAAATTCATTTTTTAATGTTTTTTTTTCACTCAAATTTTCTACAGTACCCTTTTCAACAGAAAAATGACACTTTTTTTCAAACATTGTCTATAAGCAACAGCTAGAAATACCATTGTTGCATTTTCACTACCATTCCAGTTCTCCATTATGAATGAATCCCGATAACAGCTGGACAGAATACTCATTAATTCCAACTTAATCAGTTTCATCATGATATACATTGGCCTAAATCCCGGGGGATATATATTTTCGAGAGAGGGATGGCGTGTACAAATATCCCCCCCCCCCCCCCACTTTTCAAGGAAGAAATGATATTTGAATTAATCAGTTAGTAAAATTCTTAATAATCTGTCATAAACAACCATCATATTTCAGAATTTCTATTTGAAAATGCGATTGAAAACCAGAAAAGTGGTTATTTTTGGCTCGCTCGCTTCGCTCGCTAGCAAATGAGAAATTAAAAATGTGTGTAAGGGAGTCTATGCGGGTGGGTGAGGGCGTGTTTTTATACTTAAGTGTGAGTTCGATAGAAAAAAAAAAATCCGCAAAAAAGTCGATCATTCCCCCCCCCCCCCCCCTCCTCAAAGTGGATTTACGCCGGTGATGATATACCTTGTATTATAAATAAGAAGGAGAGAACAAGAAAGGAGCAATGGAAAAAAAAAGAATGTGGGATTTGAAATGATCTACGCAATATTTACGTGGAACAGTTTGGAAAGACATTCTTTGAAATTCTGATTTTTTATTTGCCACAATTATGTTCCTTCGTGTTTAATTCATAACTCATATTTCACCTCACGTTATGATTATGTGATCATTCCTGTATTGCAGTCAATAATCAGGACAGGAATATTGTTATTAAACAAAAATTTATCACTTGATCATCATGTACCATCCCAAGGCCGTGGTTAGCGGCTATGCACCAATACAACTATGCTTATCACCATCATACATTCTCAGTCTGATCTCTCTATGGCAAAGGCCAGGCCCAAAACATTCTTTTTAAATCTCATATATAAACACAGATACAGAATATACAGTTCAAAATAATAAAAACAAGACTGATATTGATACACACATTATTCAGCCACGAGCCGTCCACGTAGAGTGGTTGCGATAATTTTTTAAAACTGAATTCGAGACCATTTGCGAGATTCATATTGTTAGATATTACGTTGTTTAGTGACCGCTGGTATGTACAGGAAAAAAAAAACCTCCGATAAACTATACGATCTTACATCATTTGTCTATTTGCTAGCTTTCTTCGTTTTGGCTTTCTATTCTTTAAAATGATATGGCGAAAACAGAGAAAGTAGAAAGTAGGCTTATTGTAACGATATATGAATATATAATTGTCCTGTTTTTTTTATACTATATACTTTTAGAATCTGGGGTTATACTTATATTGCCTATAAAGATGATAGTTATTCTACAAAACGCTATCAAAATCATGATCATATGACTATACATATACGTTGTTCGCCCACTTGTCAGAAGGGCGCGAACAACAATGCAGTGCTCAATATCCATTGCTTGCAACTTGCGATTTCATTGATAATGTATATGGATATCAGTGATCTTAGAAAGTTGTTACACCATTTTTCACAATGTCGATGACTTGCGTATATTTGCACTCTAATGGCGGTCAAAAGGTTGTTACTGGCATGAATCTGCGTCATTCGTCGACTCTAATCATCATCGTCGTCCCAGTCCGAATCGCTGGCTTCACTCCCTGTCTCCTCATCGGAGCTGAGTTCGACGGCGATCCGTCGTCTTAGGATGGCTTCGACGCTGTTGTTCTCCGGCTCGTTCGGTCGATCCTTCACCTTAATATCCACTCGACGAAGTTGCATGCCTGCATAAAATATCATTTATAACGAAATATAATTTTCCATACTTGTCGCATATGACATTATAATATCACGAAGAGCTACATTTGGAGATTGTTACTAAAATTTGGCCCTGACAACTGTTAAAGGGTAGGTAGGACCTACAGTTGTGGTAAGCCCTCAAAAACTCCTCGTCGGAGTTCTTCCCTTCTTGATGATAGATAGCTAAATGCCATAGCAAAATGCTGTGAAATTTTTCCTCCTAAAATTTAGGGAATATCAGACAAATGAAAAGAACAATATAGTTTATATCCCTTCTGCATAAAAAGTTGTGTTAACAAGTAAGTCTGGAAATTATCAAACGTTACTGGATGTTCATACAAAAAATATGATTGTGAATTTAGGACTTGTCTTCATTTATTTTTATGCACATTCCTCTGAGCCTGACTATACCTGCTTTACATTTGCCCCGGGGCCGTAAAATAACTTTGGTCTACGATTTTTTTGGAGGCATCGTAGGTGGCTACGGGCTACGGTATTTGTGTTTACATTATCTGCGATCATCGTGCCATTTTCTGTATTGCCAATCCGTGAGGGAGGTCGTGGCATATCCATGCAGAGGCCGCTCGGAGATTGTACGATAATCTTGCAATCTCCGCAGCCACCCGAAGAAATCGTACAGGGCCCATGCAGGAATCGTACAGTGCCACCTACGATATGTTTACGGGCTACGGGCTTGCGATTTTTCAAATTTGTATAATGCCTGGTTTACATTTGGCTTACGATCAGCGTACGGAGCCCGTATCCTGCCCGTAACCTCCTATCCGTGCGGCCTCCTTGAGGAGCCTGAGGCAGAAGGCGATCGTAAGATTTTCGTACGGATTCACGGGCTCCGCAGCCTCTACGATTTTGTTTCGCGAGGAGTTATACTCTTTCAACATCTTGTCATACTTGTGGAAAGTGATATACGTGGATTCATGTCTGCCAGAAGACGTTGCCGGGCTGGATTCGAACTCTCAACCCTTTGACTGAGAGACGAGTAAATGAACGACTACACAACGACACCTCCAGATTAATTTTTATCATAATTCATAGTTATCAGTCTGAATAAAATGAAGCCCGGCTGACCTTGTTTGATAGCTGATAGAAGGTCATCTCGTGATCCTGTAACTTGTGACACAGCAGTCGGTGGCCTTGGATTGCTGCTCCCACTGTTCTGTTTTGGAGTTGCTGGTGGTAGTGGCGGTCCTCCTGCTGCTAAAAAAGAAATCAAAGCCATTCAAACAAACAAACAAACAAACAAAAACCTGTAAAATACTGGACGTCTTGTCACCAATGTCCCACATACATACTCTCTGGACCTTCTAATCCTATTTCTGGTTAATAGTATTTCAAATAGAAATTTAGCTACTATATCCGTCGTTTATGATAAATTTATCCAAAGTGTCAACAACTGATTGAAAAAATATCTTTTCTTCTTTGAGAAATGGGGGGGGGGGGTATATTTTGTACAAACCCCCCCCCCCCCCCCACATGGGGGTATATATATTCCCCACATCCCCCGGGATTTACGCCATTTTTTTTTTGTTGTTGTTGTTGTCATGCATAATCCTGGTTTACTCTGTTATCTATGTTATACTTTGTTCTTTTCTGTTAGTAGTATTTTTGTAAAAATTTTTGTTGAATTTTGTGAAAAATTGAGAATAATCCAAAATGTATGGATTTGAATCAATAAAATTTGAAACTTGAAACTCGAAACTTGCATATGTTTGCAATTTGTTGTACTTTATTTGCAGGGCCCCCAAGTATTACAGTGTTATCACTGACGGGGTCACCCTGAGTAAACAAAACAAGCAGAACATTATAAATAAAGAAAAAATAAAATTGATGAATAAATTCTTATTCCATTTCATTTACTTTTTAAATGGATTATGTACTTCCATTGAACATAAAGGAAAAAAAATGTTTTCGAGCAAAAGTTAGGAAAGATCAGATGAATTGGAAAGCTGACCCAAGCCAAGTGTTGTGTTTTTTCCGGGGAAGGGGGGGGGCAATAAGAATCAGCCTAGGGTGTTTAGACAATTTTGAATATATCAAAGAAGAACAACATTGCCGGTATACGTCATACATTTTGAAGTATTACTTCTTCTGGTGAAGCATGGTGACGAATATTTGTCACGTGATATATTACCCTCTCTTAAATTTCTCAGATATACAGTTTAGTCACACACTAAAGATTCTGACGAATAACCAACCGGTCATTAGAAATTGCATGTGACCGGTCATTGGCAGATCCTGTTGACCCGTAAGTCTCAGACGAGGTGTCATTTCGCTGACGTTAGAATCGCGTCAGTAGCTGATGCGCAGTGGCGGCACCAAGGGGGCCAATGGGGGGGGGGGCATTTTCCCCCCACTCAGAAGCTTTGCCCCCCCCCCCAGAAATTTTGAGGACTGAAAAGAAAAATTATACAGTAATTTGTAAATAAGTAGATGCTGTCATACTACAAGATTATTCAAGCTGTGAAGTGCTCTAAAATACCATTTTCCACTCGTCAAAACTTGAAAATTTTCTCACTCAGTCGCTGTTGGCTTCCTCGTACACTACTGCCCCTGCCCCCCCCCCCCCACTTTAACAATCCTGGTGCCGCCACTGCTGATGCGGTCTTTTGCGCGCCATGAAAGGGTGATATTTCTTAAAAAGTGATTGGAAAATGAGAAGTGCACTCTATGCTTTCAACAGTATGTATGGAGTATGTAGTTATATTATTGCCTGCGCTGGCTCTTTAAGGACGGGTAATGACGCAGTCAGAATGACGCCTGGGGCCCGTTGCATAAAACTTTTGCCAGACATTTTTTTCTGGCAAAAAAAGTCTGACAAATTTTTATGTAATGGAAAATTATGGCATTTTTTTTTTATTCATTTTTTTTTTTTTTTTTTGGGGGGGGGGGGGGGCCCATAGTTTCCTCAAATTTTGCCAGAAAAAACTCCGGCAAAAGTTTTATGCAACGGGCCCCTGGTATGAGCCGAGACATGTCACATGACATGTGCCCTTTCATCCAATCGCTGAACTGAATTAAAAGGATCGGACCTACGAAGTTCATTACTTGTATTAAGCGTAAAGAAGCATACTGAGGTAGCGTTACTCATACCTGGAAGGGGTGGAGGTGGTGGAGGTGCGGGACCAGCTGAAGAGGGAACAGGTGGCGGAGGGGGTACCGGTGGAGCATTTGCTGAAGCCGGTGGAGGTGGAGCCATGTTTCCTGTGAGGGTAGGTGGGGGCGGGGGCATTTCCCCGACCTCCGAGTACGTGCTGTCATCATCCATTGGCGGTGGGGGAGGTAGGGACGTCGCGTTGGAGTCGTCCACGACACCACTATTCGATACCGGCATGGGGGGAGGCGGTGCCGGGGGTGCCTTGCCTGGTTGCGTTTGGAATCCGGCGTTGCCTTCCTGTGGGTATGCTGAGGACTGGCCTCACATTGTGAGTCTCTCTTCTCGCTTCTCTCTTCCTCTTTCGACTCATCTTCCTTTGCTGGTGAAGTGGTATCAGAGGACATCTTTTCTTTGGCCTGCTTCGCTCTTTCCATTTCCGCGAATTCTTGCCCTAACGCTCGGTCTTTGTATTTTTCCTTCGTCGTCACAACTTTTTTGGGTCTGCTCACATTGCTAGAGTGTGGTCTCTTCTGTTGTGAAAAGATGCGAACATATGAGAAGAATTTAATATGAATCAAGAACTATTAGGTATACTTGGACTTATCTACAATTCTACGTTACTATAACGCATAATTGAAACTTACCATGCTTATAGCTGCCTAGCTTCTTCAAGAGTGGTTTCAACATTGGTAAAATGAAGAAAAGCTTTGCATGGCAAAAAAGAAGAATTTATTACAAGTATAAATTTAAATAAATAACCGAATTGACAAAAAAGTATCTACAGTGATGAAGGCAGTAGCTTATGAAAACATGAATCTTTAATCGTCTACAATGGGGCTCTGTGTGATAGTTGTATAGTAACATTGCAAATTATTTTCATAACCCTCTTTAGTACTTTAGATAAACTTTATAAATCATGTACACACACACCCCCACACACCCTCGCCCACGCACACACACACCCTCACCACACACACACACCACACACACACACACACATATATATATATATATATATATATACGTGAGACAAAAAAAAGTATGGTACAAGATGACGCAGATCTGGACCACAAAAATGATAAGCTTTCGGCTGCTAAAGGCCTTCATCAGATTTATTTGCAGACTCAACGGTCGTAGCAAATGTAGAGAGTGAGTAGTTTGTATGAGTGTGTTCCTATATATATATATATATATATATATATATATATATATATATATATATATATATATATATATATATATATTGGAATAATTAACATTTGTGATCAGGTAACATATACAACAGCTTTGGCAACTCTCGTGGAAATAAATACACGTGAGATCAATTGAGAGAATGATAGCGTAGCATGAATCAAAGTTCCCCAGGGCTGTCCTACCATTTTGGAAATTTGCAAAGGTTGAAAAATGTCTCCGCCGGGAATCGAATCTGGGCCTTAATTTGGCTGTGAACGCCAATGCCTTAACCACTAGACCACGGAGACATTCCAACATATACATGTATCCCAAAGCATTCGCTCGGATCCAGCTGAGGTGTGCGGTAAGTCATTGTTCGAAACTCATCTGCCACCAACAAAGGAATTAATTAGTGAGGGTTGAAGATTCGTCATCTGTCGGTTAAGCGAGTTTGGAGTCGCCGAAACCATTGGCCCGTCTCCGTGGTCTAGTGGTAAGTGTAAAAAGTAAAGTTCTTGGAAGTTTTAAACATACCTTTTTCTTCTTTTCTTAGTCTTTGTCTCGATGTCTTATGCTGTTCCTTTGGCCATCGTCAAAGAAAATTTAGGATCCGTGTAAAACTTTAGTCCATCCTTTTCGTCTTGCCTATAATTGATAATAATAATAACGATCATCATCATCATCATCAGTTTTCACTTTGAGAGAAATATTTAACATCGGTTTACTTCACTGGAAATCTGTGCTAAAACGTCAGGGAAGTATACAAATTCCCTGACAGGCGAAAAGAAAGAAAGAGATAGATAGAAAGAAGAAGATTTTTTCAAAAAGAGAGAGAGAGAAGGAACACGCCCTCCTCTCCCTCGGAAATTTCCGCTCACTTACATAATATGAAGGTAAAATCAACACCATTTTGGTGGGTAATGATTTTGTAAACCATTTTTTTTTACCTGTGACGGAATATGCTGTGCTATAAACAATATACATGTTATACCTGCATAGTAAATTAAACTGTAAAATAGTGAGATTAATATGTATAAAATCCCGTTTCACGCCAGACCTCATTCACTGCGTTATTACCTGCGCTAACCACTTATTGTTACCTGAGCTAACCATCCTCTATTACCTGTGCTAAGCATGTGTTATTACCTACGCTAATGATGCGTTATTACCTTTGCTAATCATCGTCATTACCTGCGCTACACTGCAAAAAAGTTGGGCATTTCTTTTTGTATATCTTGTTGGGCAAACTGTTTTATAATATGTTGGTCAGTTTAGCTCAATGATTGGGCAAACTCTCGATTTTGACCAACTATAGGTCGAAATTTTGACCATCTGTAGGTGTTTTGATCACAGCTGGTCAAAATTTCGACCAACAATTGGTCACAATTTTTTGCCCCAACCTTGTTGTTGGTCAAATTTTGACAAACTGTTTCGTATGTTCAATAGAGTACCAACGTTGGTCAAAAAATTGGTCATTTTCGACCAACATTTTTGCATTGTAATTAAGCCTGTATAAGGCCACTAGGCAATACGAGTTATATTGAGCAATATTTACATTTTCCTTTTGGCTTAAATCGCTTTTTACTTGTATCACTCATACATGCCACATTAATCACAGGTCGCGATAGTCGACTGGTCACGCATTCTTACGTCAGGCAGATAACGTTTCGTATGCAACTCGTATTGAGGGTAGCAAGATGTCAAAAGATTACCATCCGAGTTAGATATCCGAGACGTAAGATCATAATGTGATACGTGCTTTAATAACGGATTATTGTTACTACTATTCATTATAACTTTTTTTGTTATTTTATTCATTTCTATTGTTATTAACTATCATCATTACTCTCATAATTTCTAGTTTTATTATTACTATTATCATCATCATCATCTTCATCCTCATCCTCATCATTATCACCCACTCTTTCATTTGTTCCTTTGTTTTCCCTTTCTTTGTTTGTTGGTGGGGGGGGGGGGTTGAGGGGGGTATTTCTCAAGAAAGGGAAGGGGGTGTAGGAATGTGGTTGTTACTCTGTTTTCTTTTCTCACTAAGGAAGTTAAGATTAACAAGTTTAAAGTTGGAGGATGGTTTACCTGAACTGGTTCAGCTTTGATAATGGAGGGGGCTGGTGGCATCTCATGTATATTTGTTTCATGGCCGAAGGCATTGTGGGCGAAGAAACGACTTCAACGTCGAGAACGCGAGAGCTCTGGAAGGCCAATCTGGTGTTGATGTCACGTAGAGACACTGCAAACAAATGATTTGAAATTAGATTAGAACCTTGTATTTTTTCTTCGAAAAGTTCAGTGACGGATCCAGGCGTGGGTGGGGGCAAGGGCGGCGCCTTGTAAAACTTGATTTCGCATACTTTAATTGCGCATGCAGTTCCGTAAAATGAGAATTCAATTTCGCTGTATTGTGCCCTCAAATAATTACGCCCTTGGTAGCCATTTCAGAGCACAAGAGGCGCCTGGAAACTGTGATGAGCCTGATCCTCCCGGTGATCCTCCACTGATTTTCCATTACGAACCACTTCAAAACTTCCTTGTTTATTCAAAAATAAATAAGGATAAAGTTGAGTTCTGGTCAAGTGATAACGAAACAAACCATGAGTCTGGAATCAATGTAAAAAGTTGATAGGCCTAATGTAGAACACACAAAAATGTGGATACTGTGAGGCTTTAAAATGGAAAAAAAAATCATGAGGTATATTAACTTGGTAGCGCCGAGAGCCATGCTCTTAACGGGGCTCTTAAGGGGCACCGAATGATTTTTTTTTTGTGGGGGGGGGGGGGGGGGGCGGGAGTGATAGCTGAGATTGTTCGATTGGGTACTTCCCAATTAGTTTTTTAGTCTTCGCATGACGCATATTATACAGTAGTGTATAGGATTTTTCCAGGGGGGGGGGGTTTGATAGCCGAGGCATGATTTTCACTTTTTCCCACTGTGCCATATTTTCTGATTAAAAAGATAAGAATGAATAACACATTAGCAATAGCAGGACATGCAAAAAAATAACACACACAAAAACAAACAAACAACAATTAAAACACCACGTGTGATATTATCAAAAACACATTTACCATCACACTGTAGAATAATTCTTCTTTTTCGATTCTTTTAATTTTTTATTATCAGTTGTTGATTTTTCGTTTCCTACCATCGGCATGATTTTGTGGGGGCACCTTGGGCACCCAATTTTTTCGAGGGGGCATGTGCCCTCCGAGCCCCAGTAGCTACGCCCGTGAAAGCAATCCTTTTCACGAGATATTCCTACTATATTTTCCAAACTGACCTATCCCAAATAGAAGAATTAACAAATTTAGCATTTTTTTTTTTTTAGGAGGCGCTGTGGCTCAGTGTAGAGCAATGGTCTTGTAACCTGGAGTAACCGGGTTCGAAACCAAGCAGATGCGTTAATGCCCTTTGGTAAGATATTAATCCGCATTACCAAGTCCTTCGGAGGGGACTTAAAGCCGTCGGTCCCCTGGTTGCTTACTAACAAGCATACACATGCTTTCTTAGCATAGCAGTCAGGTAAAATACCCATCATTTAACCACTTACCCATTTAACCATTTAACAATTTTTATTTTACGTAATCCGATCCAAGTTGCCCTTGAGTCGATTTCTCGAAAAACCTTTGCTTTTTTTTTTCTTCTAACCTCCGAAAGGAGGTTTCTTTATTCATCCCCTCTCTTCGGGGTATAATAATATACAAGAAACATAACAACAACAAAGAATAACTTTACAATATCATATACATACACATTTTTTTTTAAAATCGTAACAGTTACAATGTTTGTCCATTTCCTAGATACTTATGCCATTTTACTAGGAATTTGCCCGTTGTATTATTTTGTTTTGCTATCCGCTTCTCAAAGGAGAAATTAAACTCGACTAATTGTATGAAAAGACTAAATTGTGGTTTTTGTTTTCTCTATATCTACTGTCGTCATTTTTTTTTTCATTAAATCATAAATGGTTCAAGAACAAATTCGGTCTGTTTTGTTTAAAGCCAAAAAGTATATGCTTGATATTTAAGCTTAAACAGATGTTAGTGGATTTTTTATACCAATCTATAAAAACTGACCTTAAAGGTCTTACACATTCGATTCGAAAAAATATATATAATTCATTCTTTAGGGAAACTTTTCACAAAAGTACATAAACACAACAAAGTAACTATAATAAAATAAAAAAAAATTTTATAATCAAAATAGCATAATTTTTAATGAAGACGTTTTTAGGAAAATAATTTGGCAGGAGTGTTCCTACACTTATTGACTAACTTCTGTTCTGAAAATGAGATTGATCTGTCCAGTCATGCATGAGTGAGCAGACATTAAAGGCAAAAAGTCACTTTTCAAAAGTCACAAGTCATTTGGTTTTGGGGGTTTGTTGAACAGAGGGCTTTTTGGCGTTTTTAAAGTGCTGTTGATGTTTTTCGAGGTTGTGCCATGGTTGAGTGACAAAATTGCTAACGATAAAGCAAGAAATGCTGAAAATTTACTGTTTAATGCCGGAAAACGACTACCTGGTATTTTCACATAATGTGCTGACTCATGTTGGTTGATGCCAATTTTTTCCACACACTGAATGGATTTTGCAGATTTAGGAGGGCTGAACATCTTTTTCTAAAAAAAAACTGTGTTCACCCAACTGTGATAAACATGAAAAGTGTCAGGGATAGGCATGACTGGGGTCAAACAATGGAAGAATTCAAATCCGCCAAGGGTTTGTTTCACAGAGCCCCAAAATAACTCTTGTGACTTTTGAAAAGTGACATTTTTGCCTTTGTTTGCTCACTCACTCATGCATGACTTGACTGATCAATCTCATTTTCACACAGAAGTTAGTCAATATTAGGAACACTCCTGCCAAATTATTTTGCTCAAAAAAATTATCCTTAAAAATTATGCTATTTTGAAATGGGGGAGTTACTTTTTTTGTTGTGTAGAAGACAGTTTGTGTTAATTTTATATTGAAAAATTCGTGTTCTAACTTCAATAGTTGAAACAAAAGATAATATATAGATGTCTTTCCAATCAGTATCTGTAATATTCATTTCTCTCGAAAACTTCCTATGCGAAGTAGGAGATACAAAAATCATTTTTACTAAAATACAATAAAATTTCTTGGAAGTCATGTTTTCTAATGGTAACTCTACATCATTTTCAATAAGTATAAAAACTTTGGGTATACACTTCCTCCTAACAAACCTTGTCCGAGTTTCTGTTTCCAAAATGAAGTATGGCATGGACTATACTCCTCCATAACATCATAAATTTAGGGGGAACTCCCCTTTCAACCCTACTCAAATGGAATTATAGTCCCGTCAGTATTGTATAGGTCACTGACTAGATTTATACCTTTACATGCATACATTTATCAAATAATGGCTTTGATGCAACACAAATATTGTGATTATGCCAAATCATTTGATTTGTAACAACATTATCTGGATTAATAAAATTAAAATAAACCTTCAACATTCTTTTGTAAAACTGTGGTATGAATTTCCACGTGTTAACTTGTTTTGCCATCTTACCAGAACTCTCTATTCTACT
>CM057167.1:11434041-11444041 GCA_029962745.1 Echinometra lucunter
AAAGATGATAGTTATTCTACAAAACGCTATCAAAATCATGATCATATGACTATACATATACGTTGTTCGCCCACTTGTCAGAAGGGCGCGAACAACAATGCAGTGCTCAATATCCATTGCTTGCAACTTGCGATTTCATGATAATGTATATGGATATCAGTGATCTTAGAAGTTGTTACACCATTTTTCACAATGTCGATGACTTGCGTATATTTGCACTCTAATGGCGGTCAAAAGGTTTTACTGGCATGAATCTGCGTCATTCGTCGACTCTAATCATCATCGTCGTCCAGTCCGAATCGCTGGCTTCACTCCCTGTCTCCTCATCGGAGCTGAGTTCGACGGCGATCCGTCGTCTTAGGATGGCTTCGACGCTGTTGTTCTCCGGCTCGTTCGGTCGATCCTTCACCTTAATATCCACTCGACGAAGTTGCATGCCTGCATAAAATATCATTTATAACGAAATATAATTTTCCATACTTGTCGTATGACATTATAATATCACGAAGAGCTACATTTGGAGATTGTTACTAAAATTTGGCCTGACAACTGTTAAAGGTTAGGTAGGACCTACAGTTGTGGTAAGCCCTCAAAAACTCCTCGTCGAGTTCTTCCCCTTCTTGATGACAGATAGCTAAATGCCATAGCAAAATGCTGTGAAATTTTTCCTCCTAAAATTTAGGGAATATCAGACAAATGAAAACAACAATATAGTTTATATCCCTTCTGATAAAAAGTGTGTTAACAAGTAACTCTGGAAATTATCAAACGTTACTGGATGTTCATACAAAAAATATGATTGTGAATTTAGGACTTGTCTTCATTTATTTTTATGCACATTCCTCTGAGCCTGAATTTATACCTGCCTTACATTTGCCCCGGGGCCGTAAAATAACTTTGGTCTACGATTTTTTGGAGGCATCGTAGGTGGCTAGGGCTACGGTATTTGTGTTTACATTATCTGCGATCATCGTGCCATTTTCTGTATTGCCCATCCGTGAGGGAGGTCGTGGCATATCATGCAGAGGCCGCTCGGAGATTGTACGATAATCTTGCAATCTCCGCAGCCACCCGAAGAAATCGTACAGGGCCCATGCAGGAATCGTACAGTGCCACCTACGATATGTTTACGGGCTACGGGCTTGCGATTTTTCAATTTGTATAATGCCTGGTTTACATTTGGCTTACGATCAGCGTACGGAGCCCGTATCCTGCCCGTAACCTCCTATCCGTGCGGCCTCCTTGAGGAGCCTGAGGCAGAAGGCGATCGTAAGATTTCGTGGATTCCGGGCTCCGCAGCCTCTACGATTTTGTTTCGAGAGGAGTTATACTCTTTCAACATCTTGTCATACTTGTGGAAAGTGATATACGTGGATTCATGTCTGCCAGAAGACGTTGCCGGACTGGATTCGAACTCTCAACCCTTTGACTAAGAGACGAGTAAATGAACGACTACACAACGACACCTCCAGATTAATTCTTATCATAATTCATAGTTATCAGTCTGAATAAAATGAAGCCCGGCTGACCTTGTTTGATAGCTGATAGAAGGTCATCTCGTGATCCTGTAACTTGTGACACAGCAGTCGGTGGCCTTGGATTGCTGCTCCCACTGTTCTGTTTTGGAGTTGCTGGTGGTAGTGGCGGTCCTCCTGCTGCTAAAAAAGAAATCAAAGCCATTCAAACAAACAAACAAACAAACAAAAACCTGTAAAATACTGGACGTCTGGTCACCAATGTCACATACATACTCTCTGGACCTTCTAATCCTATTTCTGGTTAATAGTATTTCAAATAGAAATTTAGCTACTATATCCGTCGTTTATGATAAATTTATCCAAAGTGTCAACAACTGACTGAAAAAATATCTTTTCTTCTTTGAGAAATGGGGGGGGGGGGTATATTTTTTACAACCCCCCCCCCCCCCACATGGGGGTATATATATTCCCCACATCCCCCGGGATTTACGCCATTTTTTTTTTGTTGTTGTTGTTGTCATGCATAATCCTGGTTTAATCTGTTATCTATGCTATACTTTGTTCTTTCTGTTAGTAGTATTTTTGTAAAAATTTTGTTGAATTTTGTGAAAAATTGAGAATAATCCAAAATGTATGGATTTGAATCAATAAAATTTGAAACTTGAAACTCGAAACTTGCATATGTTTGCAATTTGTTGTACTTTATTTGCAGGGCCCCCAAGTATTACAGTGTTATCACTGACGGGGTCACTGAGTAAACAAAACAAGCAGAACATTATAAATAAAGAAAAAAATAAATTGATGAATAAATTCTTATTCCATTTCATTTACTTTTTAAATGGATTATGTACTTCCATTGAACATAAAGGAAAAAAATGTTTTCGAGCAAAAGTTAGGAAAGATCAGATGAATTGGAAAGCTGACCCAAGCCAAGTGTGTGTTTTTTCCGGGGAAGGGGGGGGCAATAAGAATCAGCCTAGGGTGTTTAGACAATTTTGAATATATCAAAGAAGAACAACATTGCCGGGTATACGTCATACATTTTGAAGTATTACTTCTTCTGGTGAAGCATGGTGACGAATATTTGTCACGTGATACTATTACCCTCTCTTAAATTTCCTCAGATATACAGTTTAGTCACACACTAAAGATTTCTGACGAATAACCAACCGGTCATTAGAAATTGCATGTGACCGGTCATTGGCAGATCCTGTTGACCCGTAAGTCTCAGACGAGGTGTCATTTCGCTGACGTTAGAATCGCGTCAGTACTGATGCGGCAGGTGGCGGCCCAAGGGGGCCAATGGGGGGGGGGGAGGGCATTTTCCCCCCACTCAGAAGCTTTGCCCCCCCCCCCCAGATAATTTTGAGGACTAAAAGAAAAATTATACAGTAATTTGTAAATAAGTAGATGCTGTCATACTACAAGATTATTCAAGCTGTGAAGTGCTCTAAAATACCATTTTCCACTCGTCAAAACTTGAAAATTTTCTCACTCAGTCGCCTGTTTGGCTTTCCTCGTACACTACTGCCCCTGCCCCCCCCCCCCCACTTTAACAATCCTGGTGCCGCCACTGCTGATGCGGTCTTTTGCGCGCCATGAAAGGGTGATATTTTCTTAAAAAGTGATTGGAAAATGAGAAGTGCACTCTATGCTTTCAACAGTAGGTTATGGAGTAATGTAGTTATATTATTGCCTGCGCTGGCTCTTTAAGGACGGGTAATGACGCAGTCAGAATGACGCCTGGGGCCCGTTGCATAAAACTTTTGCCAGACATTTTTTTCTGGCAAAAAAGTCTGACAAATTTTGTATGTAATGGAAAATTATGGCATTTTTTTTTTATTCATTTTTTTTTTTTTTTTTGGGGGGGGGGGGGGGCCCATAGTTTCCTCTAAATTTTGCCAGAGAAAAACTAAACTCCGGCAAAAGTTTTATGCAACGGGCCCCTGGTATGAGCCGAGACATGTCACATGACATGTGCCCCTTTCATCCAATCGTGAACTGAATTAAAGGATCGGACCTACGAAGTTCATTACTTGTATTAAGCGTAAGAAGCATACTGAGGTAGCGTTACTCATACCTGGAAGGGGTGGAGGTGGTGGAGGGTGCGGGACCAGCTGAAGAGGGAACAGGTGGCGGAGGGGGGTACCGGTGGAGGCATTTGCTGAAGCCGGTGGATGTGGAGCCATGTTTCCTGTGAGGGTAGGTGGGGGGCGGGGGGCATTTCCCCGACCTCCGAGTACGTGCTGTCATCATCCATTGGCGGTGGGGAGGTAGGGACCGTCGCGTTGGAGTCGTCCACGACACCACTATTCGATACCGGCATGGGGGGAGGCGGTGCCGGGGGTGCCTTGCCTGGTTTGCGTTTGGAATCCGGCGTTGCCTTCCTGTGGGTATGCTGAGGACTGGCCTCACATTGTGAGTCCTCTCTTCTCGCTTCTCTCTTCCTCTTTCGACTCATCTTCCTTTGCTGGTGGTGAAGTGGTATCAGAGGGACATCTTTTCTTTGGCCTGCTTCGCTCTTTCCATTTCCGCGGAATTCTTGCCCTAACGCTCGGTCTTTGTATTTTTCCTTCGTCGTCCACAACTTTTTGGGTCTGGCTCACCTTGCTAGAGTGTGGTCTCTTCTGTTGTGAAAAGATGCGAACATATGAGAAGAATTTAATATGAATCAAGAACTATTATGTATACTTGGACTTATCTACAATTCTACGTTACTATAACGCATAATTGAAACTTACCATGCTTATAGCTGCCTAGCTTCTTCAAGAGTGGTTATCAACATTGGTAAAATGAAGAAAAGCTTTTGCATGGCAAAAAAGAAGAATTTATTACAAGTATAAATTTAAATAAAATAACCGAATTGACAAAAAAGTATCTACAGTGATGAAGGCAGTAGCTTATGAAAACATGAATCTTTAATCGTCTACAATGGGCTCTGTGTGATAGTTGTATAGTAACATTGCAAATTATTTTCATAACCCTCTTTAGTACTTTAGATAAACTTATAAATCATGTACACACCACCCCCACACACCCTCGCCCACGCACACACACACCCTCACACACACACACACACACACACACACACACACATATATATATATAATATATATATATACGTGAGACAAAAAAAAGTATGGTACAAGATGACGCAGATCTGGACCACAAAAATGATAAGCTTTCGGCTGCCTAAAGGCCTTCATCAGATTTATTGCAGACTCAACGGTCGTAGCAAATGTAGAGAGTGAGTAGTTTGTATGAGTGTGTTCCTATATATATATATATATATATATATATATAGTATATATCTATATATATATATAGTATATATATATATATTGGAATAATTAACATTTGTGATCAGGTAACATATACAACAGCTTTGGCAACTCTCGTGGAAATAAATACACGTGAGATCAATTGAGAGAATGATAGCGTAGCATGAATCAAAGTTCCCCAGGGCTGTCCTACCATTTTGGAAATTTTGCAAAGGTTGAAAAAATGTCTCCGCCGGGAATCGAATCTGGGGCCTTAATTTGGCTGTGAACGCCAATGCCTTAACCACTAGACCACGGAGACATTCCAACATATACATGTATCCCAAAGCATTCGCTCGGATCCAGCTGAGGTGTGCGGTAAGTCATTGTTCGAAACTCATCTGCCACCAACAAGGAATTAATTAGTGAGGGTTGAAGATTCGTCAATCTGTCGGTTAAGCGAGTTTGGAGTCGCCGAAACCATTGGCCCGTCTCCGTGGTCTAGTGGTAAGTGTAAAAAGTAAAGTTCTTGGGAAGTTTTAAACATACCTTTTTCTTCTTTTTCTTAGTCTTTGTCTCGATGTCTTTATGCTGTTCCTTTTGCCATCGTTCAAAGAAAAATTTAGGATCCGTGTAAAACTTTAGTCCATCCTTTTCGTCTTGCCTATAATTGATAATAATAATAACGATCATCATCATCATCATCAGTTTTCACTTTGAGAGAAATATTTAACATCGGTTTACTTCACTGGAAATCTGTGCTAAAACGTCAGGGAAGTATACAAATTCCCTGACAGGCGAAAAGAAAGAAAGAGATAGATAGAAAGAAGAAGATTTTTTCAAAAAGAGAGAGAGAGAAAGGAACACGCCCTCCTCTCCCTCGGAAATTTCCGCTCACTTACATAATATGAAGGTAAAATCAACACCATTTTGGTGGGTATGATTTTGTAAACCATTTTTTTTTAACCTGTGACGGAATATGCATGTGCGTATAAACAATATACATGTTATACCTGCATAGTAAATTAAACTGTAAAATAGTGAGATTAATATGTATAAAATCCCGTTTCACGCCAGACCTCATTTCACTTGCGTTATTACCTGCGCTAACCACTTATTGTTACCTGAGCTAACCATCCTCTATTACCTGTGCTAAGCATGTGTTATTACCTACGCTAATGATGCGTTATTACCTTTGCTAATCATCGTCATTACCTGCGCTACACTGCAAAAAAGTTGGGCATTTCTTTTTGTATATCTTGTTGGGCAAACTGTTTTATTAATATGTTGGTCAAGTTTAGCTCAATGATTGGGCAAACTCTCGATTTTGACCAACTATAGGTCGAAATTTTGACCATCTGTAGGTGTTTTGATCAACAGCTGGTCAAAATTTCGACCAACAATTGGTCACAATTTTTGCCCAACCCTTGTTGGTCAAAATTTTTGACAAACTGTTTCGTATGTTCAATAGAGTACCAACGTTGGTCAAAAATTGGTCATTTTCGACCAACATTTTTTGCATTGTAATTAAGCCTGTATAAGGCCACTAGGCAATACGAGTTATATTGAGCAATATTTACATTTTCCTTTTGGCTTAAATCGCTTTTTACTTGTATCACTCATACATGCCACATTAATCACAGGTCGCGATAGTCGACTGGTCACGCATTCTTACGTCAGGCAGATAACGTTTCGTATGCAACTCGTATTGAGGGTAGCAAGATGTCAAAAGATTACCATCCGAGTTAGATATCCGAGACGTAAGATCATAATGTGATACGTGCTTTAATAACGGATTATTGTTACTACTATTCATTATAACTTTTTTTGTTATTTTATTCATTTCTATTGTTATTAACTATCATCATTACTCTCATAATTTCTAGTTTTATTATTACTATTATCATCATCATCATCTTCATCCTCATCCTCATCATTATCACCCCTCTTTCATTTGTTCCTTTGTTTTCCCTTTCTTTGTTTGTTGGTGGGGGGGGGGGGTTGGGGGGGGTATTTCTCAAGAAAGGGAAGGGGGTGTAGGAATGTGGTTGTTACTCTGTTTTCTTTCTCACTAAGGAAGTTAAGATTAACAAGTTTAAAGTTGGAGGATGGTTTACCTGAACTGGTTCAGCTTTGATAATGGAGGGGGCTGGTGGCATCTCATGTATATTTGTTTCATGGCCGAAGGCATTGTGGGCGAAGAAACGACTTCAACGTCGAGAACGCGAGAGCTCTGGAAGGCCAATCTGGTGTTGATGTCACGTAGAGACACTGCAAACAAATGATTTGAAATTAGATTAGAACCTTGTATTTTTTCTTCGAAAAGTTCAGTGACGGATCCAGGCGTGGGTGGGGGCAAGGGCGGCGCCTTGTAAAACTTGATTTCGCATACTTTAATTGCGCATGCAGTTCCGTAAAATGAGAATTCAATTTCGCTGTATTGTGCCCCTCAAATAATTACGCCCTTGGTAGCCATTTCAGAGCACAAGAGGCGCCTGGAAACTGTGATGAGCCTGATCCTCCCGGTGATCCTCCACTGATTTTCCATTACGAACCACTTCAAAACTTCCTTGTTTATTCAAAAATAAATAAAGGATAAAGTTGAGTTCTGGTCAAGTGATAACGAAACAAACCATGAGTCTGGAATCAATGTAAAAAGGTTGATAGGCCTAATGTAGAACACACAAAAATGTGGATACTGTGAGGCTTTAAAATGGAAAAAAAAATCATGAGGTATATTAACTTGGTAGCGCCGAGAGCCATGCTCTTAACGGGGCTCTTAAGGGGGCACCGAATGATTTTTTTTTGTGGGGGGGGGGGGGGCGGGAGTGATAGCTGAGACTGTTCGATAGGGTACTTCCCAATTAGTTTTTTAGTCTTCGCATGACGCATATTATACAGTAGTGTATAGGATTTTTCCAGGGGGGGGGGGGTTGATAGCCGAGGCATGATTTTCACTTTTTCCACTGTGCCATATTTTCTGATTAATAAAGATAAGAATGAATAACACATTAGCAATAGCAGGACATGCAAAAAAATAACACACACACAAAAACAAACAAACAAACAAATTAAAAACAACCGCGTGTGATATTATCAAAAACACATTTACCATCACACTGTAGAATAATTCTTCTTTTTCGATTCTTTTAATTTTTTTATCAGTTGTTGATTTTTCGTTTCCTACCATCGGCATGATTTTGTGGGGGCACCTTGGGCACCCAATTTTTTTCGAGGGGGCATGTGCCCTCCGAGCCCCAGTAGCTACGCCCTTGAAAGCAATCCTTTTCACGAGATATTCCTACTATATTTTCCAAACTGACCTATCCCAAATAGAAGAATTAACAAAATTTAGCAAATTTTTTTTTTTTTTTTTTTTTTAGGAGGCGCTGTGGCTCAGTGGTAGAGCAATGGTCTTGTAACCTGGAGTAACCGGGTTCGAAACCAAGCAGATGCGTTAATGCCCTTTGGTAAGATATTAATCCGCATTACCAAGTCCTTCGGAGGGGACTTAAAGCCGTCGGTCCCCTGGTTGCTTACTAACAAGCATACACATGCTTTCTTAGCATAGCAGTCAGGTAAAATAACCCATCATTTAACCACTTACCCATTTAACCATTTAACAATTTTTATTTTACGTAATCCGATCCAAGTTGCCCTTGAGTCGATTTCTCGAAAAACCTTTGCTTTTTTTTTCTTCTAACCTCCGAAAGGAGGTTTCTTTATTCATCCCCTCTCTTCGGGGTATAATAATATACAAGAAACATAACAACAACAAAGAATAACTTTACAATATCATATACATACACATTTTTTTTTAAAATCGTAACAGTTACAATGTTTGTCCATTTCCTAGATACTTATGCCATTTTACTAGGAATTTGCCCGTTGTATTATTTTGTTTTGCTATCCGCTTCTCAAAGGAGAAATTAAACTCGACTAATTGTATGAAAAGACTAAATTGTGGTTTTTGTTTTCTATATCTACTGTCGTATATCATTTTTTTCATTAAAATCATACAATGGTTCAAGAACAAATTCGGTCTGTTTTGTTTAAAGCCAAAAAGTATATGCTTGATATTTAAGCTTAAACAGATGTTAGTGGATTTTTTATACCAATCTATAAAAACTGACCTTAAAGGTCTTACACATTCGAATTAAAAAAAATATATATAATTCATTCTTTAGGGAAACTTTTCACAAAAAGTACATAAACACAACAAAGTAACTCCCCCGTAATTCAAAATAGCATAATTTTTTAATGAAGACGTTTTTAGGAAAATAATTTGGCAGGAGTGTTCCTACACTTATTGACTAACTTCTGTTTGAAAATGAGATTGATCTGTCCAGTCATGCATGAGTGAGCAGACATTAAAGGCAAAAAGTCACTTTTCAAAAGTCACAAGAGTCATTTGGGGGGGTTTGTGAAACAGGATTTCTCTGGCGTTTTTTAAAGTGCTGTTGATGTTTTTCGAGGTTGTGCCATGGTTGAGTGACAAAATTGCTAACGATAAAGCAAGAAATGCTGAAAATTTACTGTTTAATGCCGGAAAACGACTACCTGGTATTTTCACATAATGTGCTGACTCATGTTGGTTGATGCCAATTTTTTCCACACACTGAATGGATTTTGCAGATTTAGGAGGGCTGAACATCTTTTTCTAAAAAAAAACTGTGTTCACCCAACTGTGATAAACATGAAAAGTGTCAGGGATAGGCATGACTGGGTCAAACAATGGAAGAATTCAAATTCGCCAAGGGTTTGTTTCACAGAGCCCCAAAATAACTCTTGTGACTTTTGAAAAGTGACATTTTTGCCTTTAATGTTTGCTCACTCATGCATGACTTGACTGATCAATCTCATTTTCACACAGAAGTTAGTCAATAAGTGTAGGAACACTCCTGCCAAATTATTTTGCTCAAAAAAAATTATCCTTAAAAAATTATGCTATTTTGAAATAGGGGGGAGTTACTTTTTTTGTTGTGTAGAAGACAGTTTGTGTTAATTTTATATTGAAAAATTCGTGTTCTAACTTCAATAGTTGAAACAAAAGATAATATATAGATGTCTTTCCAATCAGTATCTGTAATATTCATTTCTCTCGAAAACTTCCTATGCGAAGTAGGAGATACAAAAATCATTTTTACTAAAATACAATAAAATTTCTTGGAAGTCATGTTTTCTAATGGTAACTCTACATCATTTTCAATAAGTATAAAAACTTTGGGTATACACTTCCTCCTAACAAAACCTTGTCCGAGT
>CM057167.1:11449041-11477678 GCA_029962745.1 Echinometra lucunter
AAGGCGGCAAAACTGAAAAAGAAACTAAGCCTGCTCTGAGAACAGAACAGCAGTATCGAAATAGATTATTGAAGCCATAATCATGTATAACATAAATAGATAGGACTGTAGTAATAATTCATGATAATAATAATACAGTGACAATAGAAATGGGGTTAAAAAAGATATATAAAAAAAGGAAGTACATGTACCTGTAACTCATTATCGCCTGTCAAACATTATTGATAAACGGAACCTCAATGTATCAAATTCGGTGATCTTGCCAAAGCCACGAGATTTCTAAAACTGTAACTACACAGTTCCAGTGGCGTATCCATTATTTTCTTGACGGGGGAGGAGTGTTTTAAATATCATTCCCCAAAAATATCTCACGATAAGAAAGTACGTGTTATTTCGGGGGGGGGGGGGTTCAGAAGCAGACTTTGGCTCATTGTTTCAAAGTTCAATTTTCCAGACTAAGAAAATGGTAGGAGAGGTTTTCATTTTTTCCACGAGTATGATTATGTTTTAGATACTCTTAAAGGTTACAGTCAGTGGCGGCACCAGGATTGTTAAAGTGGGGGGGGGGGGGCAAATGGAGGGCAAAAGAAAATGTTGGGGGCAGGGGCAGTCAATTTTTTTTTTGCGTGTGTGGAAAAATCGAGCGTGAAGCGCGAGTTTTAGTCGCCGACGTAAATCCCTTTGAGGAGTGGGGGGGGACAATTGAATTTTTGGATTTTTTTTCCTCTTACACACATTTTAATATCAATTTTGTGAGCGAGCAAAGCGAGCGAACAAAAAATAACCGCTTTTTTTGTTTTTTAATCACATTTTCGAATAAATATTCTGAAATATGACGAGAGAGCGAAGCGAGCGAGCCAAAAATGGCTACTTTTCTTGTTTTTAATCGCATTTTAGAAGGAAAATTTAAAAATATGACAAGCAAGCGAAGCGAGCGAGCCAAAAATAACCACTTTTTTTGTTTTCAGTCAAAGTTTTGAAGAGCGGAAAATGGTACTTTAGAGCACTTCACAGCTCGAATATGATGCTTATGACAACATCTACTTATTTACAAATTACTGTATAATTTTTCTTTTCAGTCCTCAAAATTTCTGGGGGGGGGGTAAGTGGGGGGGCAAAGCTTCTGAAGGGGGGGGGGGGCAAATGCCCCCCCCCCATGCCCCCCTTGGTGCCGCCACTGGTTACAGTTTATGTTTCAGCACAGTTTAGCGCTGGTTTCGTTTAATGTTTTGTTTTCAGTTATTCATTACGCGGTGTGTAAAACTCAGCATGTATTCCAGATTACCTACAGTAGTCTAAATCATTTAAATTTCATAATGAAGTTTGAGTATTATTACTTATGCCGCGCTTTTTCCATAAGGCCCAACGCGCTTACAATAAATTGAATTGTGTACATGTAATTATTGAATTAAATAAACAAATAATCTTAAAACTACAAACTGCAAAAAAGATGAGTTTTCAATGCCGTTCTGAATGTATTAACCGATGAAGACTGTCTAATTGTATGTGGCAAATCATTCCAGTATTTGGAGGCTGACACAGTAAATTAATGTCCTGTTACCGGCTATCGTGCGAGTAACTGAATATGTGAGACGAAGAGGATCACTGTGTATTATACTTTTGTTTTCCTACAGCATGTAATATTTATCTTTTTCCTAAAGCATGATCATGTTTATACAAGAAAAATGCTCTAGGTCTATGCTGTTTGGAAAAATCGAGGATAGACATTTAAACAGTGATGGATCCTCATCTCACCCCCTCCCCCATCCAGGCACCCCAGGGATTAATCATTACATAGCGTGTGTGTGTGTACTTCATAATGTCATATCCCTGGTCATCCCCCCCCCCCCCCCCCCCCAGGTCATCTCTGTAGTACCGGTATATTGCTATCTATCGGTCACTGGCTCCTAGTGTAATCGCCTCACTGCAAATTCTAGCACTCTAAATTTCTGAGATCAGAAATTAATCTAAGAGATAGTGATGAGAGACAATCCAAAATTAGACTTAAGAAATCATAATCAATAAGGTTGATTTCTAAATCTATTAGATTAAGATTTTCTATCGAATTTTGGATTTGTCTAAGAAATTTAGAGTGCAGATCTATGATGTCACAAAAACTGGCTTATACATGTCTGTAGCTTTGAAATGGGTACTCACTTTTAGAAAGGATCCTTACTTTCAGAAGCAATCCGACAATCTAGCGTAATAAGAATCCATATAACCTGGTGAAAATAGTAATTCAGTGCCTCTAAACTAGCACTTGGGCAGCTGACCAATACACTACAGAAGTCTCCAGTCAGTTTAACTGTCAATATACCACTTACTGTTCATAAAGCTGTAGACAAGTACATACGTGAATAGCTTAGTGTTTATAGTGAACGAGTACTTCCTACTTTTAGGCGAGAGAGAGAGAGAGAGAGAGAGAGAGAGAGAGAGAGAGGGGGGGGGGGGGATTTATCTATAGAATATGCATTCCGTTCGTTTATGAATGTTCTCCAAAGCATGGAAATACTAGGTAGGGCCCGCGCCATGAACCTTTTGTTCCCTTTCCGGTTCTTGATTCTGACAAAAATAAAGCTATTTTCCTCTGATATTCTCCTGTATCATTTTTTTTTTCTGAAGATAGTTTTTTCACGTTTTCGGCCATCCCACCATCAGATACAGAATTCAAACATGGCAATTAGTGCCACAGGAAACTGAAACTGTCTGTCTAATAAGATACCTGTGATGAAGATGGAAGGAAAGATCATACCTCTCGGACTTCTCCCCCCCCCCTCTCTCTCTCTCTCTCTCTCTCTCTCTCTCTCTCTCTCTCTTTCCCTCTACCCTCTCTCGCTCCCCTCCGTCTTTCCCTCTCCTTCCCGCCCACTCTCTTTTTCCTCTATCCGTTTTTTTCTTACATTAGTTAAACTTGTTTTCTGTCTCCTTATCATTGCTTATCCCTATGTCGTACTTTATGTAGTAGTTTGTGTTAATGTTGTTTGTTGTCTCTTAGAGTTCATTCTTACACATTATTGATAATTATCTTAATAATCATTCATCATTTCACCCTCCCCTCTCCTCCTCCTCCTCCTTCACTCTTATGACATGGCAATTGCTTACCATATTGAAGGCCGGGGGTCGGCGGGGGGTCGGAACCTACAAAAAGCTGGAGTTAGATTTCTAATTTTTGCCAACAGGTGTTCATATGGTTCATATTTCGGTCGAAATGTCGAAATTGCCTACAGAAAAGGTTCGAGGGGGATGGGTGCCATACTCCTCCCCCATCCCTCCCCTCGAGCGACGCCCTTGCCTTCTCACGTTAATACTTATATTACTTTCGTATTACGCATTAACCGTGGGCTGGCTTGCGGAACTACGCTGAAGGAAATCAGATGAAATGCGACCTTTGATTTCCCGTTCAATGTGACAGAATTTTGTTATTACAGTAGAATCAGCATTACTTCCTGCTTTATGTCAAATTACACTCGGGATGCATTATCCTCGTCTCTCCGCCGTTTGGGTCCATTAACGGATGGGGAGCGTGTAAGAGAGTACGGTGCCCCCCCCCCCCCATGCGAAGGCCCGCTACCACCCCCACCCTCCCCCCCCACAAAAAATCTATATATCTGGTCATGCTGGTAGGTGTAGGCTACAACATGTTCCTTTTCCCCTCCCTATCAATATTATAATAATAATAATAATAATAATAATGATAATAATGATGATGATGATAATAATAATGATAATGATAATGATAATAATAATAATAATGTTAATGATTATAATGATAATAATGATAATAATGATAATATCAGTAATAATGATAATAATGATAATAATGATAATAATAATAATGATCATGATAATAATAATGATAATAATGATAATAATAATAATGATAATAATGATAATAATGATGATAATGATAATAATGATAATAATGATAATAATGATGATAATAATGATAATAATAATGATAACGATAATAATCCGTTCTTGTATAGCGCATATCACGTTATTATCTAACGTCTCTATGCGCTTCCAAAGGACTTTAGATATTATTAGACTGCTTTGTTTTTTTTTCCTTCTTTTGACTCTATGGCTCTATGGATCCTTGATTCATTGACGTTAACGCGGAACAGGAATGGATCGACATGGTGTCTCTTTAGACTAGAGGCCATTGGTTCGAACTCGATGAAACAATTTACTCGAGAATGATAATCCCTTTTTGGGCATGATGCTGATATATGTTTAATCTAAATAATCATAAGAACAATTTGACAAAATGAATGCCCATTTGTAAATTTTGCTCACTAATCACCCACTCCCCTTACACCCCCCCCCCCCCCCCGATTAAAAAAAAAAGTAAAAGAAAATAGAAAAAAAGAAAGAAACAAAAGTGAGACTGGACATATGACGCGCTTGAACGAAGTTTAACTAGAATAATTATACACGATTTGCATATTAGCATAATCAAAGCTCACTTAAGGCCTATAAAAGCACAATAGATTAATTCGCCTGACCTAGGAAGCAGTTCTCTCTCTCTCTCTCTCTCTCTCTCTCTCTCTCCAGTTGATAAATCAAACTTTCGAATCTCCTTATACAATTTAAGCCATAAATGCCAACCGTTTGTCAGTACTTACTAATATAGGGTACATGAGAAAGCAATGATGATCTCACGATGTCATTAGTATTGAATCAAGAAGTTGCGGAATCGGTTTCTTAATACGAAGTTAGAAAGTAGTATCGTTATTGTGGCAAGATTAAACATGTATAGCTCCCGTTATCGAGACAAAAAGGTGAACTAGATATTGTTCTTCGAGTAAATCTCTTTGGTGAATTGCCACTTGATCTAATCCTACTGATACCCACTTGGTCTAACACTACTTAGTCTATCTGATTAAATGAACTGGTAATAGACCAAATGGTCATTAGACGAAATGAAGAAAAATTAAGTAGACAAAGTGGCAGTTAGACCATTTGATCATTAGACAAAATGACAATTAGCTCAAGTGGGTATTAGACCAAGTGATGATTGGACCAAACAGCAATTAGATCAAATTGATAGTTAAGACAATCTGGGAATTAGACCAACGGGTATTAGACCAAGCCGCTATAATTTTTCTGTTGAGAGAATAATCATGTTGCACTGGAGTGCGTGATGGTACTGAATAATTTGCCATTGACAATGATGTTAAACATATACGTGTGTGCTTCACATCCAGGACTTCTTGTTTCCTTCTTCTCCTTGTTTCTCTAATTGCTCTTTTTTCCTTTTCTTTTCATCATTCTAAAACATTTTTTTTTTCAAATGGTCACATCGATTCTATGTGTAATTGCCAATGGCAAATGAATTTCTTTGTCCATGTGAATGTTCAGAATTACTCTGACTCTTCGTTCTTCTTGTCATTTCTTACATTTCTTCTTTCTTCTCCACACTATAACCTACAGTGTATTTACCACCCCTCACCTCCTCCCACCCCCATCCTCTCTCTCTCTCTCTCTCTTTCCCCTTCTTTCTTTCCCACACTATCACCTATAATGTATTTACCACCCCTCCCCTCCCCACTCTCTCCCTCTTTCTCTCTCTCTCTCTCCCTCCCTCTCCTTCTCTCTCATCCTCTTCCTTTCTTTCATCTTGACTTATTTTCACAATTAAGGCTCTATCCCTACATGGTTATCTTTCAGCTTTAATAAAATGGATGCATGCAGAAATGCCTCCAACACCAAGATTTGAATACATTCACATAAGCATATACATGTACTGATGCAACAGGAATTTGTGGAGAAAGGAGTCCATGCTTTACTAATCATGTCATACATACATGTATCTAATTTAATCATAAATACATTCTAAGGTACAAACATTTCTCTGAAAAATAACACATAGGTAATGGCTATAATAAATACACAATGTACAAAACATGATTGACTAACTACCAAATGCAGATACATGTACAGGTTGATTTTGATTGTTATGAAAGTATACAATCCCTAACTGGCTGTTCAGAGATAGCAGTCTTGAGATTGGGTTTCCCCAATCGATATTAATATAACTCAGTAAATAAATTGACAACTTTAATAATTCACTCTAAACTACAGGTTCATTCAGATATCCAGCAGTAAATCCCTCTGGAAAACCCCTGCATTCTTTTTTTAATGTGCCACTTATGATAGTGTTAAGTGCATTAAAGGCAAAGTCCACCCCAAAAGTTTCACTGTTTCAATAAAAGGAGTTAAATTTGAACAGCATTTTAAAAAGAAATGAGCAAAATCGGTCAAAGAATATAAGAAAATTACACTCATTTACATTTTCTAGTAAATTATTCTCGGCTCTGCAAATTGGCAACACCGATGACATCATATGCGAGCAGCTCTCCATTCACTTTCTACATGAAATTTCACATTTTCTCAATTTTCTTGGAAGTAACACATTTCCTAACCCCCATAGTCAAAGTATGTTTGGAAAAAGCAATTCTTCTGAACATACACTGACTATGGGGGTTAGGAAATGTGTTACTTCCAAGAAAATTGAGAAAATGTGAAATTTCATGTAGAAAGTGAATGGACAGCTGCTCACATATGATGTCATCAGTGTTGCCAATTTGCAGAGCCGAGAGTAATTTACTAGAAAATGTAAATGAGTGTAATTTTCTTATTCGTTGACCGATTTTGCTCATTTCTTTTTTAAAATGCTGTTCAAATTCATCTCCTTTTATTGAAACAGTGAAACTTCTGGGGTGGACTTTCCCTTCAACACTCAAATAAAAGGGATTTGTGCCAAAATTTTCGCAAACTTGTGACCTCATAAGGTTATGCTAACTTAATAAGCATTTGATTGGTCCATATCTTTTTGCTGCCTGGAGGCGAAAAAGATACTTTGGCGCCTTTCCTTGCCACCCTATACAGTACATACCATTCATTTACATGCAAAAAAAATATGGTTTTGCGTTTCATATGTGAACAAGCTTTATGATGAACAGGTGCAATATTTTCTATATGGTACAAGACAGAACACACTGTACACTCTTACAATATATATCTACAATATACATGTACATGGTAATATAAATAAGATATGAAGCTATGCAGATGAAACATTAACATGTGTTTAACTATGAAACTGCATTATGGAGACTACTCTCCATATAATCCATACAAAAATGTCAGAAAATTTTCATTTTTTTTCATAGCTAAACTAATAATAATAATGATAGTGGAAACTTACAGAGCGCACACACCGTCCAAGGACGCTCATGGCGCTAGCCCAGCAACAGACCTCTTTAATGGAGGTATACTACAATAATTTTATATGAAATATGAAATTTTTGTTATTTCTGTGTACAAGTGTGGAAAATTGTGAGGATATGACATCATCAATTCACTCACTATTCATATCGACTATTCAAGAACTGTTTTGCGAAAAAATAGCAGAAGTTCAAAAATTCATAACTTCCTTATTTTTCATCCAATTTCCATCAAATTTTCACTGTTTTGTTTGGAAATTTTTACTCTTTTTAATGAAATGAACTTCATCTCGTTGTGGACTTGCCCTTTAAGGAATCTTAGTGAAACAGTGTGGTTTGAAAAGACTAGCTAAGAACACAAAATGCATAGTGTTGTCTGTAATGTTTGAATTCCGAACATGTCTTTTCACACCATCCCATTTTACTAAGCTACCTAATATATACTCTACTAATTTCCATGCCTTCCAAATGGATTGAGCATTTAAAATACTAATTCATTTCCCTCAACATCACACTACTTAATTCATAAAGTAAGTTTTGAAAAATGTCATTATGTCGATGTTCATTTATCATCCAGTCTTTGCAGGGTTCAAAAGGTGCTGTGCTTAGATGCTTTGACCACAAATTGCCCCCTTAAAGGAAATAACTATAACAGAGTTGATTTAGAGCAACATATCTATTCAAACCTATTAAGTCATGAAAACTGAAGCAGGGTAAAGATTTCATTTTAACCAGGTGGTCATCCAAGACAGGTCACAAATTACTGACAGTTATTTGCACAGTGCTCTATCCTAGAATATATATGGAAATATGTATGTATGTATGTATGTACGTATGTATTAGTGCTGTAGTCAAACGGTTTTCAATCCGGTAAACGACCGCCCATGCCACTAACCGTTTTCAATTTTTACAGTTTCGGATAAACAGAGATTTAATGTCAGCCATCAGGGATTACAATTTACACATTGTTTGTGCAGCCACATGTAATATTTCAAGTTTTTCTGACTTAATTGTCATCATAAATCAACTCCAAGACTTCCAATGTTCTGTCTTTACTAGTGATCTTTCTTCACGCAAAGTTCTTAAACTACGTCAGCTAACCATTGATAAGCTCACCGGAAAATTGGTCCCTCACGTCACTCGTATGTTGCGGTGCGGGTGGGTGATGCAGCACTTCTGTGCTGTATTTCGCAAGCGATACACTCAGATGTATGCGCACTTAATTTGTTTACAGGCTCGCGATCGCCAGCCAACACAAAAATACATACGTTCCGCAAAAGCACCATGAGCAGAGCTTTCGAAGCCAATTTGAAGATCGGGAATCGCCCATAGAGATCACCTCATTACTCATTGATATGTCCTATCGGTACATGTACTGTCGATGTGCAGCAAAATTACACACTCTTCAAATTGAGAATTTAAAAAATGATCGATACCTTCAGCATGTGTAAAAGAATGGTTCCGTGAGAGAAAATCTGTGCTAATCTATGAGATTTCGTCTAAGCAACTTTTCACTGATAACTAAAATAAGCAACAATTTCGTAGTGCCATTACGTTGAATGCATTCGCTGGTGTCTTCAGCTTTGTGTAGAAAACAAACACGAATACGGCGCAGCGAATCATTGCAGAATACAATCGCAGTGAAAGCCAAATAGATCTATGCATTAGCTCTCTCGCACGGTATTTTGTAAGTACAATTACTACAGTTTACAACCTAGATAAATAAGTTGTTTATTCATTTTTTTTCTGCCGGGATACAGTCTCAACTGATTGATACCAGAACCGTCTCGGGCTTGAGACTGCTGGGATTTGATCCCGATCCCGGACAACACTACTTTCAATAGGCGGCAACTTTGGCAAAGGTGTGATGTTTTCGTTTATCCGAAAACATCACACCTTTTTTGACACGGTTTTGACTCCCCATTAAACGGAATTGAAAATAACCGTGATGTTACAGCACTAGTATGTATGTATGTACTATGCATGTGGACACCGAAGAAAGGTGTTCATTCAGAAGGATTTTCCTCCTGAAATATTTCATTGTATTCATCTTTTTAATGCAATGGACTTAGCCATATCTGAATTCTATATACATGTACATTTGAACACACCGATTAAAACAAAGAGAACTATTTTTGTGTATTATGCTTCACTTTCTGTGCTTCCCTGGGAATCTTCTAGAATAGGTACAATGAGGTTATCCTTGGGCATCAGGTTGTATTTCGTCACAAACGTTGTGAAGCGTCGGCATAGGAAAGTCTCATTCTGGATGTTTGAAAAAAAAAATTGATACCGTGTTAAACATATGGTTAGAACTACATGTACATATGCTCCCATTCTCTCTCTCTCTCTCTCTCAAATATAGAAGGTGATGAATCAAAAAATGTACCCTATACTTCCATGTCGTAGGTCAACAATCAAAAAAATCACAAGTCAACATAACTCTAACGTTATGTAGAAAATAAAGAGAATATAACATCACATATATAATGTTTATTTAGATACAGTGGGAACTCACTAAAATGAGGACATTGAGACCATGAAAATTACCTCTTTATATAGGGAATCTCTTTACAGCAGGGTAAAAAAAAAACAACAACAAACATAAAAGCTAGAGACCAGCAAAATTACCTTATTATATCAGGAATAATATATCAGAGCTCTTTACAAAGAGTTTCCACAATAGTACATGTAGCAACATGTCTGAACATAAATATTAAAGCAAATACAGATAGGGGCTGATGTTTACTTGAAGGGACTGAAATTGAGTTAAAACTACAAAGATCAAAAGGAAATAAAGAGCACCATAAGGTGCGAGGACAGTAACTATAGTGGTCTTCATAGACAATAATGAATCACTCTCATTTCTTAATTAATCTCAAAAAGAAAGTTCACTAATCTTGTCTTCCTACAGGCATTATTAATATATTGATGGCAGGATGAGGAAGAGAAATAATGTTGGAAAAGATGAGGATGATGACACCAAAGATAATAAACATAACAGTCAAAGTGGTGGTAGTGATGATTAGGATGGTGATGATGATTATGATGACTATCATCATGGTGATTATAATAATGATTATCATCATCATGGGGAAAAAGAAAAAGGTGATGATGATGATGATAATGATGATGATGAATGATGATGATGATGATGATGACAATGATGCAGGGTTTAGGTCGAGGTGAAAAATAATTTGTGAGCTTTCAATTTCTTTCTATGTCAGTGAAGAAGGATATCACAGTGCAAAAATTGCTCTTCCAATGCCCATTTGTCTGTGGTCCTATTTACTAACTTCAGTGTGCTCATGCATGTGTCTTTGGGGAAAATTGAGTGAATTTCTTAACAATTTTTATGATTCCAAGATCTCACACTAGACATCTGTTCTTCTACAACCAATCTATCTTTCCCACTTGCTTGGAAAGAGTTTCTTTCACAATGTAATTGCATGACCTGAACCCAAGTTTATCTTTATTAACCAGTCAATGCTCTAAATACCAACTGCAATGGTACAAAATCCCCTTCCATGAAGGTCTATTACCACAAAAAACCTCTCCAACCTACCTCATATTCATCAAACAATGTGCGATGGTGGAAGTAGGCATGTGAGAATATCCTGTAGATTCGACGGCATACAGAACCAAGCTTGGCTACCGATGACTCCTTAATGCTCACACTAGAATGAAATGATCACGGGCAAAAGTTAGAATATTTCATTACAAGATAAATTTTACATGCCTAAAATGAAAAGATTACCTTTTCCCTTTCGGCTTTCATCCGTATGGCAGAAATTTCCATTTTTATAATTACACTGTCATTCAACTTTTCCTAGAAGCTTTCCAAACTTGTTGAAATAGGCTCTATGTTACAGCACCTGCACTACTTCAGGTGAGATCCTGTATTCAGTAAAAAATTAACAAAAATCTGTTCATAATTTTTTTCCTTACTTCTTCTCAGATGTTATCATTTCAACTTATCAAACACATTAGAGAAGGACCAAAATGATAACCTTTTAATATTAATTTTGCTCTGTACCTCTAAATACCATATTCATTTTAAAGAAATAATTAATGCATTCCTCATTTCTTCAGTTTCCATGACATATGGTATGGTGACAATCACTCTACAATCAATATCCTACAGTAAAGGTTATGTAGAGCTTTGGTAGGCCCTCAAACACTAGTATTCAGCAGATTTCTTTGCTACTGGGTGGTCAGTAGCAAGACAGAAGCAAAACTAAGATGCTGTGAAGCTTTTTCACCCTCAAGTTGAATATCAAACCATGGACCCTAGTAGAGATAGACACTGATCGGTAACATAATGAATTCATCCACCTGACTTTATCAAAAGTATCACAATGACATTCCAAATATGCTTCCCCACTTTGATCTCATCACGACCGCCGCCATTTAGCCTGAAGAGAACCAGAAGTTTGATTTGAGTAATCTACAAAATGCATGTGCAGAAGAAAATAAATCACTTAAAATCATAGAAATGCCATGTGCAGTTGTGGCATACAAATGAAAATTGCTGTGTATACATTTTTCAATAGGAAATTACAAGCAGTTTGCAGGAGAGACCCTAACACAATGATCTTAAACTTCATTTAGAAACCGTATCCGATTGATCTCCAGGAATAGGAGGTAATAAAACCGTAGAGGATATGTATTTTTCAAAGTTACGCTAGGTCAGATGCATGTCCACAAGTGTCCACTTCTGTAATAATCAGTGCTGTGTCCGAGTCCGAGTCATCACCTCTGAGTCCGAGTCCGAGTCATAGCCTCAATGTCCGAGTCTGACTCATCACCTCAGAGTCCAAGTCCACGAGTCCGAGTCCAAAAAAAAAAATTGAGTCTGAGTCACAAGTTAAGTTCACATTACATTGGACATCTTCCTAAACATGAAAACAAATTACATCTGCAGTGGTTCATCATAATAGCGAGTTCAGATGTAGCAAAACGCTTTTATAACAAGAACATCTACCTAAACATGAAAACAAATTAAATCTACTGTGGAACCTCATAATAGAGAGTTCAGATATAACAAAACGTTTGAAACACCCCCCCCCCCTTCATGAGACAATTTACCCTCGGTGATAGAGTTACATGGAACCAAATGCCCTCAGCTCAGTAGGGGCGAGCTGTCCGACCTCAGGTACGTCCAACCCCCCAACCCAGAGGACGAGTGGTCGACCAACCAAGGTCATATATAATCATGCACGCACAATTTTTGTAAGTTTTGCAACTGATATAAATAGCAGCGCAGCTCATACATACCGATCAATGATGCTGCTGCGAGCTAGCTGCTGTATGCTAGCGAGCATAAATTATGCATGCTCAGCTCACAACTGGGACCGAGTCCGAGTCCGAGTCCAAGTGAGAAAAACTGGACTCGAGTCACACAGCACTGGTAATAATCAATCTCATATCATACAAATTGTCATAGTTTGGGGTTCGCTGCTCTTCTATTTCCTGAAATGACGCTTCAGCGAAAGGTATTCGAAGAAAGTTAAAATGTTGTTTTGTTTGTGACGATTCGTTATTACGTAAGCAACATTGTCGCGACAAATGAATGTGCTCATCAACACTCACATTTTCAGGTGGCGGCGGTGGTCATGATAAGATCAAAGAAAGGCTCCCATTATTAGTCCATCTCTACTAGGGTCCATGATCAAACAAATGAAAGACGAAAAATATTTTTTATCTTGGGTCAGTGACGTAAAGTCACACAAAGCCTGCACACATGTGAAACTAATATGAGTTCTGTTTATGTGATAAGTGTACGAAGCATTGTATTGTGCGGGGAGCAGTAAGGGTGCAGGAGTCCTAGCGTAAGGCACATTGTAACTGTTACATTGAGTTCATTTCAAATACTTACACTGAAATTCACCAGAAATCACAAATGAAATATCACATAATCTCACCCATGTATCTTTTTATTCAAGGTGGGCAATGTGAGACTGTATCTAATCAGTTTCATGTCAGTATTCTTTTTTATCAAAAATGTACATGAGCTATATGCAAATCTGTAACTTACACCCTGGACTAAATCACTACCCTAATCAGAAACACAACCTGTAACAAAATTCCAACCCTAACCCTACATCTCCAACAAAATGCAGCATGGACCAAATTTCCTCGGGGCAAATGTCAAGTCACCAAGTTCTAAGCTTAAAGTGTACCAATCACCAAAAGACATATGGTTACATGTATGTATGTAAGGGGTTCCTTGTCACCATACTATGTTCAAAAGCACCCAATATTAATTCTATACAGATAATGGGAATTTGAATATGCTATGTGTAAACATAAAGGTGACTGGTGGGTAGACTAGACAATGTACCTGCACATGAATAAGAGAGTTTGCAGAAGAGAACTGCTATTCAATATCACATGCTGTGCTCTTATGTTATCCTATTTTTCTTCAACAAGTTTAACCATTAATCCCTAGAATGCAGGGTGAAGGTTTTTTTTTTTTTTTGTTTGTTTGTTTGTTTGTTTGTTTGTTTGTTTGTTGTTGTTTTTTTTTTTTTTTTTTTGGGGGGGGGGGTGTTTCCTACCTACTACCTGGAAATGATTTGTCAGGTCATAGGTACACTTTAAACTTACAAGTGTTACAATGATTTGTCAGGTCATAGGTACACTTTAAACTTACAAGTGTTACAATGATTTGTCAGGCCATAGGTACTCTTTAAACTTACAAGTGTTACAATGATTTGTCAGGTCATAGGTACACTTCAAACTTACAAGTGTTACAATTAATTGTAATGCAGGTTGCTTACCGGCTAGGGAAGTACTTGTTGCTATTGAGGAGGCATGCAGCACCATCTAAGGTGTGTCTGGTGTAGTCTATTGCTGGACACTGAGAATAAATAACACAACAACTACTCATCAGAATAATTTTCTGATAAGTTGCAATGATTTCAAGCACGTTCATTGAGGGTCGGAAAGTAGCAAGTAGGCAATTCCACGGTAACGGAATTACAAATCAGAGATTTTTTGCCTACATTTTTAGAGTTCAAGCGCTAATTTTGTACTCTGACTGCCTTCTTAATACCATTTAATACTTTGCAAATACATTAATTCTTTCACCTGAGCTCTTTCATGCCAACAATTTTAGACTAGCACTCAAGGTATCCTGGCATTTATACCTCGGTAACGGAATTACCAGAAAATGGAGTCATTTTCAAATCCCTGTAGTCCATGAAATATTCTCTGAAATTTACCAGCAAATTATGCAAAATTCTTCTTTGATTCATTCCTCACTTTATTCAACTTAATTCTCAAAAGAATAAATCGAAATATAACATAATAGATATTTTGTATTTGCTCTTTTTCATATGTAAGTCATCAGTAACGGAATTACGAAAATGGTAATGGAATTACGTCTTGTGAAACTTTTTAAGAAAAGGCCTGGTTTTTTAACCGGTGTCAATTTTAATGTTAAGAAATCATTACTAGCAATCTCATCTGAAGTAGAAGCAATGAAATAAGTAATATCAGACCTTTAATTTTGTCAAGGTTCCTGTAGATACATGTATACCGGTATCTTAAAACAGGTAAAATTCCACAATATCATTATTTATCAGAGAATATTAGAAGTGACTGCTTGGTATATTTGTTTAATTTGTCTATTGAGTTGTGGGCATTTAAAAATCAGCATAAACATGGCTATTAATTTATTCATCAGTGTTCCATACTAGAAATTTGGCATATTATCTGATGGTAACAGAATTACATCATTTATCAAAATCAGTATAACACAAACCCTTAAAAAAGAATACTTGCAATAAAGTTATCTAATTAATCTCTCTTAAACATCACAAAGAGAACATTTAAAGCCACTGTGAAGGATTATCATGCAAAAATCCCCTAAAACTGCTAAACAGACATGATTGAGTTCAGTTTGGTTCATGAGTTATTCCAAGATAATGGTATTACAAATCAGGGATTTTTAGCTCACATTTTTAGGGATTTTTTTACAGTTTGTGTACTAGTTTTGTACTCTGCCTCCCTTCTCACAATTTAATACTCTGCAAATGTGCTCATTCCTCAACCTGAACTCTTACATTCAATAAATGTTCTACTTTATTACCTTGGTAACGGAATTACCAGAAAATGGTGTCACTTTCAAATCTCTTATTTCCATTTTATTTCCTTTGAAATCTACAAGCCAGTCATGTAATATTCATGCTTGATTCGGTTTTCTGTTTATTCAATTTTGTTATGACAGGAACAAAGTAAAGTACAACTTGATTTGTTGTATTCGCTCTTTTTCACAGGTTAGTCATTGGTAACGGAATTATGTCCTCAGAAATTTACTACCAGACCTTAAATCCTGTCAAAAATCCTATGAATATATATCTTGATAAGGGTAAAATGACAAAGTATTATTAATTTCAAGTACGAAGCAGCTGTTTCATTTAGTGTATGTTTAATTTGTCTATTGAGTTGTGAACATTTGATAATCAGCTTAAATAAACATGGTTATCATTTGAACAATTCCATACTAAATTTAGGCATTATTGCAATGGTAACGGAAGGATTGATACTTGAAAAAATCTGCAAACAGATGGGATGGATTTATAGCAGTTATTACATTTTTAAAAATCTTCCTTAAAAAATTATGTGGGAAACCAAATTATCTGCAAAGCAATAGCCAACTTTAATTTCAATATTCATGTTCTATTAGTGTCTGCAAGTAATTTTATCAAAGAAAATTCAAAAGAGTGTGCAACTTTTGGCATGGATGCTCATGTCAAAAGGATAATGTACATAGATAAATGATGGATAAATGTGTGAACTGACAAGGACAAATATTAGAAAAATAAACTTATAAAGTAACGAAAGAAAATAACCTTTACCTGTCATGAAATCAGTGTGATCATGAAATGATATCAAGACTGTTCTCTCTTGTATAACAATTGCAAGTATTAAAAAGTAATGTTAAAGTCCACATTTACTAATCATACTGGTTTCTTTGCCCTATCTATTACAATCAAAGGAACCTCCAAGCTATATATAATGAGTCTTGTATAAAACAGATAGATTCCAACTGCTAAATCACCTGACAGTCTGCTTAGCATGATGGTTACCACCAATTTGGCCAAATAGAAAGAGAAATTCAAAGAAGTGCTAATGGAAGTTTTGAGGTATGAGGTGAAATCAGAGAATTTCCAGTCCCCCCAAAGTAGACTCACTATTTACGCTAGGAGGAAAACTTATCCTCTTTTGTGGTAACGGAATTACACCCATATTGTAGTAGATTTTAAACACACTTCCTGAAAATATTGATGTGATACATGTTTCGTACTTTAGAATATGAGTTGCTTACACATTCTCAAATATAATGAAAGTGAATGTGTAAGTGAAGAATGTATTTATTTCATGGTCATGATTGTATTTCACAAAATTTTACGTAAATAGCAAAAAATGTCAAGTAAAATCAAACATGCATTGCACTAATACCAATTAAGATGATAGAATTTTTTTTTTAATAGTTTCTTATAATATAGGGATTTGGCTATTTGGAATAATCAAAGTGATTGTTATTACTATAAAATCGAAATTAGCTGATTTTGTGCTTTCCCACTCAAAATTGCCCAAGTACAATACCACTTCCTTCTTCTCCAATGAAACGATGATTTCACACCTACATGTATTTGTATTTCTTCTCCATTTCACTACTTTTTGCTTTCTTGCTTTCTTTCTTTAATTTCCTTTAATAGTATCCTTTATTTTCTTCTTTTATTTTACATCCCTTTCTTCCTTTGCTTCATCTTTTCCTCTTTTCTCTCATCTTGAGGTGGAGGTGTCATGGTTTAGTGGTTCATGCACTTGATTCTCAGTCAAAGGGTTGAGGGTTCGTATCCCAGCTGGGCACTATGTCTTTGGGATTATATTAATCCACATTTGCCACTCTCCACCCAGGTGTTAAACAGGTACCTGGTAGGATGCGAACGTCAATGCAGATGGACTGGCATGTGTGCACTTGTAAAATGGTGCCTGGCTGGAACACTCCCCAGGAAGTGGAGATGGTGCACTTCATGTGAGGAACAATGATTGAATCCAATCACCAGGGTAATAATGATTACACATAAAGCACCCGGGGGGGGGGCCACTCTATGTACAACACTGTAACCATGCACGTGCACACCCTTTCAAAAAGTACCCTTAACTAGGATTCGTGGAGCTCAAAAAAACTACCCTTAACTAGGATTTTTTCTCTCCAGCATACCCTTAACTAGGATTTTTCTCTCCAGCATACCCTTAACTAGGATTTTTCTCTCCACGTATACCCTTAACTAGGATTTTTCTCTCCACGCATACCCTTAACAAGGATTTTTCTCTCCACGTATACCCTTAACTGTGAATTAGGTACATTTTTATTTCACTTCAGATTATGCAAAAAATGACCCTTAGCGCGGATTTAGCGCTGAAAAGACCCCCTTTTTCTCTCAAATCGGCGATTTTGATACCCTTATCGCGGATCCGCGCGGATCCGTGCTCTGCCTGAAAAAACACCCCTTATTCCGCGTTTTTGTGCACGCGCATGGTTACAGTGTTGTACATAGAGTGGCCCCCCCGGGATAAAGCACTGCCATCAATAATTTTGTTTTGAATAATGTACTTTTTCAAAATTTTTAATTCAGATACGGGAGATAGACTTTTATATAAGGCTCTGCCTTTCTGTCTTCTCCGAATACTTCCATTATTGTACCTTTACATGTCTACTCTTTATTGTCACCTTGTTTATTCTCTTGTAGATTGTCATTTATTTATGCAGTATTTTGATATTTGTATCTGTTTGTCTTTGTAAGTTTCCTTTTTTTAATGAAAGTATTGAATAAATGAACTTGAACTTGAACTTGAATGTAGAATTACATGCTAAAAAAATTAAAAATTATTATAACAGTTCTTGTATAGTAATCATGCCTGTCAGAATTGACACTCCTGGCACTCCTCTGTTATTATCCCTGTTTTGTTTTAGCACGATGCTCTAGCATTTCAAGAAAATTCTTCCTACCAAGTACCCATTTACTACACCTGGGTGGAGAGTGGCAATTGCAGATTAATGTCTTGCCAAAAGACAAAGGTGCCACACTGGGACTCGAACAGCCAACCTTGTGATCTACATTCCGGTGACATATCCACAAGACCACAACACCTCTAAACCATATCTATACCAAGGTTACAAGTGGATACTTGACAAGATTAATTCCTTAAAATACACTCTGTGCCCAGAACATATAAACTTAACTGAGGACAATTATTTCTAAAGCACTTTAATTTACCCCTAATGATGCACTCTAGACCCCTGGCCTAAATAGGTGCCTGGCACCTGAAAGGCAATGTGTGCTGAGAACATGGTAACTACATATATATACAAAGCACTCTAGTATGCATGGACCCCTAAAATTTCCCTCCAGACCCCTCACCCCCCCCCCCCCCCCCCCCCCCCCCGAATAAACCCAGAATGCCTTCGCATAGTGTCATATCAACTGTAGTGAGTTATACTATGACAAAATAATAGGATTATTACACAAGTTTTTTTTTCCATATCTGTAGCTGAACTCACAAACTACAAGTACATTCTTTGGTTCCATTCACCTGTCATTTTTATGTTATGCTATCTTATGCTCTTATCGCATTGTACCTGATAAGGTGTGGAAAGGAAAGCCTGTGGCCATGCCCATTTAGTTGACCTATTCCTTACCCAGGCTACCTGGTCAGGTATGCAAGGGTCTGCGGCTATGCAATTATTGTATTCCTTCACTTTGATTGTATGTACAATTGTACATTTTATTTTGTTTCTTGATTTCTAAAAGTGCAATAATAATAATAACAATAATAATAACAATTACAATAACCACATACCTCTTTTGGTGTTTTGTGAGCTGCACAGAGGAAGATCCATTGTTCTGTAGCTGTCATCTGGGAGCAGGTATCAGGGTTACATTCTTGCTGCATAGGAAAGACATGACAATGTGACAATTATTTCATCAGTGGAGCACCATTGCCAATGCAATCATGATGTGCTTGTGTTAGGTAGCTAAAAACAAAAGGAGTAGTGTGAAAAAGAGGAAAAGAGTACAGAAAAACAATATGCATTTTGTATTCTTTAGGCATCTTTTCTCACCACTCCATTTTGCTAAGCTACCTTACAGTATAACAATCACCTGAAAAATAATTTGTGTTTAGCTAGTAGATGTGAAATAACCCCTCAAAAAACTTACCCCAGCATTCTATGTGGTTAAAGGGGTGTGTGAAAAAAATAAAGGATATACTAGACCACGCCCTAATTCATGCACCTCATCAGTCACTTTCATTTTAATTGAGGGTACATTTGAACTTGAATTGAATTGAATGCACTGAAAAGGTTATTTATCAACAACAACAACAAAAAAAAAACATGTGGCAGCCTAAAGGCTGAATTGTGTAGAATGTACATAAAAATCAGGTATATTACAAAAATATATAATAATTTACTCCAATAAATCATATTCACCTACTTATATTGCCAGTCTCTGATTAAGCAAGCCTAAACGAGGAATTCAACACAGAAGTCGACAGACGACGGACAAACACCATTTGGATCCCTTAGTCTCGCCTTCACCTCTGGTGGGCGAGACAATTACATAGATTTGTTTTAGGGGGAACTTATTTTCTGTTTTGTGTTTAGTAATGCTGTGGGAAATCAGGATTACCCTTACTCTGTACCGTCACAGAGCTGGTTCATAAGATTCACAGCATATGGAATTGGACTATGCTTATATCTGCTAGTTCTGACCCGAACAGGAATGAATTGATGCTTATTTCTTGTAATGCATTTATGAGATGGTGGAGGAGGTAAGCAGTACAGCAACTTCGAGCAACTTCGAGCCAGGATTCCGTAGAGACTTCGTGAAAGTAGTGCACATTACTGCACAATAGGCCTCTCTTTAAACTAAGAGTCTGAAGTTTGCAACTCAGCAGAGCATCATCATAGTGAGTACATGTACGTATGCATTCTATGGTTTGATGTTGATGGAGGGTATCAGGGGGTCCATGCCGGCATGGCATATTCTATCACTGGTCGGATCATGCTAAGATAGATTGTTAGAAGGCCAGTAGTGGGCAGACCATGGTACTTTAGACGTCGTAGCATATAACTGTTGGCTCGATTTACCATACAGTGTAGTTTTGGCGTAGGTGTCCCATTTTAGATATGATTGTACAATGACACCCAGTGGTTTGATGATCTCATTGCACTCTTTGATAACTTGCCATATCTCTTTATAGAAGTAACATTTCGAATACAACATAGCAACAATAAATATGCAAACTATGCAAAAAAATGTTTTTCGGTGATTGGTACACTTTAAAGGTGTCATTTAGCTGTGAAGTGAAATGTTGACAGCAAGGCCATTTAGCTCGAGATAGAAATGTCTTAATATGTTCATACCTCAAAAATTCCTTGTCTTGGCCCTCAGAAATTCTATTAATATATGCATGGATCTAGTCCATGATATGTCAAAGTATAGAAAATATATCACCAGACTGTGGCTCACAGAAACTGCAGCACTAATGTAATTAGGCAAAACATTAAACCACATTTGTCACTCTCCAACCAGGCATAATAAATCATTACCTGGCAAGAATTAATTCCTTGAAAGCTGAGCTAAAGCCAGGGTAATAAAGCTCGGTGCCTTCATTCAGCATCACTAAGCAACCCCTGGTACGGATATGTGCAAAATAAAAATCTAATACCATGAAACCTGTACATATTGACTGCCCAAGGGAGACAAGAAAGTGGCCTTTATGAATAGGGGGCCTTTATGGACAGGTTCCTTTAGTATACACTTCAATGAAAAAAACTATTCAAGAGAAACACTGTGGACTTTAAAGGCAGGAGGTCTTTCTATACAGGTGGCTGCTTAAGAAGGTTGACTATATCCATAGCTCGAACTCCATTATAAACAATCAAGAATTACCTGTAACTTGACCGCTAGACCATTGAGCTCAAGGCAGAACTGTCTCAGATGTTCATACTTCCAAACACCTTCATCTTGACCCTCTGGAGGTTGCAGTATGCCATCAATGTTGCTAATATCTTTCCTGATACTCTGTTGAATGAACTGTTGAAAGAAAGGAAGAAAAAGAAGGAGAGGAAGGAGGAGGAGGAGAAGAAAAAAAAAGAGGAGAAAGGAAAGAAGGAGGAGAAAGTGGAAACAGAAGTAAGTTAACCTTAGCTTGCATTTCAAATTGAAAATAAAATGTAGTAGGTGGAATAAACTAAATTTATCTTTACATGACCCATGTGAATGTTATATCATCTCTTGAGAGCAAATAAAACGCTGAATCTGTGTAAAAATAAATGATTTAATGCCCTTCTGAGTATCAACAGACAATAAATTGACTAAAATGACCAAAAAAAAAAACAAAAAAAAAAACAAAAAAAAAAAGACTAGGGATGGAAGATCTGAAATTACGAAAGACTTTGCTGAACACAGTAAGGACCTAAAATGGGCAGACTTTGTTAAGCAATGCAGGAATGAACTAAGAGTTCAAGTTTACACATACATCTTTGCATGGATTTCTATTTTATTCAAAACCAGTGGAAGCATGACAAAATATGACCATATTTATTGGTATACCAAGGGTGTCATAATGCAAAATTGCTATTATTACCTTCTCATAGTACATCAACTAATATATAATAAATCATAGATATCGGTAATAAAATTATCACCTGATTTGCGATGAAAGCAAGAGGGAGAGGAGAACAATTACTTTGAACAGGTGAAGCAAGAGCCAGCGTAAGTACTGCTATACACAGAGGAAAACATATAGGCCAATCAACAGTGCAAAAGTCCTGACCCAGTAACCCAAATTCTGATCACAATGTAAAAGAAACTTAAGTGCAAACAGCTGGTCCACCTGTTATCTTACTCTATTCTATGTTAATATGAAGACATGGTGCAATGACTCTGTTTTAGGGGCATTGTTCGGCACTAATAGTTTGACACTCAGATTTTTTATGTTTCTGCTTCGACTATGAATGTCAAAAGAGTTTGCACCATTTCCGTTTCATTTACATTCTGTTGGCATCATGTCACATCACAACACTGTGTACCAAGCAGAAGGGCTTGAAGAAGAAAAATTTTATCTTTTTCAATAGTAGTGATATAATCATAACAAAAACAATAACAATACTGATAATGATGATGATAATGATAATAATAATAATAATTATAACAATGATAATAACAGATGAAAAAGAAAAAGAGGAAAATCACTGTTATTGCACCGTGCATTTAGAGTCCTGCTAGATAAGTACACCTGGTTCAATAGGACAGCTGTAGATTTGCCTTGTCTAGGGAAACATCGCTTGTACAATGACACGTTTTTTCTGCAATGATTGCTCTGCATTAATTTTGCACACAAGGTGAGTTCCAAACTTCAATCCAATTATCCGGAACCAAAGTACTAGACCAAACACTACAGCCCCTTCTCTAGACCAAACCTACAGCCCAACTGCTACTCTTGCCATATATCTTCAACCAAAATGAAGCTGGGAGCAATCAATTGATGCTGAACTACCAGAGGATATACCGACCAATTATGCACTAATCCTCAGAACGATTTGCCAATGTCCAATAAAATCCATAAATAAAAGAAAAGGTATTAATAAAGATAAGTAGGAACTTCTCTGAATGCCCTTTTGCCAGGGAAACAGAGATACATCCTGCATTGATCATGAATAATCAGATGCATCATATAGACCGATGCAGAAAAATGTGAGGGAGCAATGATGATGAACTCATATTTCATGCCATCTGTTCAGCAGTGGGTCATTACAGCCCTCTAGAGATTTGAGCTGCCAATTAAAATGCAGGGTGTAAACAATATGATAAAGAGCTTGTCATCCTTCGACCTTTGAGGTAATCCGTCAGCTTCAAATGTTCCCAGAGAGAACATTTCCAAAATATGGGAACCTTTCTCTTTTTACAGAAATATCCATTTTGCTGTCAAACCGTAACTGGGAGCATATGTCTTGTGCCAGTCTTTCTACTTAGGAATATAATTCTTTTTTTTTTTTTTTTTGGGGGGGGGGAACAATTAATGAACCTTGACCCACTTTATGAGTTAGGTGAACCTGACATATATATTCTCTCCAGAGCATAAGGTGGTAATCACCTGTTGAGAGGTACAGGTATAAGTATAAGGGAGACTTTTTCCCTCATATAATCATATACTATAAATTTTATTTAAAGCTGTATATGGCTCTCTCTAGACAAAGTGTGCTTGCATAATATGAAATACTTTTTTTCTGTTCATCACAAGTTCCATTTCATCAAGTTTCAAAATAACGGTGAGAAGAGAGAGAGAGAAAAAAGAGATGCACCAAAAAATCCTATGAAAACGGCATACCTGTTTATAAGGCACACGCCATTTCGGGGATTCGTTTTGGAGGAAAAGAGAAAAAAATAAATCAGACACAGAAGAATCATTACCGGGTATCTTATTTCATTCCACCAAATTTCACAACCACATTTTAGTCCCAAAATTCATGAATAATTTTTGTACTTTTAAATATCGTTATGAATTTTGTTTAATTACCTGTAATGTTTGCTATCTATTTTCTTTTCTGAAGAAAGAATGAAGGTAATTTCTTTAATTTACTATATAATGACAAAAAAGGAAAAATCAATAAAAAGGAAGAGAAGAAAAATCAAAATAGGAAAAGAAATTTCAAAAAACAAGTGAATCAATAAATTACACGATGCATAATATACATGTATGTCCCTGGCGGAAGTGTAGATCTTTGGAATGGCATTAATTTTTGTAATTTCTGATAGATCCTTCTAGGTACAGTGTAAGTAGGAGAAATGAATTAATATTTTGTGACTATAATGCAGTGACATTATTGCTGGTGCTGAGATGGAAGAGTACATCTGCCAAAACTGCCAATTTCTGTAAAAGAATATTTCTTCAGGTAATAATTACGTGGAGTAACATTAATTTAATATTTAATATAAAACAAACAGAATCGAAATCCACTGCGAAATAGAGAAGTAGCATTTTTTTGTGATTTTCAATAAACTTGCATAAATTTACATAATAAATGATTTACACATTTCTGAGTAGAAGTTACAAAGCCATTACTTACATGTACATTTACATGTATCTTTATCAGTCAGAGCAATCAGAATCAAAATCAGCCAAAAAAGGACAAAGAAGAAGCAAATTTATCATTTTGAGCACACACAGACACACACAGAAATGTACACAAACACACATGGATGAAGCCCATTTCATAGTCCCCTCGCGAACTTTGTTCGGCGAGGACAAAAAAGCACCAGTAATTTCTTTCTTACACAATCAATTAAATAAACTATTGAATGTATCAAACACGATACCGATAGCCATAATCACAATGAAGTATCATGAGTTCTCATGTACCTCCAAGAACTCATATACAGTATACCTCTGAGAACTCATATACTGTAAAGCTGTATTTTCACTCTGAGCAACCCAAGAACATATTCATGGGTTCTTAAATTAAGCCTGCTGCTGCACAATAACTCACTCACAAAAGTGCAAGATTTGATTTGATATTTCAATATACATGCAGTACTAACAACCAAAAATACCAGAGTACTTTAACTAGACTGAGCGCTTGTGTTGCAAATTTGACATAGAAAATCCTCTTCCATAATCTTACCTGTTGGACGGCTAAAGTGCTGTCCATTTCATCAAAGGCTTGCTCCTCCCATGAGAAAAAATCCTGTCAAGGAAAGTGAACAGAAAATGGTGTAAAATGCTTTTATTTTTTAAATTTTTAAAGAGGTCGAGTTAGAGCAATTGTAGGAAAATCCTGGCAAAAAAAGTGAACAGAAAATGGTGTAAAATGCTTGTGTTTATAATTTTTTAAAGAGGTCGAGTTAGAGCAATTGTAGGAAAATCCTGGCCAGAAAAGTGAACAGAAAATGATGTAAAATGCTTGTGTTTTTAAATTTTTAAAGAGGTCGAGTTAGAGCAATTGTAGGAAAATCCTGGCCAGAAAAGTGAACAGAAAATGGTGTAAAATGCTTTTTTTTTTACCATTCTTAAAGAGGTCGAGTTAGAGCAATTGTAGGAAAATCCTGGCCAGAAAAGTGAACAGAAAATGATGTAAAATGCTTGTGTTTTTAAATTTTTAAAGAGGTCGAGTTAGAGCAATTGTAGGAAAATCCTGGCCAGAAAAGTGAACAGAAAATGGTGTAAAATGCTTTTTTTTTTACCATTCTTAAAGAGGTCAAGGTTAGAGTAATGATCTACAGTTCGGCGACATATCCACTAGAGCACGACATCTCTACATTAGACTTTTTAATTTCAGCACTCCTATTTAAAATACTTTATATAATCTCCCCATTTCTTTTATCTTTCTTTGCGAGTTAGATATTTATGCCAGACTCCTGACCACATGTTATTTATCTATTTTTGGATGAAATATTTCAGACGTGCACGCATTGCAAGTCAACGTCATACTGCTTGTACTCCTGTGGCCTAGCCTTGCTCATTAGTTATATGGACGATTTCATATTCAAATGAACAATGACATCATAAGCACGTTGCAAGATAAGGCAAAACCTTCCTATCCTATCAAAATATTCCCATTTCATAATTGGAAAACTAGAATCTTAACATTTTTATGACACAATTAGATAATGAGACTAGATGAATCCTTGACCGCGCGTGGTCGAAATTTATGCCTCCCCCATTGCCAGGTCAGAAATATATGGCACATTCATCATGGTGATTTTTTTTTAAATTTTCATGTATACAATGACATCTTTGACCTTGACCTTTGACCTTGTGACCCCCAAATCTAATGACACCATCATGAGACCTTCCATATGCATACATGAGCCAAGTTTGAAGTTGAACCGTCACAGAATTGTTAAGTTATCGCAAGAACAAGCGATTTTCATGTATTTAATGACCCCTATGACCTTTGACCTTGAGACCCAAAAATCTAGTCAGATCATTGCCCCTCCCATATGCATACATGAACCAAGTTTGAAGTTGATCCGTCAAATTGTTTTTGAGTTATCACGAGAACGAACCATTTCTATGTACATAATGACCTTAATGACCTCTATGACCTTTGACCTTTGACCGTGAGACCCAAAATCTAATCAGATTATTAAACCTCCCATATGCATACATGAGCCAAGTTTGAAGTCGAACCGTCACAGAATTGTTAAGTTATTGCAAGAACAAGCTATTTTCATGTATATAATGACCTCTATTACCTTTGACCTTTACCTTGAGACCCAAAATCTAATCAGATCATTATCCCTCCCATATGCATACATCAGCCAAGCTTGAAGTTGATCCGTCAAATGGTTGTTGAGTTATCGTGAGAACGAACCATTATTATGTACATAATGACCTCTATGACCTTTGACCTTTGACCTCGAGACCCCAAAATCTAATAAGATCACTGTCCCTCCCATATGCATACATGAACCAAGTTTGAAGTTGATCCGTCAAATTGTTTTTGAGTTATCGCGAGAACGATCCATTTCTATGTACATAATGACCTTAATGACCTCTATGACCTTTGACCTTTGACCGTGAGACCCAAAATCTAATCAGATTATTAAACCTCCCATATGCATACATGAGCCAAGTTTGAAGTCGAACCGTCACAGAATTGTTAAGTTATTGCAAGAACAAGCTATTTTCATGTATATAATGACCTCTATTACCTTTGACCTTTACCTTGAGACCCAAAATCTAATCAGATCATTATCCCTCCCATATGCATATATCAGCCAAGCTTGAAGTTGATCCGTCAAATGGTTGTTGAGTTATCGTGAGAACGAACCATTATTATGTACATAATGACCTCTATGACCTTTGACCTTTGACCTTGAGACCCCAAAATCTAATAAGATCACTGTCCCTCCCATATGCATACACGAGCCAAGTTTGAAGTTGATCCGTCAAATGGTTCTTAAGTTATTGCGAGAACGAAAACAGGACAGACGACGGACGGACGGACGGACAACCCAAAAACATAATACCTCCGGCAACCACCTACGGTAGGCGGAGGCATAAAAATAGCAAACTCCAAATGTAGTTTGCAGAGTTAACTACGCGTTAGAAATTTTGACGGTGTTCATGTTTTTGTTTCCATGGTTTTCAGGAGCCATGTACCAACCTAAACCAAAAGCTTCAGTCTCTACACATCACCGGTTGTTATGCTGAGACCACGTCTGGCTCCACTGACGGCATGCATTTACAAACTGAAATTGGACTTACATGTATGGCTTGCAGTAAGGATCATTCGTCTGCTTATGGTATTGGTTATTTGTATGACATCAAGCCCGAAGTGACATTGATTTGAATGTGAATAAACTACAGCTGGGTTTGAGATAGTTTGCTCGTGATCAGCCTGAGGCAGGGTGACCAGATTTTCGATACAGAAATATGGGACTTTGTTGGGCCTCGACTCCAGAGCACAATGCACAATATTTAGGGAAATTGTGAGCAAGCGCAGCGAGTGAGCAAAAATTATGAGAATCATCTTCATTGGCATCCATCTAAAAGTTGATGCCAAACAAAACTAGTGTATTCAGCGGAATCCCATTATGAGAAGGGTGATTAAATTAGGAGATTCTCATATTGATTCTAATTTCTGCACCTCTTCCCATGGATGAGGGGTTTTATTTAGATCCACAGTGACACAGTCCTGTATTCTTTTCAAACGAATGAGGAGGCCATGTTTGTTGATAGATTTATGGTTAAGAAAATTTGTACACTGGACTCGTATTGCAATTCATGCCAGTATTTCGTAAGGTTATAAATGATAAAATGATATTTTCAACATATTTCACTATTAGATTGGTTGACAAAAAACACATCCTGGGCACTTATAGTTCCAAGGTGCAGATCAGAATTTTCACGCAAGTAGGCTAACATCGACAGAAGAGGGAAAGGGTGCAAAATTTCTAGCTATTACCATCGCTTTTTGCTTTGCCATTCAGCGGTTGGCCTCTTCTTGAGAAAATAGATACTAAAGTTGGTACAGTGATGTTACACTTCAGGGTTTTCAGATTTTCGTCCCACACCTTTTCTAATAAAAGATAAAGGATCACTTCAAAATGGTTTAAATTGTTCTCATAATTGGCGCTAAAGATGTCAAGCCATTCATATGGATCTTGACTGAAGTTAATACCCAAGCTCATGAGTCTTTGTTTAGTGAAATATTGTACTTAGTGCATTTCTACTACTATTAAAGTACAAAAGCGGGGAGGGGTATTATGTTTGTGCAGGTAATGATATCAAATCTAAACGAGCAAGCGAAGTGAGCATGCAAAAAACATTGAAATTATATACTTCTGCATTATCATTTTATGAATATAGTATATCTAA
>CM057167.1:11478178-11681351 GCA_029962745.1 Echinometra lucunter
CTGGCTAAATATTCCATTATTTCAACAGTAAGTTTGAAATACAGGACAAAACGGCGTCCCGGGGAGGGTCGTACGGGACACAGGAAAAATGGATCAAATACGGGACTGTCCCTTAAAATCTGGGACGTCTGGTCACCACCTGGCCCAAGGTAAGCCCTTAAATTTCATATTTCTGAAAGATAATTCTTATTTATGTAAATTACACGTAGGTCTATTAACTTAGATGTATACCTGAAATTTCAGCCGAACCTCTACATGGTTTCCATGGGCATGACAGGTGAGGCCCTTAGAAGCACTGGTGATTATCGACTTCAGAAATTTTATGTTACACTATGTTCCCGGCGGCCACGGCAGCACCATTTGCCCGAAACATAGTGTGCTGTGGGATTTTGGCACTTTTATTCTCTGTAGTTAAGTTTTGTCAGGTCCTGCTAAGTTTTCTCACACTCTATCACTGTATCCGTGATGGGCCATGGCGGAAAAGAGGCTGCTGAGTCCCGGAAGCTCAAAGGTGCACTGTAGTTCGGCCCGGTTTACCACGGACGCCAGTACATTCCCTCCTGGCCTGTTCTGATGGGGTCCCTCATATTCCTCACCTTCTGATCAAGGTCCGACACATTTTTCACATTTTCAAGGCTTTCTACGGATGAAACGTGGACACCAGGCAGCATTGGAGCAAGTTTAACTTACACAACTAAAACTCAAAATCCTACAGAAAATAAAGATGTAAAAATTTTGCAAAGACAAGTAATCTTTGATACGATAATAACCTTCCATCGGAAACCTCTTTGACACTACGCAGTGCTTTGGTGATTAAAAAAGGTATTGTATTACTAGATGTGGTTTTCTGTGGGAAAATGTGTGAAATCGGCAATCAGTTGTTTTTCCAATTTTTTTGCTTAATGACTGTGATAAAAATGATATTACCAAAGGTTTTTTGCCTCTGTTCTGTCATCTCACTTTCAAAATGTCCCATGGGGAATGTAGCTTTGTTCTACTACGTGTAGGATTATTTTTAGACGCCTAAACAATGCTGTGCGGTAATAAACAGTACATGACTATACCGGTAGGCCCTAGGCCTATGTGGTTAAATTTCATGAAAATGGTAGTATACCGCCCAAAGCAGTAGAGTTGGCAAGTATGTGATCTTGTAGTTGTAGTTATGACGGTTACGCGCCCCTGTTATTTGTGATAAAAGAGGAACTATAATTAGCTTCTTCTTCTTCTTCTTCTTCTGGGTTCTCCTGCCTCCTTCAATCCTGAAGATTCTTGCAGGTTTAACTTGTGTGTAATGTGCATCAGGGGAAGTGTAGTGTGCTGAATTTGTACAGGGGTGGTATTCTGAATACCGTTTTAACTGTGTTTTAAGTTCTATTGTAACTTCTGTTTTAAGTCACCGACTTACACCACCACTAAAACAGTCTTTAAACGGTATTCTGGGAACTGTTTTAACTGTGTGGTAAGTCATCAAAGCCACACCCACCACAAAAATATCATCCAATAGGGAAAGTCGTAAGAGATGGTTCTAAGATGATTCAGCCAATGAGATCGCCCCTGGGGAAAGGGTTCGTGAAATGCGTGAACTTATATTCGTGTTGTAAATGAGCTCATTAATTTGCGCTTAGTTTCTTGCTTGCATTAACTAATGCGATGATGTGACAGAATTAGTTGTGCAAATCATATCTGATATTATTGCGGACAATTGCCAAATTTCTCCACGCGAGGCAAAAATTCTCTCGAAATGTTTTGGAATATCAGTAAGGTTTACTGGATCTCGTTATCCCCCTTATTGCAACCAAAAACAATGAGCGAGAAAAATTGCCGCCATGACATACCACATACAATGTTAAAACACCTCCCACCCTGTTTTATCTCATGAGCATGAATTGTCCAGTGGAAAAAGTTAAAACAGAAGATAAAACAGTCTTCAGAATACTGTGTTATGGCATATGGCATTTTTACGCGCTTGCGCCCGATTTGCGCCAAGCATGCAAATTAAAATGTGCGGTTAGAACGATAAAACAAAAGTTAAAACAAAAGTTAAACAGAGATAAACGGTGTTCAGAATACCGATTTGCTAAAACAGACTTAAAAACAGAGTTAAAACAGTCTCAGAATACCACCCCAGGTGCTTTGGTGCCAGTAAAATACCACATCATGCTTAGTTCCTGCCTTTCATCAGATTGTGACGAAAGGCTGTCAGTGAGGAAGACATCACTGTTTCCAGTGGCAAGTTGTTCCAGGCTCTCACTGTTCTTGGGAAGAAGGAGTACATGTCGTAGTCAGTCCGTGAATGGGGAATTTGGTACCCGAGTTGATGTACATGCCGGGTTGCTCTGGGTAGTGGCATGATGTACTGCTGGCTGTCAAATACTACCAGGTTGTTATGTATCTTGTACATCATGGCTAGGCGGATGTTTTCTCGGCAGATAGTAAGTGGCTCCCAGTCAAGTTGGTTCAGCATTTCTGTGACACTTGAAGTGTTGTGGAACCGATTCAAGACATATCTGGCAGCCTGTCTCTGGATCATTTCTAGCTGGTAGATGTTCCTTTCAGTATGTGGGTCCCACACTGATGCACCATACTCTACCAGGGGCCTGACAAGTGCCTTGTGCCATTTCCTTCAGCTTTGTAGAGTGGATCCGAAGATTCCGGAGGAGGAAACCCAGAGTTTTGCTGGCTTTCCGACAGATGTTCGTGATGTGAGTGTTCCAGGTCAGGTCTGAGGTTAGTGTAACTCCAAGGTATTTGGCAGAGGTCACAGACTTCAAGGTTGTGTTGTTTAGTCTGTATTGGTGGTTAACCTTGGTATGGTTCCTTGTTACACTGATCACTTGCACTTCTCAGAGTTAAGTTCCATTGACCAATCTTTGGTCCACTTGGCCAGTTTATCGAGGTCCCTCTGCAGTTGGTTGGTATCATCCTCGGATTGAATGGTCAGAGAAATGATAGTGTCATCGGCAAAGAGGCGAACAGACGAAGAAAGTGTGCCAGGGAGGTCGTTGACGTAGAAGAGGAACATGCTCGGTCCGAGGACGGATCCTTGTGGTACGCCAGAGTCAACGACAACTTCCTCTGAGGTATGTCCCTCACGCACTACCTCCTGTGTTCGTTCTGGAGAAAGCTCTTGATCCACTGGTTTGTTTTCCCCCTTACTCCATAATGGTCTAGCTTGTGGAGAAGGTGGCCATGTCCTACTTTGTCGAAGGCTTTGCTAAAGTCCATAATGAGGATGTGTGTTTGTTTCCTATCCTGCATATTGTTGACGAGATCAGAAACTAATCCTGTCAGTTGGATCTCACATGATCTCTTCTCTCTGAAGCAATGCTGGAAATATACACGATGTTATGATCATTTGCATGGGACATGATGTTGCTCGCCAGCACATGCTCCATTATCTTACTTGCTATGCATGTGAGAGATATGGGCCTGTAGTTAGATGGGTCAGATCTGTCCCCTTTCTTATAGATGGGAACTACATTTGCTCTTCTCCAATCCGTGGGGATCTCTCCCGTGTCGTAGGATTTCCTATAGATTTTGGTCAAGATGGGGGCTATCACATGTGCCAGTTGTTTCAAGATGATAGGTGTGATACCATCTGGCCCTGGGGCTTTCCGTGTCTTCAGATTCTCCAGCTGTTTCTGAATCCCTGCTGTAGTGATATCTATGTCTGGCATAGGGTCTAGATCTAACTGTTACATGTAGTTGGATCTGGAGAGGTAGGTGGAAGCGAAGCAGGTCAGGAGCTTCCCTTAGCTATAGGAGCTATTCATGATTTTATTCTGATATTACACAAATAGCTATAGTTTGCTGCCATAGGCCCCTGTGTAGACCGATGTCAGCTTGAAATATTATGCCTCCAAATCACACTTTCTCATGCCTGGTTAACCCTGCAAACTACCTTCCAAGTTCGCCAGTGGACAAGTCGATCAAACTGTGATATTAGAACCTAAAATTTATTTTTCAAACTCAAAATATCGACTTTTGATTGATACGAGATCTTACCTTCTTGTTGATTTCACCGCTTGATTAATTTCCATTTCAATAGCGCGACCTCCGACATCGTGAGTTCACCTACACCCACTGATCTCGGCCAAAGGCGCTATGCAAAGAGCGGTATGCAGCGTTGCACTCTCGCACGCACTCTGCGTTCGCCGACACATGCGAGAGTGCAACGCTGCTTCGCCTAGCGCCTGTGGCCGAGACCAGCAGGTGTAGGTGAACTCGCGATGTCGAAGGTCGCGCTATTGAAATGGAAATTAATCAAGTGGCGAAATCAACAAGAAGGTAGGATCTCGTATCAATCAAAAGTCAATATTTTGAGTTTGAAAAATAAATTTTAGGTTCTAATATCACAGTTTGATCGACTGGTCCACTGGCGAACTTGGAAGGTAGTTTGCAGGGTTAACCAGGCATGAGAAAGTGTGATTTGGAGGCATAATATTTCAAGCTGACATCGGTCTACACAGGGGCCTATGGCAGCAAACTATAGCTATTCGTGTAATATCAGAATAAAATCACGAATAGCTCCTATAGCTAAGCTTCCCTAGGCCTAGTACTAACTGTTAGTAGTCTAGAATATTACTATTTGTCTCAAATGTTAGATAGTAACATTAGAGGGTCTACAAGTCCGACTCAGCGCTAAGCCTAATGCACTTTCAAGTTTCGTATCCAAGGTCCTAGACTGAAGTGTTCTGTCTCCAACTGTCGTCGTTAGCCTCTTATAATGGTAGGGTCGGCACTCCTCCTTTTTAGAGACAGAAGCGCCCCGGAGCATTGTGCGTGCAATTCATTGTGCTGGGCAGCACAACGAGAAAACTACCTCAAATCATCGATTTTTCCCCTTGGTTCATGAATATAAAAATATCATTATACACTATTATTGACTATAGAGTATGGTATATAGGTTACCGATTTTATGATTTATCCCTTTTAACTCTCCATTTTTAGGTAAATCCAGGGTCCTAACGTTAGGTCCTCTCGGTTGAAAATCTTGCAGCAGCCAACCTCTATCTCTGTTTGCCTCTGCGCTTTTCGCAGGGAGATCAGCGAATTTGCGACTCTAGCTCTCGCATTTCAACCGTATTCAGACGATCGACCACTACGAAACGACAAAAACATCATCGTTCGTACGTTTATGCCCAAACGTACATGGTCGATCGATTGAATATGGCCGGTTGAAATGTGAGGAGTCGCGAATTCGCCGATCTCCCTTCGAAAAGTGCTGAGGTGAACAGAGATAGAGGTTGGCTGCTGCAAGATTTTCAACCGAGACGACCTTAATGTTAGGACCCTGGATTTACCTGAAAATGGAAAGTTAAAAGGAATAAATCATAAAATCGGTAAGCTATATACCAGGGAAAAAAATACATGAGGGCTCGGGGCGAATTCGCCCCCGAAACGGCAGTAAGAGCCCTGGAAAACTAAACAAGAGCCCTTCAAATTCTCATAGGGTCCAATGTAAACTGTAATACAATGCAGAAATTTCGGCCGGGTGGGCTCAAAAAGTAGCCCCGCAAAAAAAATAGGCAAGAGTTCCATATGTACCCCCCCCCCCCCAGCTAAAATTTGAAAAATATATAAGGATATGACTTGGAATGATAGGTCTAATCATAATATCAAATACTGAACATGGAAAAATGCTATAAATTAAGAAATATGGGTTTATTCCGTCAGAATTAAGAGCTTACGCGTATACTGTGCATTTCACATAGACATCGATTTATTTAGTCAGAAAAATAAGAGCAATGCATCCTGGGAGTGAGACTAATCGCGACTTCCGGCTTATAATCATTATGAAACCCTTCACTTTCAGCGATCTCTCGCTAGCTCGATAGGTAAGGCGTCGGTCTTGAGAGGTAGATGTCCCGGGTTCGAGTCACGTCGGTCGGCAGACTTGGTAAGTCAAGAAAAAACAAAGAGTTGAGAAGAAAACAGTGGAAAATACGGTGTCTCTGAATTTCTTTTTTTTTTTTTTAGCGGGGGTACATATGGAACTCTTTCCCCTCCGGCATACTCTCTAGTCAATAATAGTGTAGACCTATAATGATATTTTTATATTTCATGAATAAAGGGGAAAAATCGATGATTTGAGGTAGTTTTCTTGTGCTGCCCAGCACAATGAGATTGCACGCACAACGCTAGGGGCGCTTCCGTCTCTAAAAAGGAGGAGTGCCGACCCTACCATTATAAGAGGCTAACGCCGAATGTTAGACTAGAGACAGAACACTTCAATCTACCAAGGTCCAACTTCAAGGGCAGCCGGAGTCTGAGATGACGCTCTGGCCTGGGACCTGGGTCTCGACCTCCACACAGGCGCAAATGGCAGATCTCTTATAGGGCCTAAGCCTATTCGCTAAATATCAGAATAAAAACATGAATAGCTTCCTTAAGCTACACCCACCGTGCTATGCTGGGAATGCACCAGCAGCGCTTTATTCCGTCAGTCATTCGGACATGGATAAGAATGTGCATTTGTGCCGTCCAACTCTTCGGCGCAGCGCAGCGCAGCCCGACGCTACGGTTCGGGCTGCAGCCGCAGTAAGGTCGAGGATATATTTTCGAACTTGGAACCTGTCAAGCGCACATTTGCAATAAAAAACGATACAAATGAAGGGGAAAGAAAGCATACAGGAAATATGCAAATACTACAGAACTTATCTATCTCCCCCAAAAAAGTGATTCCCTAGAAAATAGAAATACCTCCGCTCTCGCCCCTGCTCGAACTCTTCGCAAAATTCCAATTTCACCTTCAGCCATATTGCAACTTCTTCTTCTTCATTAACAGTATGGTATCCCCGAGATGGCAAATACGATAATAATCGAAAATATAATATATTCCGATACACAACATTTTTGCCCACCATAATTGGTGGACAAAGATTTCGAAAGATGTGCATATTCACCCCCCCCCCCCCCTTGCTCTTATCCGGCAGTTATCATGCCGTTAAGAATGAAAGTCATCGAACAAAAAAAAAACTAAACTAAACTAAACATATCTATTATCAACCCCCAAACCATGGCCCAGCGGGGGGGGGGGGGATGTAGTTCCCCCCCCCGTCATAATGTGGGGCGGGAAAAGGAAGGAGAGGAAAGAAGAAAAGAATACAGAAAGAGAAAGGAAGGAAAAAGAAAAAGAAAGAAAACAAGGAAAGAGAAATAGAAAGAAAAGAAGATAGGAAAGAAAAAGAAGAAAACGGAAAACCTAGAAGCGCTCGCCTGCTCGCATAGCCCACATTTGCAAGTGGCATCCAATCTGCATGCACAAAAGTTTTACTTTAGATTGCTTAAAGCCACAGAAAAACACTCGTAAAGTTTAAGATCCCAATACATTCCCGTTTAGGATTGAGAAGGAAATATTCAACACAAATTTTCTTTTATTTTCTTCGTTTTGTAAAGGCGTCTTCCTGACGCTTTAAGAGTAAAACCATTTATTTTTCACTAAATCTTTTTCTTTGGAATGTTGTAAATTTGATAACATGACAGTTTTGCATAAATGTCTGTCATTTAAAATGTAAACTGGCTAATTTCTCTTCAAATTCTGAAACAGCAATGTTGTGCATAATATGGTCTACTGCCTATAAGTGGAGGTGTCATGGTGTAGTGGTTCTGTCACTTGACTCTCAATCAAAGGATTGAGGGTTCGAATCCCGGCCTGGCACTAACGTCTTTTGGCAAGACAATAATCCACATTTGCCACTCTCCACCCAGGTGTATAAGTGGGTACCTGGTAGGAAGAAATTCCTGTTAGCGCCTTGCATGGCAGCTCCTTCAGCGGTGGGTAATGATATTAACTTTGTAGAGCGCAGTAGAGTATAGTAGCTGCGCTATATAAATGGACTATATTATTATTATTAGTAGTATAAGTATCTTAACCAATAACTGCTATTCTTCTGAAAGGAATTTGGTTGGCATCTTGTGTCTCTGTTTATAGGAATCATCGAGCGGCGGTGACAGCCCACTTCACCGAAGGCCTGCGAGACCGAGTGCCCGCGAGACCGAAGGCCCGCGAGGCCGACTTGCTTGTATCTTATTATCCTTTATCAGGTGCCGCGGTCGAGTGGTTCGCGCCTCGTTGCAGCGGCGTAACAGGTGCCTGTTATCAGAGGGGGGAGGGGGGGGGGGGCAGAGCCAAATATTTCCTGGTAACTCCGTCTAGAATTAGTGGCGTAGCTAGGATTTCACTTTAGGGGGCGGTAGTGAGCACGGGAAGCGCGCTCCCAAGGGGGTGCAGGGAGGGGGAGTGTCCCCCAACGAGAAGCGCGGAAGCTCCGACGTTCCTTTGAATCGTTCCTTGTCTGCTCACGCTCATCTTAATACGTCCTCTGCCTGTTATCGGGGGGGGGGGGGGGGGGGCAGAGCAAAAAATGTCCCGGTAACTTAGTCCAGAATCAGTGACTTTGCTAGGATTTCATTTTAGGGGGCGGTAGTGAGCACGCGAAACACTTGCGAAACACTTAATACTGAGCGCGCGAAAGGCGCTCCCTTATAAGGGGAGTTTCCCCCTCCCCCGCGACGTTTTCTTTGAATTGTTCCTTATCTGCTCCTGCTCTTCTTACATTCTCCGCCTTTTATCGGGGGGGGGGGGGGCAGAGCCAAAAAATCGAAGCGCGGAAGCTCCAACGTTTCTTTGAATTGTTTCTTGTCTGCTCCCGCTCTTCTTACGTTCTCTGCCTGTTATCGGGGGGGGGGGGGAGGAGGGGGGAGCCAAATAATTCCCGGTAACTAAGTTTAGAATTAGTGGCGTTGCTAGTATTTCATTTTAGGGGGCGGTTGTGAGCATGCGAATCGTGCGAAACACTTACTGAGCGCGCGAAACGGGCTCTCTGGGGGGGGGGGGAGGGTGCAGGGAGGGGGCGTTTATTTAGGAATCAAGGTGTAGAGGGAGAGGGAGAGAGAGGGGGGGGAATGTCAAGAGGAACGATAGGAGAGATTGAAAGTAAAATGAGCTGTGAGAAAAGTATAGAGGAAAAGAACTTGGAAGAATATCCAATTTATTTGAGCGTGCTCTGTGTCTATCATTGGGTGGGATGAGTGTGTGCGTTTATATGCAAAGTATGGTTAGAATTATTTCTGAAAAAGAAAAGCTTGTAATTTGCAGCAGCCCACTTCGGATGCGGCACCACTGTATTTTGGTTCATCAGGTCATTAAGAATTATTATGTTCTAATTGTTGTAACATTTTTTTGTTTCACCTCGGTTGTGTAGATTTCTTCAGAGACTTTGGCATGATTTCATTAGACGATGAAGTGAGAGACGGGATGGGGTGTCCGATTTCGAAAAGCATTTTTGCAAACTATTCCAATTCTAATAAGTTAATACTCCGGCAGAAGCTGAAATGTTATCTCAGAAAATTGATCTTAAAAAAGGAATCAATTGATGAATAGCTGAATGAATGAATGAATGAATGCATGCATGAATGATGAATAAATAAATGAACACCTATATTTATTAATTGATTACGCCCTCGTAGCAAAGGGGGCGGAGGCAGTCGCCCCCCCCCCCCAAAAAAAAAAAAAAAAGCCAACAAAAAAAAAGGGGGGGGGGAAACGTGAACGAGAAAAGAAAAAGGTATAGGAGAACGTAAGAAGAGCGGGAGCAGACAAGGAATAGTTCAAAGAATCGTCACAGCTTCCCCCTCCCTGCAACCCCCCCCCCCCCCGAGCGCGTTTTGCGCGCTCAGCAAGTGTTTCACACGCTTCGCGTGCTGACTACCGCCCCCTTGAATTAAATCCTAGCTTCGCCACTAATTTTAGACTTAGTTACCGGGAAATTTTTCGCTGTGCCCCCCCCCCCCCCATAACAGGCAGAAAACGTGAGAAGAGCGGGAGCAGACAAGGAACGATTCAAAGAAACGTCGAAGCTGAAGCTTCCGCAATACGAATTTTTTTCTCTTCCCCCCCCCCCCCGATAACAGGCAGAGAACGTAAGAGGAGCAGGAACAGACAAGGAACGATTCAAAGAAATGTCGAAGCTTCCGCAATTCGATCCCCCCCCCCCCCCGATAACAGGCAGAGGGCGTTAGAAGAGCAAGAGCAGACAAGGAACGATTCAAAGAAACGTCGAAGCTTCCTCCCCCCCCCCCCCCCCGATAACAGGCAGAGAACGTAAGAAGAGCAGGAGACAAGGAACAATTCGAAGAAAATGTCGGAGCTTCCACGCTTCTCGCGGGGGGGACACTCCCCTTCCCTGCATCCCCCTTGGGAGCGCGCTTCCTGCGCGCTTCAGTTTACCACCCCCTAAACTGAAATCCTAGCTACGCCCCTAATTCTATACGGAGTTACCGGGAAATATTTGGCTCTACCCCCTCCCCCCTCTGATAACAGGCACCTGTTACGCCGCTGCAACGAGGCCCCTTAAACCACTCGACCGCGGCACCTGATGAAGGAATTTAAGATACAAACAAGTCGGTCTCGCGGGCCTTCGGTCTCGCGGGCCTTCGGTCAAGTGGGCGGACCCCCGAACGGCAAGAGATGAATTTTCAGGATATAACGGCCTGTGTCCATATAGTCGCTTGACAGTTTACAAACCGAGAAAAGTTCTTTCCGAAGTTTTTTCATTGATTTTGGTTCCTATGTGGTTTATGAACATTTTCAGCTTGGTTGCCCAAACAGCAACCTTGAGCAATTTGCATAATTTGCATAAATCTATATGGATACAGGATATGCCACCCAAGAGAACTTACACAGAATATGTAAACTGAACTACGTATTAATTGTGTATGTGCGGTGATACGGCGTTGTCCATCTCGTGAATTCAACCTGCGATGAAAGGAAACGGGGTACACCCTTGATGTGTGATACTTCCATAAAATAGGGCTTTTGTAGGGATGTAGAATAAAGTTTAAACATATTTTTGCAATTACAGGTCAGGGTTTAGTACTGAAAATTAAGGAAATGGCAACTTCGTTGGTTGAAAACTTAGTCTTACATTAATTAAGAATGGTATTAACAGCGGTATATTCTTCGTGTAGGCCCTTCCTTTAACCCTCAAAGACCCGGGCTATTTCTGGTCTATATTCCCGGGAGGGGGGGGGGGCATTATGCCCCCCCCCCTATGATCTCGGCCGTGGATCGCCGGATCTGCAGAAAAATTGGCATGAGGGTAAAGAATGATGTAATCTACAAGGCTGTATGGTTAGATTTTATCAAATTGTTTTGTTTTATTTTATTTTATATGAATTAATTTATGCTAATTTATGCGAGAAATCATAGTTTTGGCTATATCTCACTGAATAAAGCTTTAGGAACAATGACTTTTGGTACAAATGTTTTTCATAACATTCATATTGACTCCTTTACTAAAAAAAATAGGTTATCAATTTTTTTTTGTTATGTATTCTATTGTTTTACAAATTCCGTATGTATTTCTTTGTATTTTAAACGCTTTGTGTGGGTGTGGGTGTGTGTGGATGTGAGTGTGTGTGTGCGTGTGTGTGTGTTTATGTGTGTATTGGGGGCGGGGGTAGTAGATTAGATTTAGAATGGCAGCATAACTGTCGGCAAATTGGGGTCCGAGTTGGGGTCACCACCGAAAAATGTTCATGCCATCGACAACAAGGTACTTCGCGCTCGTGATGTACACCTAAATTTAAAAATTTCAGGGTGTGTGTGCTTCAGCCCCCCTCCCCTCCCCCTTCAAAAAAGCCTATACGCCTGTGCATCTCGACAGGGGCGGCACCGGGGTATTTTGATAGGGGATAGATGACCCACAGGTGAGTTTATTTACATTTTAAATGAAAAAATGGGGGTATAGGCCTATATAGTTGCAAATTCAAATTCAAATTCAAAAATTTATTGATTTCAATCCAAACATTAAGGATCATTCTCAATTTTGAACATAACAAAACATAATAGCAAAATGAAACATTAAATAAATACAAAAAACAAACAGATAATAGGCATGCATGTCATATAAAGAATAGCTAAACAAAACAAAACGAAACAAAACAATGCCACAGGCTAATTCAGATTATAACACAATATTTTTTCGAAATAATTACAGAACAACCAAAATTATTGTGTTTGAACAGCGTTATCTCTTAAAGTTGATATTACTCAGATTATGTTACTTCTTTCTTTCAGTATAATAATATCATTTTAGTTCTCTTCATTTTCTCCTCTTTTTTTTTCTTTTTTGATCACTTGAAAAATCATAGGGGGCGGCGGTCACCCCCGCCCCCCCCGTCCCTGCGTCTCGATACTTCATAAATAGACAGCTTTTAATTGAAGTTTTGCATTTCGTGTTGAAATAAAGCACATGGTTTCTGTAACCGATGGTTTGTCTTTGAGTGTTGCCCCCAGGTTGCCCCCCCCCCCATCTCTGAAGATCACCTGGTTACCACGTATTGATCATAATTTCTTTAGTGCTTACTGAATGTATAACTTTGTTTTCATTTCACTAGCTGAAGGTATGTGCCATTAGCCTACGTTTCCCTGGCATAGACATAAATCGCTTTTAATCTTAAACGAAGGGGATACATTGTTTTCCATATTTCTGTTTACAAACAAAATGGCTGTATTTGAATTGCGCAGATGAGTAACTTAATAAGCTTTCGATGAGGTGCACTTGATACTCCCTAAATTGTCATGAATGCCCCAGAGTCCTGAATTTTCTACCATTCATTTATTTATTTTCATTTTATTTTTATTTTATTTATTTTTAGTATCTTATTCATTTATTCATTCATTTATTTATTCATTCATTTGATTTATGTTCTCCGTAACAACTCTTGAACGCGTCATTTTCTTGTTTTAACTATTGTTTAGTATTTGGCGTCACCTGGGCGTGGAAGGGGTTTTGTTTTCTTTGATTTAATGATGATAACGAGGGTGTTGTTGTTTGTCTTATTGTCGGTAACGAGAAGAGGTGTAAAGACAATGTTTTGTTTTGTCTTGTTTTATTCTCCATAATATAAAAAAACAAGCATCGAATAGATAAAACAGATAAATATCATCAGATTTGTAAATCAAAGCTCATAATGAAGTACGGCGGGAAAGCAGGCGCGGTTCTATAGAGCAAACGATTTGGGGGGGGGGGTGGGCTACCGGGGGCTTTGAGAATATGTGCCAAGGAGCGAAGCGACTGAGCGGTGGGAAGGGGACGCCCCCCCCCAAGGTAGGGGCTTTTTGAAAATACACACAACAAATATGTGTTTCTAACACTGGCGTTAATCCGTTTTGAGGAGTGGGGGATGATCGAAATATTTTGCAGAAATTTCTTGCTCATACTGGAGTATACACAGCCCCTCACCTGCCCTCACACCACCAAACACATAATACTTTTTAACTTGCGAGCGAGCGAAAAAAAAAATACCTTCTTGCTATAGAAAAATTGTTTCTTGTTCATACTAGAGTATACGCAACGCCTCTCCCGCCCTCACACCCCAGTAAAAACGCTTTATACAACCTGGTTTATTATATGGACTGATCAGGTATTGTTTAAAAGTTTAAACAACTGTTCAAAGTTTTAAACAGCAATGTTCAATTTTTAATATTTATTGTTCAAAAAAATTGAGCATTGTTGTTTAACTTTCTAAACATTTGTTTTAACTTTTAACAATACCTGATCAGTTCATATAGTAAACCTGGGGGGTGTAACATAAAGGGATACAATCAATCTTACAATCAATTGTATCTCTTTAGTACATGGTTTGCCATAGACTTACGATTGATATCAATCGTAAGATTGATTGTAGTTTTTATGTTACACCCCCCAGGTTGTATAAAAATTTATGCAAGTTGTTTGATTTTATTTTTACTGTGACGGACACATCTACAATCTTTGTAACTTGCGAGCGAGCGAAAAATAATCCCTTCATGCTATAAAAGATGTCTTGTTTTGTCATCAAAATACACGTGACATATTCAAATGGTTTATTTGGCCTAAAGAGCGAGCGAAGTGAGCAAGGAAAACACACTCTCTGCATGCTCTGAGTCGATCAAGGATAATTATGTGCAGGCAGTCAGGCACAAAATGAAAATCCACCACAGGCCTATAAAATATCTAAAATAAATTCGGTCACCTCCCTTGCATGCCAATTCGTTTGCCTTTCCAATAATTCTTTATCTAGCTATTATTATGAGTAAGCACAGCGAGCAAGAAAAATATATACAAAATAAAATACACCTTCCTGATTCAGAATTTAAGGTTAGTCAGACACCTAGTACCTCGCTGCAAAAATACTATGATATTCGGGCATAGTATGCTGCTAGGATAAGAGTGTTTGCTGATCGAAACCATCTTGATTCTAGATTTAATGAGAGAGCGAAAATTGAAATGTTTTAATACTGAGAGTATAGAGGTTCAAATGTATTGTGACTCCCATGGGTACTCCCTTCTCTTGATTTTAGTAGCATACAATATTTATCGGCATCTTCTATTCTCACAGAGGTTATAATAGGTGTAGGCTTATAATAGTCATAGGACGTTATCTCCTGTAAATTCATCTAAACTATTTTAGGTCAACTTCCCGCTCGAAGCCTTGCAGTTATATAAATAATATTTTATGATACAAGAGTAGCATAAACATTGGATACAGAGACAAGATGCAGGCACTGGTTAGATACTAAAAATGCGAGTGAGCGAAGCGAGCGAGCGCTTCCAGGTTTTTCCCTAATTTTCAGTCCTCTATTTCCTTTCCTTTTCCCTCCCCTTTGCAATATCATTTTTTTCTGTAAAAATGGGGGTATATTATATATGCCATCCCCCTCTCGAAAAAGATTGTACGGGGGGGGGGGGGGGGGGGGGGAGGAGGGGAGGTATACCACCCCCCCCCCCCACCCCCGTTTCTAAGGATGGTAAATACATCTTTCAAAAGCAGAATATAACAGAATTATTAGAGATTTTAGTCAGGATTTCATGCACATGTATTGGGGGTCACCATACAAGAAGAAAATTTGTTTTAGGCCTATCAAGGTAAGAGAAAGCTCTGTAAAACTGAATTTGAAGATTTCATGTATCTGAAATTTTCTTATTGTATGCGATATTACACAAAACTCATTATTTGTTTCAAAAAGTTATATTAATGTCACAAACTTTGTATCGAATCACAAGGATCTCACTGATGCGACATACCACCTATCATAATCTCCCATGGTACGTATTCTAGCTAGAAAGCTCAAACTTCGTTTTAGTCATATGCCCATGGTTGCTGTTTCAAACTATATACTGTGTAAGACAGCATTTGTATAATAGTTTCTTAGTCAGGGGCGTCGCTAGAGGAGTGTGTGTGTGTGGGGGGGGGGTGTGGGGGTGTGTGACACCCCCCTTAAAAATTCTTGTCGGCAAATTCGCTGTCGGCAAAAGAGAGAGAGAGAGAAAGGAGAGAGAGGAGAAAGGAGGAAAAAGAAAAAAAGGAGGAGTAAGATGCCCAAATAGAGTCATATTCGGCTTATTTTCTTGTGCATTTTGACGACAAAATAACACTCGCTCGCTCGTATGATATCTATATAGATATACAGGATGGTCTCTGAAAGCAAATAAATTAGGTAAGAGAGGTGACCAAAAAGGAGTTTATAATTTTCCTCCCTCGCTACGCTCGCTAGTATAATATTCAGATACAAGATGAATTAGGGAAAGCAAACGAATTCGGCAAGCGAGGTGACCAAATGTACCTGTTTAAGTTAGATATCTCATATAATACCATCGTGTATTTGGATGAAGAATTATCACTTCTACCATAAAAAATAGTATACAGATTTTTTCCTCGCTCGCTGCGCTCGCTCGTATAACATTAAAGATTCAGGATGGTCTTTGAAAGCGAAGGAATCAGGCGAGAGAGGTGACCAAATATATAATTTAGATATCTTTAAGCCCATCATGTAGTTTGATGAAGAACTATCACTTCTACGAAAGAGAGTGTACATTTTTCCTCGCTCGCTGCGCTCGCTCGTATAATATTTAGATACAGAATGTTTTCGGAAAGCTAACACATGCGGCAAGTGAGGTGAACAAATTATTTAGAAGGAAAATATGATAGAGGCACACAATCGAACATGCCTCGTGGGCTTTATACGCTTGAATTTGTCGACGTTGGTCGTCGGCGATCAGAGGCATTGTCTGTCCGCAATCTGGCCTCTACGTCCCGCCCCCCCCCTCATTAAAAAAAGTCTAGCGACGCCCCTGTTCTTAGTGATACATTTTTTCAAGTATTAAATGATTGAGAACCGCAGTTTTAGACACAATACGCATACATTAACTATGCATATTGAGTTTGAAAATCGTCCAATATTATTGTTTCATGAACTATTTCAGTTTTAGCCTAGGAGTTCCTTGAATCAATTTTTTGACGTGCTGCTTTATTACAAAGACATTGTAATCAGATAATGTTTATTAGAATCTATATGAGAATCAAATTGCACTTATATCATCGGCAAAAAAAATTTGGGGGGGGGGGTGCTTCAGTCCCCAAAGCCCCCCGTAGAACCGCGCCTGCCGGAAAGCTCTATTCTGAATCAGAGGCATTATCAAAATGCCTCCGTTCTTCCTAGAGGTCCTGCAAGTGTGATAGCAACTTTACATGTCATTAAAATTACAATAATATAGTCATAAAAAATACCGGTACATGTACTTAAAAACTAACTCTGGATGCTTGTCTCCCATGCATGCATGTTATTGGATGCATCTCATTTCGAATTCCACAACATGGTTAGCAGATTGTAATTGCGTGTATGCTGGAGCGAAACAAATGCAGCGCAGTAGTGCTAGCTAGTGGAGCATGCAGCTAGTTGGGGCGCGGGCACTATTCCTCGGTGAGCGCTCGAGCTGATCTGAGACCGGTCGCGTCTCGGTCAGATTCACTGCACTGTTGCTGAGTACAGCTGCGCGTCGATATCGAGCCCGAGGAACAGTAATCATGGCGGCTAATCAGATTTTTAGGGTTAGAGTTTCTTCCTCCAACTCTACCTTAGCCGTATTCAGACAGATATGTTTGGTCGGAACGACAGTAAAAACGTCATCACATTTGCAGGTACAGGTACATGTAAGTTTTCAGTAGATTCTACTACTAGGTCTAGGTCTAGAGATACAATCAATCTTACATCAATTGTACAATGTATCTCTTTACTTAGTACATGGTTTGCCACACTTGCACGGATGCCAGGTTATCATCAGATAACCTTGCACTGAATTAGGCCTGTACAGTGGAAATTGCTGACAATAGGAAAGTAGTGTTCTCTGACACATTTCTGGGACAGAGGAACAAGAGCAGTGATCAGAAAAAGATTTCTCAAAATTCATTTGATGAAGATAATTTAGATCCAATTGAAGGAATGGAATGAAAATAGGATATGTTATCATACTGGGTGTAAAAAGCAAACATTTTCCAAGAATTTGTTGATTATTTTAGTGATTTCTATCTCCAACTATAGAGGGCAGCATTTCACATAAATTTGCACAGCTCACCATACCAATGGCTCCCTGAGTGGGTTTGCCATAACTGTGTAACTGCGGCTTGGTCAGCTTTGATTCCTCTTTTTTCACATCTGACACTGAAATGCAGAATAAATTTGAACCTCTAGCATCACAACCATTTGATACCGATCACAACATCTCACAGTCAAGTGGCAGTGATTCCTTTTTAATTGGACCTCCCACCAGTGAATCCACACCAAACAAAGGAAGGCAAAATAAAACCAGCAATCCAAGGAAGAGGGTTCCACAGAAGCCAAAATCCTTGAAAATTCTGAATATGAATTGTCAAAGTCTTAGATCGAAAAAAGCTAATTTCCTGACTGTAATTGATGATAAGAACCCTGATATTATTGTAGGAACTGAATCATGGTTAAATGGTGACATCGCCTCGGGGGAGATATTTCCACCCAACTTTCAAGTCTTTAGAAAAGACAGGCAAATAGGCTCGCATGGTGGTGTCTTTATAGCGGTCAAAAACACTCTTATAGCCACGGAAGAAAATAATCTGGATGCCAATTGTGAAATAAAATGGATCAGTATTCATATCACAGGTCATAAAACAGTGTATATAGGTGCATTCTATCGCCCTCCATCAACTGATGCTGAATACCTGAAAGAATTAGATTTGTCACTAACCAAAATCCCAAAATCTGCATCTATCTGGCTACTTGGAGATTTTAACATACCTAGTGTAGATTGGAACACCAATTCGATACGTCTTGGGGGTAGTCATACGACAGTAAGTAAACTAATGCTTGATATTGCTGCTGATTTTAACTTGACTCAAATCGTCAACCAGCCTACGAGAGAACTAAACATTTTGGATCTTTGCTTTGTGTCACACCCTGATTTAGTACTAAACCAGCAGGTCATTGCTGGAATTAGCGACCATGACATAGTTGAAGTTGATATGAAACTTACTGCAAAGCTAATCAAACCTCCCAAGCGGAAAGTATTCCTATACAAGAAGGCAGAATTTGGTAAAATATCTGAAATCATAAGTGAATTTGATAGATCATTAACTGAGGAATATATCCGATCGTCAGATGTTAATAAACTATGGGCTGACTTCCAATCAACTCTCCAGGCAGCCATAGACAACTATGTCCCCTCCAAACTTAGCTCCACCAGGTACAGCTTACCATGGGTAGACCGTTCCATCCGTCGAGATATACGCCGAAAACAAAGACTCTACAACAAAGCCAGAACATCTGGCAGCAGCAAGGATTGGGAAAGCTTTAAGTCCCTACGCCGCCTTATAGATAGGAACATTAGTAAAGCCCATAATCACTATGTAAATAATGTCATAGGAGAAAGTCTCAAAAGTGATAACACTAAACCCTTCTGGAAATTTATCAAGAACACCAGACAAGAGGTATTTGGAATCTCCTCTCTCTGTACTGACGGTAGAATGGTATCAAGTGCAAGAGACAAAGCACAAGCACTTAATCAACAGTTTTGTTCTGTTTTCACTGAGGAAAACTTGGATGAATATCCTGATTTAGTCCACCCTAAATTACCAGATCTGCCAAAACTTACCATAACAGTAGCAGGAATTCAGAAACTTTTGGAGGATCTGCAACCAAGTAAAGCAACAGGACCAGATCAAATCCCAGCCAAAATACTGAAGAGTTGTTCCTCATCCCTGGCTCCGGTATTTCAAAAGATCTTCCAGAAATCTGTTGACACAGGGATTGTACCAGAAGACTGGCTTAAAGCAAATGTCGTCCCAATCTACAAAAAAGGAGAACGTACAAACCCCGAGAATTACAGACCTGTTTCACTCACTTCCATTCCATGTAAAATCTTGGAACATATTATCTTCCGTCATATCAAGGATCATTTGGATATCCATGATGCAATCACCCATCATCAGCATGGATTCCGACAAGGCAGATCATGCGAAACACAACTCGCAGGCCTGATAGACGACCTAGCAAAAATCCTGGACAACAGGAGCCAAGCTGATCTCATCATACTTGATTTCAGTAAGGCCTTCGACAAGGTCCCTCACAGAAGATTGTTACGCAAGCTTGAACATGATGGTATTAACAACAATAACAACAGCCTCCTTCACTGGCTAAGCATGTTTCTCACCAAGAGACATCAGCGAGTACTCCTGGAGGGAGCTGAGTCCCAGGAATCTCCAGTAACATCCGGAGTACCTCAAGGGACGGTTCTAGGGCCTTTGTTGTTTCTTATCTACATAAATGACCTACCGATGATGGTTAAGTCCAAGGTCCGGTTGTTTGCTGACGATTGCATAATCTACAAGGAAATAAGAAAAGAAGAAGATACACAAACTCTTCAGGAAGACATTGACTCACTATGTCGATGGGAGTCTCAATGGCAGATGTCCTTCAACCCGTCTAAGTGCTACACCATGCATGTTAGCCACAAAGTCAAACCAATCATCACTCCATATACAATGAAGGGGAAAGGGCTAGAACAAGTGACTCACCACTCATATCTTGGCCTTGAAATACGCAAGGATCTCACTTGGTCTCATCACATAAACAAGATTACAACTAAAGCAAACCAAATGCTGGGTATCATCAGAAGAAATCTCCATTCATGCAACCAATCAGTTAAAGCCACGGCCTACAAAACGCTTGTCCGCCCACGATTAGAGTATTGTGCTGCAATCTGGGACCCATACCAAGCTACCAGTAAGAGGAGCATCGAGGCTACTCAGCGTCGGGCTGCTCGATTTGTGGTGAACAATTATGACAGACGATCCAGTATTACAACCATCCTGTCCAACCTACAATGGGAAACCCTTGAAAATCGTCGTACCAAGCTCCGCTTGATTGCCATGTTCAAAGAGGTTCATAATATCACTCCGTCGAATATCAAGCTTCGTGAGTGGCCTGGTCCAACACGACGGCAAATTGGACCTAATATATTAGAAACCCCTTCATTTAATAAGAACTGTTACCAGCACTCATTCTACCCAAGAACAACCAGGGAGTGGAACCTATTGCCACCAGATCTGCGCAGCATTTCAAATATAAATACCTTTAAGAATGAGCTGGATGAAATCAATGTAGAGGAGCTAGTTAAAAAGGCCCATTTTAAAATATAATTGAGGAAACAGACCCGTTCACACCGACTGCGCGGTATAACAGCCACCAGGCAGTGTTTGCGCAGTATCCACCAGAACCAGAACCAGAACCATAGACTTACGATTGATATCAATCGTAAGATTGATTGTATGTTTTATGTTACACCCCCTAGCTCTCGCATTTCAACCGTATTCAGACGACCGACCAATACAAAACAACAACGACAAAAACATCGTACGTTTATGCCCAAACGTACATGGTCGATCGTTTGAATACGGCCGGTTGAAATGCAAGTAGTCGCGATTTCACTGATCTCCCTGCAAAAAGTGCGGAGGTGAACAGAGGGTACGTCTTGGGTACGAATTTTTCCCATAGAAAATGTACACAGCACTTTGTTATTTCGCCGCAAATCCTGAAGGTTTGGTATATTAAGGAGCTAGTATAGAGAATTTTGACATTGTTTGAGCTCTTATTTGCTCAGTTTTGATATACAGTATTGCTCGGAATAAAGTAGACACCCTACCGACGGGTCACGCAATGACCGCGAGACAGGTGGTAATAAAAAAATTACCGCCGCTCAATTCTTGCGGTAAATTCACGCGGTAAATTCACGCCGGCCGCCGGCTCAAGAGAGGCCCATTGCTCTCGTCAAACATGAGATTTTTTTCAGATTAGATCTCTCTGTCATCTCCATTTGCCGATCTAGCTTGCGCCTCAACACTCCGATGGAGTTTGGCTCACGAGTATCAAACCGGGCAAAGTCTCACGGAGATATCACGTTCTGTGACTGTGCTAGGTCAAATCATACATGAATTCTCCAGTATTTACCCTTCGTTTGACATATTTATGGAATACCTGATTGAAATGTTCCTCTGTCAAAATCTCCACAATTAAAACCCAGACTTCAGATAAATGTGCACCATTCAATTATTCCAGCCCGCGTTATTCAAATCAAACATTACTCCGTATTAAATTCACCCGCGCTCATAAAAAACTGGCAGCGTTCGGAGTGCACGTGGCTATAGCATCAGTGAGTCACAAAATTAGTACCAACTTTGTTCTGCTCAATGAATTTTTAAAAAAGAATATCACAGATATGTCGCAACTCACGTACATATTCATTCCGCCGGTAAGATATGAAATAAAACATGTGTAAACTCGATTAAGTGTCACATTTCCACTGCCATTTCGAAACAAAATTTCTTTCATACCAAATTAAATGAATATTCATCTTCTTCCGCATCACCATGCCGCTTGCATTGCCAGTCCATACGTAAGTAGCTGCTAGCTAGGCTCCCGACGCATGCGCACTGCACAATTACTTCGCAGCTGACTGTGATAAAGCTACCACAAAGATCGAAGGAAACAACATACATGTATAATTTTCCCTCAATATTCTACCAAAAATAAAGACAACTGTACACTGGAAAGTTGTTTAAAGGTCGTGACTAATGTTTCAGTGAGTTAGAGTATTGATTTATGGTGTACTTACCGCTGATAGGATGAGATTTTTGAGACACCACAGATTTGCTGCATGTAAAGTAATGTTGCAGTCACACCAACGAAACCGACTCCAGACCGATCAAAACTATAACATTCTTCGAACATTTTTTGCACGTCTTGTCCCCGCCCCTCCCCCCCCCCCCCCCCCCCCGAAAAAATTCTGTATACGGCCTTACTTTCATGTAGCCTACGCCTAAATGCCTCGGCACTTTCTGGAAGTCTGATTCAGCAGACTAAACTTCGATCGTGTTTTGCTTTGCGTGGTCCCCAGAGAGAAAGAGAGAGAGAGAGAGGGAGTTCGTATTGTGCGGCTGCTTGTGACATTCCTTAGAGATAAGAATTGATATCAAATTGTAAAATGATACACCTGGGAATTAAAGAAATTTTATTCAATGGAGAGAGAGAGAGAGAGAGGGGGGGAGGAGATGGAAAAAGAGTTAGATGGTGTATATTCATTTTTGCACATCCCCTCTTCTGAAAAAAGCAGACTGTTGACATACGTTTGCTTAGACAGTTCTATAACCATCTTTTGTAATAAGTATTGTGGTAATAAATACCAATGAAAACCAAATGACATATCAACAACATAAAACCTAAGGTACGATGTTGTATGTTTTGAATATCTTTTCATTTCTTGGTCTGAAATTATTCGTTTGCTCTCCCCCCTTGTCGTTTTGTCAACTGTATCCATATCAACCTTATGGGTAATGATCTGATAATGGAATAGTGCGTTGTTTTGCAGTGAATTTGATGAGAAATGTTCGTAGGAAAGTTGTAGATTTGTGTTTTGCTCTGCTTTTTATTGTGAAGCAGTTGTTCTTAAGGTGTAGAAGGTGTAAGCTGTATGCGTGTAGGTTGTTAGTTCTTTAGTTGTGAAAAAGCGGTTTTGGCCCCAGCACAATAGTAGACATCCTGTTACTAAGTGGTCCACCATTACCTGCCCTAGAACAATAGACCACCCCATAATCAAGGCAATAACATGTCTATTGTTACACAGAGCATTACACATCCTGTTGATTATTCTTCTGGTGAACACCAATTAAGCCTGATCATTACTTAACCCATTCGTGACAGAGGTCCACATTTTGTGGTTTGGCCTGATATCTTTTGATGCAAAGCCCTAGAAATCACACCAAATACATGAGCAGAAAGAGCAAAAAATTCTACAAAAACTGTGCTAATTTTGGTTGCGTCAATATTCGTTGTTTGATGCTGAAATTTTTTTAAAGGAAAATAAGCATTAAAATCCTTAAATTGGCAATGTGATAGAAAGTTTAAAATCAGTTTTCCCCTGCAAATTGGCAACTTTTTGACTTCTCATAATTTCTGTCAATTTATATTCATTTCAGATACATGACATTTTAAAAGAAAAATGTAGCAATAAAATAAAAATGTTGGTGTTGCCAATTTGAAGAATAAAAGCTGATCAAATTAGGCTTTAAATAATTCCTGTCACGAATGGGTTAACACCCTTTTTAAACAGCAAAGCACTACTTTTTGAAAACTTCTTCACAGAGACTTCTCTGCAAAAGGCCAGCTCTTTTGACAATCGGCAAGTGAACGCGTAGCCTTGGCTTCTTGCATTCCCTTTATTGATTCATAAAAGGTGATTTAAAAAAAGTTAGCAACGCCTTGCGACATGCAGCCCCACGGAGGCAGTACTCCTTACCTAATCATTAGGGCAGTTAACTTTTTTTTTTTTCCAAATCGCAGATTGAAAAACCATGACAGAACGAATGGTATGAATAATAGCATAATAGCGATCATCCCCTTTTCATTTCTTGTAACTGATTTTCGGCGGCGACCTCCAGTATGTCCGCAACTAGGTCCGCCCCCCCCCCTCCCACTACTTACATGAAACCACCGTCATTGATCGGGATAAGAAAGGTTTCTAATTTCATAGCCCTGCTACTTCCTTGGAGCAGGTCACCTTCAACAAGAGGGGTGCTTTAATGAAATGGGGAATATTGTTGGTATATTCTGAAATAGATTTTCTTCAAAGCGAACCCCTAATCCGTGAAATAGGGCTACCTACTAGTGGTCTATTGTAAGCAGGATCTAAAGGTTGGTGATGCCAAAACGACCCGTCTTCCTGGAGTATAGGCTGCCTTGAACAAAAGCCTCTTTTAAAAATGGGGCCACCGGGGGTCTAAAATTATAGATAAATTCTGAAGACTTACGTAACTTAACATTTGAAGTTGATCCGTCAAATTAAAGAATCATAGGTCATCGCAAGAGCCGTTTTCATGTACATGTATATAGCCTCTGTGACCCCTGAACTCATGACCCCCAAATTCCGATCTGATCATTTTCTGACCCAAAATCTATTCATTTTCCCACAAACAATGAATCAAGTTTGAAGTTGATCCCATAGCATCGTCATCAGTGATCGATCATCATTATCTTGTTAATCATATCGTCGGAAGCTGTCACGACTCGCCATTATTCATAATATATCAAAGGTGACCATTATCTTGATATATCGTTAACGGCAGCTAGCAACATCATTAATATCACCATATCAGTGATCATTATCTTAATAATCATATTGCCAAAAGATATCATTATCAGTGATCACTGTCTTGATTATACTCATATCGTTAAAAGCAATCAAGATTAATATCATATCAGTGATTATCATTATCTTGATAATCACATCAAAATTAGCACTACATTATGTTGATAATCAGCATCATCATAATCATCAATGATCATCTTAATCATATTGTTAAAGCTACTAACATCATTAATATCATCATTATCATCATCATATCATCGGTGATCATTATCTTGATCAATTATAAATATCGCCAAAAGCTTTCGCCATCATTAATATCGTGATCATATCACCAGTGATCATCAGTATCTTAACGTGACTTATAGGTCAAATGATTTTAATCTTTCAATTTTCATACGCATGCAGCTAGCTTGCCCTTGCACCACTGCTGCCTGGCTACAGTTTGGCCATGGGCACTCCGCAGCGCTAGCGCGACAAGATCTCCCCAAAGCAGACCTAGAACGCGTTCCTAATATGTCCTCATCTTCAGGGCACGACACAGCTTCGAGGTAAGCGAACACCATCTAACAAGAAGAAATAAAACACTCCACAACTATTTCAATGAATCAAACACACTTGTTGTCAGTGAGGACAGCTTAATTTGTGACACGTGCCCTGATTTATGAACATTCCGATGCGCTTGCTTCATTGCCGCTATTGTCTTCCAGGCTCGTAATTTTTTCAAGCGCACGAGAATGTTTTTTCCCTGGCCCATCATTTCCATTACTTTGTTTCCTGAACAATACGAGGACTTCTTCTTTTTCTGTTCTTTGCTCACCAAAATTAGAAAACACAACTTTTTGTATTTTGAATGAAGTGATAGTCAAATGAAAATTATGAAAATTGTGAAAAAAGTGCCATCTATTTTTTACGTTTACAGAAAATTAGAGATAAGTAATATTTGTTAATTTTTTTATTGTTCTCAATCACGTAATTTCAAAAGGTTCTGTTCCACTTTTCATTCACGTCTATGCTTGTGTATATACATGAATAAAGTTCATACGCTAGTGCAACGACACTTCAATCAAAAGGGAAATAAACTTAATGTTTTAACTGCCACCTATCTTCCACTCCGGCTCCCGGTGAAATTCCACCTTCCCTTTCGATCCCTTCCTGCCTTCCCCCTCCAAGGCCCTTTCCTCATCACCGTCTTCTCCCTGTCTGTCGTGCCCCCACTGCCTTTTTTTTCGGGGGGGGGGGGGGGGGGGTCATTCTGTTCCTTTCTCTGAGAGGCGCGGATTCAGGCCCGATTGGGCCTTGCCCCCCCCCCCCCCTATGAGAGAGAGAAGAAAAAAAGGGAGAGAAGAGAAATAGGAGAGCGAGGGAGAGAGAGAGAGGGGGGGGGAGGTGAAAGGACCTTGCCTTTTTACACCTTTTCCCTCTTTCACCGAGTTCTTTTCCCATATAACGTATCACTATTGGTATGTTATATGCATATATAGGCGTAGGAACCGGGGAGGGGTAGGGCTGGGGGCTATAGCCCCAGTAGAAAAAAGATGTGGGGCACAGTCGGGAAGACCCTTTCGCTCCTTTTGTTATGTGTGAAAAGTGGGTTCCAGGCAAAGGGAAAAGAAAACAGGAAGAGGAAGGAAAGAAAATAAAGAGAAGAAAACAGAAAGGAAAGAGGTTAGAAGAAGGCCCCCCCCCTTCCCCCATGATACGTGCCAGATACGCCACTGGTCACCATGACGTACCAATTGTTGGCTGAATGATTTCAAATTTGTCCCCCCCCCCCCCCCCCCCCGAAATCCTGATCCGCGCCTGATTCTCTGTCTCTCTCTTTCTCAATATCATATGATTTTTTTCCCCAACCACTATGATTGTTTATAAATAACTTCAGATATCAGGGACAAGATGCTAGACATTCTGACTCCACAGGTTTTTGTTTTGAAACTCTTAACTCAGATTTTTACGCGCGACCTCCCAGAACCGTCTATTGTCAATCATCATGGATCAATGCCTCTTGCCCGTTGCCCGCCATTCTAAAATTAATTGGGCGGGGTCTACAGGTGTCAGGTACTTAATTCTAGAGGCAGTATGAGAAAAGTGGTCATTTCATTTAGAGCTTTGATTCCTCCTCCTCCTCCCTCGTGCCATGATTGATAATTAGTGAAATGTCAACATGTTACAGTATTTTTGTATTTTGAAAATACAATGGGTTATACAGCACAGCCCCACCAACTGAACCTTTTCACTATTTCGGATTGTAAAGATTTTATTTTTGTTGTGGAACTTGTCAAATGTAATTTTTATGAGAGGGAATTTTCCTGGGGCCAGGGTTGGGGTTGCCGTGGTCAAGGCGGGCTCCTTTGTTCGTGCAGTAAGGGTTTGGCATGGTCCTGGGATGTATGCATACATGCAGGCTTGGGAAATGTTTAGATGTACCACGGTGATAAAATTGCCATGTACTAGTAGGATCAATGATTGAGCTGAGATGGTGGTGCGGAGTCCATAACATGTAAATGTATCATATGGTAATCCAAGATGTGTTGTGACCGTTTTGGATGGAGCCAGCGCAGACCATGGTGACCCTTGGCATGACGGCGGTCTTCGACCTCTCTTCGTATGCAGAGCACTGTCGGTGGAGTTTGCTTTGATAATCAAGTAATTGATTAATTTATTTGTCTCTGTTCGGATGGCTCCTTACCGTAATTTTGAATTGCGTATGCAGCATTATCATCATTATTATTATGAAGTTGATGTCTTTATTATTTTTATACTTACAGCATTTCTGTCTTATTTCAAAGAACATCTAATATTTATGGCCCTGTTCCGGGGCCCTACTCTTCTAGTATGCAGAGAGACATCTTTGTTGTGTTGTTCTCGTTGTCATTACGCTGTTTGTTTGTTTGTTTTTTCTTTTGGTTCTTTTTGTTTTATCCATATGTTTCACTAAGCTGTTTAATATCATTTTACATTTATGTTTTACTGTACACTCTTAAAATTCTGGGTCAGATTGACCGGGAAGAGTCCGTTAGGGTCACACTCCGTTCCGTTTCAAAAAAATGACTTGGAATATGGTCATTTAAGACTTGTTTCTGGGTCATATTCGACCTTATTTCGGGTTGTTTTTTACTTTGTTCCAGGTCATTTTTGTTGTGTTATGTTGCATTGTGCTGTCAGTTTTCTGTTTGTCATTACGTTTTTGTTTTTCTTTTGGTTCTCGTTTTGTTCCATATAATTATTATGCTTTATAGTAAGCTGTTATCATTGTACATTTAAATGACATGTTTTACTGTACACTCTTAGAAATCCCAGGTCATGCTGACCCGGAAAAGAGTCCATTGGGGCAATACTCCATTGCGGGTCTAAATATGTTCCAAAATATCGTCATTAAGACATGTTTCTGGGTCACATTTGAGCTTACTCAGGGTCATTTTGTACTCTAAAGAGTCTAATCCAGGTCATTTTGGCCCAGAATGGAGTGTGGCCTAACAGACTCTTCCGGGTCAAGTCTGACTCGGAATTATGAAGAGTGTAAAAACAAAAGGGGGGGGGGGGAATCCAGAGGCAAAATGTGGAAACTTTTATTGATCTGGCTGGGATAAGATAGGGAAAACAAAGCAAAAAAACAATCCATGTGGTATAGGGAATTTCTTACTCAAACTTACAATTGCCATCCTTTCCCATGCACAGACGAACGTCGCACCAATCTCCCACTGTCAGGGGGCAAACCACAAAATATCCCCGGAATCTGGGGATTTTCATTTAGGCGCATTTTGGGATATTCAGATCTATCTTCATTAAAAAATAAAAAAAAAAACAACCGAAATATCAGGTATCTAACACCTAACTTAATCGAGATCAATATAACTTTTGATACAGAAATGAAAATTAAGGGCTCACTATGGGGTGATCGCCAAGAAACAGTTTGGCTTTCCACTCCGATATCGTCACACCGCTCAGCTTCTTGGTGGAGCGCGCGGCGCGTTGCATCGCATGTCTCCTAACCACACATGCATGCATGGATGGACTTCACTTCTCTGTAGGCGGCGGACGGTGGAGCCACAAGTAGTCAGCGTCTTAGCGAAGCAACCGCCGATATATGAGAGATTGACGCTTTCGGTCTAGGATAAAATTAGACCTATCTGTACTGGAATTGTCGTTTATTTCATTTGCATTTTTCCCCTTAGGAACGCCGAGGCTCTTTTTAATCATGCTGAGAGTGAAGTCTTCTTGAATAATGTGATCAGTCAAAGCGGTGACACTTTGTTATCAAATCAATGCCTCTTCACAAAAAATTGTTCCTCCCAAAAAGGAACGACCGTCCCTCGATCGGCGGAGGTTGCGTTAATTTACCGCGGTAATACTACTTGACGAGATTTTCCTATAAAATCTCGTGGTAATATTTTTTGTTAGGTGGCTAGTCACGCATATGAATTCAGTTTACTGCCGATGTGAATCTGCTCGTGGTAATACCGCGTGACCCGATTGCACATCGATCGCCGCGGTATAGCGCGGTAAGGTGTCTACTTTATTCCGAGCAATACTGTAGTTTTGGCCCGGAGGGTGGGAAAAGGGGTTTTCTTTTGGGGGTATATATGCAGCGAAGAGGGGCTCATGTATGCATATTTCAGGGCCCGACAAATCCGCTTGCCCACTTGCCCGGGGCAAGTAAAAATCATGGGCGGGCAAGCAAATGTCAAACTCACTTGCCCGATCGGGCAAGTGGTGATTTTTAAATAAAAGCATTCAAAATCAAATTAGCCTACAGAAAGGTGGAAAAAGTCACAATTTCCATATTATCTCAAACCGGCAAAAACCAGAGAAATTGAAGTAAGATTACCATGATTTATCGCTAAGTTTATATCCACTTATTGTCCGAAAATCGTCTATGGAGGCTGCATTATTGAAAACAAAAACGCTAATTCGCCGCGGTGTCGCATTTCACTAGATCCCAAACTGACTCGACCATTGCGGACTCGACCAGTCGATCCACACACAAGACTCGCACTTTTGCAAAACGGGTAACCATTGAAAAGAATGTAGAGAAAAATCCTTGCACACAACTGGCAAAGCATCGCTAAAATTCACATCTCACACCTTTTAAATGCCCTTCCAATGTCCATATTTTTTAAAAGTGGTTTAATTTGGTCATTTACTAACAATGAAAAGAGATAATATCAGTTCCTTCTTGGATCAGAAAGATCGAGTGTAAATATGCTGTCATTACCGTACGATAATTAGTACATTCCTACATATGTGTTTTCGTGTTGGTTGATGTACTTAACATCACACGGTACCATTCAAAAGTCGATCTTTCTGAGCGAAGAAGGAAGTGATAATTTCTCTTTTTATTTTGAGTAAACAACCAAATTAAACCACTTTTAAGAGAACATGGACATTGGAAGGACATTTCATAGGTGTGAAACATGAATTTTTAACTATATTTTGGCAGTTGTGAGGAAGGATCTTAGGCTCTCTTTATTTAATTATTTTTTATCCAACATTATTGCAGATCTATTTTAAACAGTTACCACCGTCTTCATTTTTTTTCTCTTACTAAAATGGGTTTTAAAGTAGACATAAGAAGGCAATAAATGTCCATGAATTTGGTATCTATGCAAAGCATATGCTATTCATAAGGTGTTTATTCACATGGCAAATCACAACAGTCTTCTTGCTCCTGGATATCCTTAAATGAAATGTCTAGAAATACCCTCCTCAGTCAGCCTGGAAAACTAGTCACGGAACAAGTCCACTATGCGTGACGTCACGAAAGGGGATAAGTATATTTACTTACCCGGATGTTCCATACAAAGCATGTGCAGAGAGAGGGAGATTTCTTGAGTTTTTTTTTCCAAAGCCTGAAAAGTCAAATAATTCAGAACTCTATGATCAATGCTTTCCCTTCTCCTTATAGTTCATAGTGTGAATATCAATTATCTGGTTTAGAATTATGATACATGCATGCTAACAATGCGAAATTAATTGATATTTTCACCATTATTTTTTTGGTGTGTGTCGAATTTGGTAAAATAACGAGAGAGCTTGCTCTGAAAGTGGATCCGGCCAGCCGGTCGTACAGAAAGTGCATGAAGAACGTAGGAAGCGCGTGTGTGTATAGTATAGCATGGTGTGTAGCGCGTGTGTCGAAAACAAAAAGTGTTGCGTATAGTAAGTGTGTGTACCCAGCGAGCTTTGGTTGGTGGCTTGCATAAGCCAGCGCAATATCTATCAAGCCACCGCCGGGTGTAGCCAGCTGGTCTCCCAGCCGAGAATTTGCTCTCTGCAAAAACGTCCAAGCAGTAGTCGAATCACTCGCGGATGAATATCGTTCAACAACGACGTCGTCAGCTGGAGATCTCTGTATCAAGTTTGATATATATTTTTCGAATGTTTTGCTGTTTTTTAGGCTTACTGCATCCTTTTGAGGCAGTCACACATATGAATGATAAGTATGATCATAGTTCTAGGAATTACTGATTCACATAATTGATCCTGCAGACCAACGAAACCCATCTAACATTTACTATTCGTACGTGTAGGTTTGATGGTGATTGCACCTTGTTTTCCGAGACAGTAAACTCGCCTTAAAACTCTACAAAAAGGAAACTGTGACCATATGAAAAAAAAATCAGCTACTGAATATGTTGTTTTGTGTTTCTTCTTTCAAATAAAAACGAAGTCTTTCACATTATCCCAATTACCAATTTACAATGGCAATCTAAGCTCGTTATAAGAAGGCACTTTTACAGAGGCACAGCATTGCCACTACTTCCACCAGCGCATGCAATCTCCTTTCGTGACGTCACCATCTAGGCCCTTGGTTTCTGCGTGCGACCCAGCGTTTCTGACTTCGAGATTTTGTTGAAGTTTAGTCGCTTAAATTCACCATTCTGAACTTGTTTTGTGGTTGAACACCACTCAATATTGTTTCGGGGGTTGATAGCTTTCCATTGATGTAATTATCTCAATATTTGTGATGGCTTTCTTATATCAACTTTAAACATTTTGCAAAAACCTTAAATGACTAAGCCCTATTTAAAATATTTACTACTGGAAAAAAAAAAGAGATAAAAAAGGAAATAAAAAGAAAATTCGGGCAAGTTCTTCTTCCTTGAGGGCAACCAAAGTTGGGCAAGTGAAGAAAAATTTGTTTGTAGAGGCCTGCATATGGAAAGGGCAATACTCTCATTAGATTTGGGGGTTACAAGGTCAAAGGTCAAGGTCAAAGATGTCATTGTATAAATGAAAATAAATCAACATGAAGTGCCATTTATTTCTGATTTGGTAATGGCGGAGGCCCACGCGTGGTCGAAGATTCATCTAGTTCAGAATTTACATTGTCATATTATTATTCAGTTTCGGGATCTACATCACACAAGCTAAGCTTTTTAGTAGATCCCTCCACTTATCATTTTGTCACCTTTTTATACCATATTAGGGCTGAGTCATTAAGGATTTTTTGCTAAATGTTTAACCGTTTTTGAAAAAAGGGCGGTTCCGTTTGATCGTTTAAAATTAGATTGAAAAAAAAAAGAAAAATAAAAGGCCTTCCACATACCTCCCCAAATATTCCAAAAATACCACATCTTACACCTGGAATGTTCTTCTCGAATCCAAATTTCCGTGATAATAGTTCAATTAAATTGTAAACTAAGAATGTAAAGAGAAATTAAAATTTCCTTCTTTACTCAGAAAGACCGAGTTCTGAACGTCAAGAACGATGTGGTCATTGAACTCACACTACATCTACATCATAAACCTGTACATGTGGGACTGTACTGAAATTATTGTGAGGTTTCAAAAATCTTCTCTTTTTTTTTCAAGTTTGTCAGATTTTATTCTCTACCTTACAACAGCATTTGGGCAGTTGTGGAGAAGACTTTTTTCCCTTCTTAAAAATGGTTAACCGTTTTACAAAATGGTAAACATTTTGCCTTCTGGCGATCGTTTAAATGTCAGTTAAACGTTTTGACTCATCCTTATACCATATTCATGTATTCTCTGTTTTGCAGTGTTTGTATATACTTGTACATAATATTGTTGTATTGTCATTGTAAATGTGGAATCTGAATAAATCAAATCAAATCAAATCAAATCAAAAAGTGAGCCTCGAGTTCAAAAAGCTTGAGAAACACTGCTCTATGCCATTGCTATCTTGAAATAAAGATACAGAATTCCAGCACCTTGACTTGTATTTCATTTATTCTTTCAGCAACCTACTAGAAACAAAGGCACTGATAGCATCCTTGGTAACCTCTTTGGTTACAAATTCTTTGATCGGTTTGATGAACGAAGCAAGATCGTTGTTCTAGATGGCAACATCGGTGCTGGAAAGAGTACATTGGCCAAGGGTCTGGCTGATCAGCTTGGCATGAAATACATGAAGGAGGCAACTATTCATTACTTTGATGAGAAGGAGCTGGGAGAAGGAAAGAAATATGATGACAAATTCATGGGTACGTTGTTTACTGTTTATCTATTACACTGTACATTTATATGTAAAAACAGTAAACAATTTGGAAAGAACTTCTTCCCCATTCTCCCCCCCCCCCAAAAAAAAAGGATACTCTTTTCAATTGAATTTAAATTGGTAGATTAATGAAATAATTTGGATTTATTGATTTTTTTGGCCTGAATTATTTTTATAATTGAAAATGAAACAAATGTTGCACCATATTTTACAAATGATATTGGCATAGTGGAGTGAATGCAGAGGCAGATTCAGGCCAGGATTCTCTAGATGGGTGATGGGAAGATGGGAGCACTGGTCTGAAAATTCCCATTTATTTGTCTCTCCCACTGGAATGTGACACATTGACATGTAGAGTGTATTTTATTTAACAATGTTCTTGTTTCCATCCTTCTCAATACCTCAGGCTCGTGCTCTCTGGAGCGTTTCTATGCCGATCCCTTTGCCAAGGATGGACACTCTTTCCGTTTTCAGCTCGCTATGTATGCAGTCAGATTCGTCCAGTATGCAGATGCACTGCAGCATCTACTAGAGACAGGTAGGTTGAGCAAACACAAAATCGAATGGATAGGACTATTGCAAGACGTGAGAATGAATAGATGGGACCATTACGTTGAGATAGAAGTAGTGTTTTACAAAAACATAATTAACTTAGAACTTATACAGTCAAGCCTGTCTTTAAATAGCGACCACCTCTCTATATAGGAGCCATCTCCCTATAGTTGCCACTAAGATTGATTCTCATGGAAATACATTATGTGTTTAAGAACCTGTCTATAAAGGCCACATTTTTTTGTTTCCCTAGGGTGGTCACTATAGACAGGTTTCACAATTGAAAGTTTCTTTCCATCTTGTATTTCCTAATGTCATTGTCGTAGTCAAACTTCATGGTATGGCTCCCCAGTACATTGATATTTTAGGAAGGCAAATAAACACTTAAAATTTTGCAAGAAGTATGATTACGACGCAACTACTCCTTCATGAGGAAAAAAAACTCTTGGAAAAAATTTAAAGGATGGGTATGAAAAATATGTTTATCAGTAGTTGCTTGTGTGCTGTATAAATTCAAGATTCATTGACAAGAAGTAAAAAGAAACACTCAGTCGTATACTCTATGTGGTCTATGTCTCCTCACACTCACCATTACATCCATTGAAAAGCAGAATTTCAGTAACAAGCAGAACTCAACAGTACTTGGTATTACATGGGACACAACACTGCCATATATAGACCAATTTCACAACGCAAGAGGGCAGCAGACTGTTCGACACAGTTCGACATACTGCGGTGGGCGCTCCAACTTTTATAGTACACAAGTCAATAGCGCGTTATGTACATTCGTTCGAGTTTTTGTCTATTTTGACCAGTATATGCAGATTTATTTTAATATTTGCAATGAGAAATTATCAGGGAAGTTCAGGTGGCAGCTGTGCGGTGCTAAAATGCCACAAGAATTAGAGAAAGTTTAAAAATTGGAAGCTAACTGAGTGCGAAATTCACTCGCTTTTGACTCATGAAGCCTGTTTGTGTGAGAAGCCGTACTCCCTACACAGGTTTCCGTAAGCATTGTGAAGGAATTCGTCGTCAGTGGGTAAAAACATCAACAGAAAGGACTTTGAAGTCAAGAAACATTATCATTATGTACTTTGGCGTAAAATTTAATGAGTGAAAACATGACTTTGTAAACAGGGTAAGATTTAGGGCTCCCGTTACTACGGCTTCTATGCTGCAATCGAACTTTCACTGACAAAACTAAGTTGAAAAACCATCGAAAGTACAAAAATACATCATACCTTCATCCGTCAGATATGAACATTGTCTTACCTCATCTACCCATGTATCCATGCTTTATTTTATTGATCTAGAATAAAGTAAATGGAACAATATCGGGGCATATCTCATATCTTACATTCATTTTGTACACAGAGCCAATCGCGGTCAGCGCGCTTGCCCACCGCAGCAATGGCGTCGCCGATAGAGGGCCAAATACATAAACCGGACGTGAAATTGGTCTATACGTACATTTGACTTGCCCAAATTTTATAATAAGAGAAAACAACTGTAAGAAACAAGCGCTTACATAATAAATCAATACAAACATAAAAAAGAAAGAAACATACACAATACAAACATTCATAGAAATACAATACAAATATACAATTATGTCATAACTCCCTTTTATGGAATTGATGAAATAAATGATTTTTTTTTTATGTATTATACCTCCAGGTCAGGGTGTTGTCTTAGAAAGATCAGTGTACAGTGACAGTGTTTTCATGGAAGCCATGTACAAGATGGGATACTTCAGAAAAGAATGTAAGTCCAGTTCAAATATAATGGAATCCTGTTCTCACAAGGTATGATTTCCAGTCCAACACCTTTGTATTGTATCACATGTTTTAGCCCTGAGGTACTGTATCAAGATTTCAATATTAACAAGGTAAATCCGTCAGTCCAGGGTGCTGTTGCATAAAACTTGCTATTATAGTAACTTTGCCATCATTTGTAACTTTCATGGAATACTAGATTTTGATTGGCCGTTGAGCAACGTTACCATGGTAGTTACCAATGAAGGCAAAGTTACTGTAATAGCAAGTTTTATGCAATGGCACCCAGAGGGGTTTATTCTTTGTGATAAAAGCAGAGAACTTCAAAATATGGGCAATGTTCTAGTCATTCTCCTGAAGATGAGCAGAGCATACTGATTGAAATGTCCAGAATCAGAGCTCTCAAGGAAGTTCACCAGCCCTCTTCAGGGCTTGTATTCTTTTGAAAGAAGACATGGAGTAACCATTTTTGTCTACAGTGATAATATTGTTCTTGTTGCTCCAACAGCCAATGATAATAAAAAAAGTTCCAAACTTGTTATTTTCTTGTAAACCATAAAAATTAATGCAGTTTTAGAGTGACGAAATATCCTTTTGTTGGATGACAAGTAGTATTCCCTTTTTAACCATTACTGACAAATAAAGATTCCAAGATTTTAATTGTAACCTTTTTGTCCCCGTAGAACAAAGTTTGTGAGGGGACTATGAAACGGGTTCTGTACATGTGTGTGTGTGTGTGTGTGTGGAAGGGTGTGTCCGTGTGTACTCAAAATGATAAATTTGCTGCTTCTCTGTCATTTCTTGGCTGATTTGATTCTGTTTGTTTGATCTGATATGGCTTGTTGGGGGCTTCAAAACTTCTACACCAGAATTTGGAAATTCATTAATCATGCAAATTTATGCAAATTTATTCAAAATCACAGAAATGTTACTTCTCTATTTTTGTCTCGCCTGCGTAGCGGAGCGAGACATAGGTATCACTATTTCCGGTGTCGGCGTCGTCGGCGTCGTCGGCGTCGTCAACAATTGTGTTGTACACCCAATAACTTTCTATAGCTTTAAGGTGGGATCACCAAATTCATACCAGAGGTCCATCTCTTGAAGGCGCAGGTCAAGTTCGAATATGAGTCGAATTTGAATAAGGTCAAAGGTCAAAGGTCAATGAACTTTCCATGACTGGCACTGTGCTATATTGTACACACAATAACTTTTTATACCTTCGAGGTAGGATTGCCAAATTCATACAAGAGGTCCATCTCTTGAAGGTGCAGGTCAAGTTCGAATGTGAGTTGAATTTGATTAAGGTCAAAGGTCAAAGGTCAATGAACTTTCCATGACTGGCACTGTGCTGTGTTGTACACACAATAACTTTCTATAGCTTCGAGGTGGGATCACCAAATTTATACCAGAGGTACATCTCTTGAAGGCACAGGTCAAGTTTGAGTATGAGTTGAATTTGAATAAGGTCAGAGGTCAAAGGTCAATGAACTTTCCATGACTGGCACTGTGCTATGTTGTACACACAATAACTTTCTATACCTTCGAGGTAGGATTGCCAAATTCATATGAGAGGTCCATCTCTTGAAGGTGCAGGTCAAGTTCGAATGTGAGTTGAATTTGATTAAGGTCAAAGGTCAATGAACTTTTCATAACTGGCACTGTGCTATGTTGTACACCTAATAACTTTCTATAGCTTTGACGTGGAATCAGCAAATTCATACCAGAGGTCCATCTCTTGAAGGCGCAGGTCAAGTTCGAATATGAGTCGAATTTGAATAAGGTCAAAGGTCAAAGGTCAATGAACTTTCCATGACTGGCACTGTGCTATATTGTACACACAATAACTTTTTATACCTTCGAGGTAGGATTGCCAAATTCATACAAGAGGTCCATCTCTTGAAGGTGCTGGTCAAGTTCGAATGTGAGTTGAATTTGATTAAGGTCAAAGGTCAAAGGTCAATGAACTTTCCATGACTGGCACTGTGCTGTGTTGTACACACAATAACTTTCTATAGCTTCGAGGTGGGATCACCAAATTTATACCAGAGGTACATCTCTTGAAGGCACAGGTCAAGTTTGAGTATGAGTTGAATTTGAATAAGGTCAGAGGTCAAAGGTCAATGAACTTTCCATGACTGGCACTGTGCTATGTTGTACACACAATAACTTTCTATACCTTCGAGGTAGGATTGCCAAATTCATATGAGAGGTCCATCTCTTGAAGGTGCAGGTCAAGTTCGAATGTGAGTTGAATTTGATTAAGGTCAAAGGTCAAAGGTCAATGAACTTTTCATAACTGGCACTGTGCTATGTTGTACACCTAATAACTTTCTATAGCTTTGACGTGGAATCACCAAATTCATACCATTTTTCAAACAATAAGTTTGCCATAACACCTTAATAATTAATTTAATTTTACAATTTTACTCACATTATTATCAGTTACATTCTTTTTCACTAACATTCATTTCCTTACTTGCATGGAAATAATTATAGCTTCATAGTATTAACAGCATTCTTAGTGTTATCTGATTTCCTAGGGATAAAGTAGGCCTATACCATTATTGCATATGTAAACTGTCAGAACCACAATTCACCCCCTAAACTGCTGACAGCCTCAGAAGTCATATAGCATAGTTTTGACATGCAGTCTCTTCATGACTGCAATATGCAGGCGAGACAACGCTTGGCGTTTGCCTTGTGTTGTGGATTTTGATTCTGTTTGTTTAATCTGATATATCTTGGTGGGGGCTTCAAAACTTGTACACAGAATTTGGAAATTCATTAATTATGCAAATTCATGCAAATTTTACTCAAAATTACAAAACATGCTACTTGTCCTCTATTCTTCTATTCTATTCTATTCTGTTAAGATTCTCTATCAGAAATTAGAAAAGTCAATGCCATTCCAAAGATCTACACTTCCGGCAGAGTCATATATTACACATTGCGTAATTTACTCTTTCACTTGTTCTGAAAATTGTGTAGTTGAATACGTTCAATAATGTACAAAATACCACTTTTTATTATTATTATTATTATTATCATGTACATATACAGCATGTATACTGATGTATAAAAAGGAGTCAATTTGTTATTTATAGTTGTGCACTTGACAGTACATTCTGTTCTGTATGGAAGCTACCTGGTGTTGATAATCTATTATTATTATTATTGTCATTATTATTATAATTTATTCGGCATTCCAAGAAAAAATATAACAGTATAAAAGAACATCAAATTTATATGCATATTCTTATAGCAGTCCTCTGAGTGCAACAGTTGGCTGCCAGGGAGGAGGAGAGCAAACTTAATCACTATAACCGTAATGGTCCCTCCTCCCAACCAACTGAGGCGTAGAGGCAAACCAAAATACAACAAATAAACAAAAAACAATCAGAAAAATTGGAAAACAGTCATAAGAAAACATGAGCTATAACAGATATATGGAGATTAAATGAAATGTATAAACATTCCTGAAGTTTCAGAAATTTGTTCTCTTTGGATTATTAACATAAATGTAAAATAAGAGAAATAATATCACATGAGAAATCAGAATATAAGACCTATTGCACAAGATGAAGCAGATAAGATGAATTATGAAGCGTAATATGGTGTAGTGTAGTTCGGTTAATTTACAAATACATGTGAAAATAAAAAATATAAAAAAAGGGAAATGGAAATCATAAAATAATACATTCGAATGCTAAGCCATGAAAGGAAATGATAATATCATAGTATCATAAATAAAAGAGAAATACTAAGAAATATAAAGTATTTTACATTTCTTGATAAGTATGTCCAGCATCTGCTCTGCTATGCTTACCTGTCACTTTTTTTCTTTTTTTTTAAATTATATGTTTTATTGATTTGTCACTTTTCATTTATCCAGGCTATGACTACTACCAAGAAGTCCAGAAGATCTCCCTGTATCGCCTCAAACCACCTCACTGTGTGATTTATATGGACACACCCATTGCAGATATTGTAGACAACATCAAGTCAAGAGACTTGGTGAGTGGAGTGCACAAAATATCAAAGCATGGATGGATTTTTTTTTTTTTGGGGGGGGGGGGGGGTTTGAAGGAGGATCAGTTATCATGCTTAGATCTTCTTGCTTCACCTCAAACCACCTAACTGTGTGATTTATATGGACACACCTGTTGCAGATATTGTAGACAACATCAAGTCAAGAGGTTTGGTGAGTGGAGTGGGTAAAATAACAAGGCACAGATGGATTTTTTTTTTTTTGGGGGGGGGGGTTGAAGGAAGTTCAGTTATCATATTTAACCCCGCCGCACACTATACGATCCGACTGCAACCCGATTTTCAAACAAATGGCATCGTGCATTAAATATGAAGGTTTAAAGAACTGAAATTACCTTATTTGAAGTTCAGAATAATGATAGGAATACAAAAATCGAAATTCTGGTTAAAGGAGAATGCAACCCATGCTTCAGTGTGCTCTTAGTGAATGAAGATGACAAAGAAGAGTAAACAGTGAAATTTTGAGTAAAATCGGACAATCTGTTCAAGAGTTATGAATTTTGAAAGTTTAGTAAATCCTTATGGGGATCCTTGAGTTGGCAACTTAAAGCCAGCATCTGTGATGTCATCGTGGACAACTCTCAATTCATTTTGTACATAATTTTTCAAAAAAATTGATTCATATGAAATTTCAAGTCAGAAATCAACATAATTCTCCCCAAAATGCTTGCAGAATTGATATAGCCATATTATCCTCAAACAATAAATCAAAAGAATTTTTATTTTTCTTGAAAATTAAGAAAATGTTCGATTCTGTGTACAAAATGAATGGAGAGTTGTCCATGATGACATCACAGATACTGGCTATGTTGCCAATTCAAGGATCCCCACAATAAGGATTTACTTAAACTTTCAAAGTTCATAACTCTTGAACAGATTGTCTGATTTTGCTCAAATTTTCACTGCTTGCTCTTCTTGGTCATCTTTATTCACTAAGAGCACACTGATGCCTGGGTTGCATTCTCCTTTAACTGCAAGCCTTTTGGTTGGAGTAAAATCAGCTCCAAATCGTAGCCGATCCCAAGATTGCAATGACGTCATTACGATTCGGAATTGAGTTTGCTTTTATTCATACAGGGAGGCTCGCAGTAGCCTGGAATTAGGATATTAGTATTCACACGACTATTCGGAACTTTGATCTTTAAGATTTTACATGTTTGAATGTTCACATCAAATGCTATAACAATTTTTTCCAAAATCGCATTGCAGTCGGATCGTGCAGTGTGCGCCAGGCATTAAAAGATCTTGTTTCACCTCAAACCACCTCACTGTGTAATGTACATGGACACACCCATCGCAATTATTGTAGACAACATCAATTTGTTTGAGGCCTAGGCATTGGGGGCTAAGGAGACGATGAGGACCGTCCACTCCCAGTTGTGTGTCTAGCACAAAATGGAATAAGCTGTTAGATTCAGTTTATGGCTGTTTGGTCAAATGACAAATGGATTGGTGGAAGATGAAATTAGATGACAGGATGTTTTAGATTGCATGTAGAATGTATACTGAATGATTAAGATTCATTGATGCGTGTATATCTTTTATTACTTGAATGGCATTGAAAAGGATTAGGCATGCTTTGTATTTTTTCATTCCTACAAACTATTTAAAAACCATTGCTCCAAAAACAATCTTGCTCAACTTGTTTGCAATAGATTCTCCTTTGTTCTTTTTGAAGACATTCCAATACATGCACTTTCTGCCAACATAAATCAGAACCTAATGTGTGATCATGTGTGTTTTCAAATGTTCACTCAGCAAGGTAGAAAAAATACTTTTTTCCCTCGAGAGCTTTTCTCTATGAAAAAAAATAGCGCCTGTTAACAACTCTACTACTTTATCTTAAACTTTGCATCTTTTCACATTGTAGTGAACATTAATTGTGCATATTTCCATATGCTTCCAAAGACTTTCAAATCTTACATTCTAGGCTTTTTTTCTCTTTCTTTCATTATTACTTTATCTCTCTCTCTCTCTCTCTCTCTCTCTCGCAATTTCTGCTCATTGCTGTTTTTCATCCCTTCTGGGTTTTTTTTTCTTTTAACCCCTTATCTATCACTTATCTATCGCCTTTTTGTACCTTTATGCTGGCTTTCTTGCTCTTTTTCTTTATCTCTATCTCTCTCCCTCTCTCTTCTCTTTCCTTCTTCATAATTGCCCCATTGTCTATCAATTCATATCTCTGTTTTGTGCTCATCAACTGCCTTCCTTTTTTCTTCTCTCAATTATTTTTTTTAAATTGAAAATTGTACATTGTGTTTGCTATCTCTCTCTCTGCTCCTTCACTTTGTTTCGTTATCTATTTGTTTCCTTTTGTATGTGTGCATCACTGTTTTTCTTCATATCAATCCTTTTCTCTTTCTACCTACCTCAAATTTGTCTTTTTGAACATGAAATGTCTTGCTTTTGTGCTGTGATGCTATGCTATCATTTTGCATCTGTTTTTTTTTTTTCCTTCAACAATTTATATACCTCTGCATGTGCATCTTTTTATTTCATTTGGTCTGTCTCATTCCCTGAATGCAAATTTGCATGCTTCTCTGGGTATATCTCTTGATCTCTTTATGTATCCGTTTCTCTGTCTTTGTGTCCCACCTTGTGCCCCCCCCCCCATTTTTTTTATTCATTCCCCCCCCCCTCTCTCTTCCCCTGCCTTTCTGTCCTATACCCTTCTTCATTTTTACTACATGTATCTCTCCCTCTCTCTCTCCCTCTCCCTTTTCCTATATTTTTCCCTTTGTCTTTCCCACACTCTGTTTTTCTGTCTATACTCATCTCTTTATCTATCTCTCTCTCTCGTCTTGTGTATTCTCTTTCTCTTTTGTTTTCTCTTGTGTCTTTTTTTCTCACTTTTTCTCTGCCTCTCATCAATCTTTATTTCACTCTTTACACTATCTCTTTCTCCAATTTAATTCCCCCCCCCCCCCCTCCCTCACTTCCTTTTCCTCTTTCTCTCTCCCCTCTCCTCTGTCTCAATCTTATTAAGGAACATGAGCAGAATATCCCTATTGAGTACCTGGAAGCTTTGGAGGATGAATACAAGAACAAGTTCCTCCCAGCGATGGAGGAAACTTCTGAGGTTATGGTCTACAGCACCAATGTTCCTCGAGATGTTGACAGGGTAAGATTACATCAGATGTTTCGATATTTAATGCAGTTTTTTTTTTTTTTTCTCTAAACAACATTTGCTCCAAGATTTTCCCAATATATTATATATTAGGCACCTTATCAAAAGTCATAACCAATTTGGAATGCAGCCTTTAGTGTCTTTCCCGCTCAGCATCTTCTCATCTCCGATCCGTTTCTCCGTAGACAAAACAACGAGGGATCAGGAAAACCGATGTAAAAGAGCGGTTGTGGAGAAGACGATCAAAGATGCAGGAAGGGGCTTTTGTTAAGCGGCCTTACACAAAAAAATATGAGTCTGAATGTTAAGAGTAACATTTTTGTCAGTCTGTGAAAGTGATCATTATATGGATTCTGGTTTAAGGAGATGACCATGGAAATCACATTTTACTGAATTTGACCTCCTTCAGTGATGCCCTTGATAATGGAACATAAAATGAAAATAGCTCAACACATTTCATTACTTTTGCTTACAGGCCTTCAAACTTTCAAAATTTGTCAAATGTGAGTCGGTGACAAACCAGTCAAACTTATAGTGTCAATCAACTACACAGCAATTGTTTCCATAGCATGTGTTGTGTAATGGTTAACATGGTACTGTTCCTCAGACACTTAAAACTCTCTGTGATTTGGGATTTGTTTGGCACAAAACAGTGGATCCTAGGTAAGTGCAAGGGTAGATATGGAAGTGCCTTGTCATGAAGTAGCTTTCAAAAATTTGCAAAGTGTCAATTTGAGTAAGTTTCTGGTTTTACATAGAGACATCCTGTACTGTTCTTTTCCCTTAGGTGGTAGAAGATTTTGATCTGCTTAAATTTGAGCATCTACCCTGGAATGAAATGACTGATGATAACTTTGACAAGCTCTACAGATTGTAAGTAAATTACTATCATCTAGTGATGTAAAATCTTGGTTATTTGAATTTTGGCTACAAAGCTCTACAGATTTTGAGTAAATGACACTTAATTAATGATGTAAAATCTTGGTTATTTGAATTTTGGCTAAACTATCAGTGAAAAAAGTTAATAAAGGTTTAATCGAAAATACAATGTACTAACAAGATTTTCATCATGTGGACCTGAAGTCACTCGGCTAGACAGTTGCGAAAGGAAAATGCTTAATTTTACATTTGAATTTAGTGATGTCAAGTAGGTTAAAGGGACAACGCATGTAGATTGAAATAGATTTTGATCTATTTCATTTTAAATACCGGTAGTCAAGCCTTACTATACCTTCAAAATATCGATCGTCACAATACTATGTCATTATGATAATTATAGTTCCTGTTTTCATCATCATCATCATCATCATTATCATCGGGTGCCATGGTCTTGTGGATATGTCTCTGGACAGACCACAAGGTATGGGGTTTGAATCCCAGCCTGGCACTAATGTCCTTTGGCAAGACATCAGTCTGCATTTGCCACTCTCCACCCAGGTGTAGATGGGTATCTAATATGCTTGAGCACTAGTTACTTTGGTGGCCTGGCTATGCTCCATGAGTGTCACAGTGTGACAGATACTTGTCATTATAAATTTTGTTTCTTTTTTCCCCCTTGCATAGTGTCCGTGATAAGAGGAGGGTAGCACAGTCTATGTGGATGCCCAAGTACCTTCCCGAGATCACGTTTGGTGCTGATCAGTTCAATGACCTCACAATTGAGTTTGAACAGGTAAGAAAGATGTCTCCACCATGGGGGTATGGTCACAGGTCTTTCTCAGAAAATGAATTTAAAATTTGCAAGGCTGGGGGGGGGGGGGGAGGGGGTGCAAGAGAGGTCCTGTCTGTGGAAGATGGGTGTAATACCCCAAGCGAATCATTTCCAATGGGCTATTTAAGAATTGTTACCTTTCTTGCTTCAGTATTGTTGTTCTTTTGTACAAGATTGACTGTAATTAGAGTAGGTTTCCATATTTCATTTTTTCATTATCGTCATCATCATCATCATCATATGCAGTTTTTGTCAAATAATGAAGGTGGAGCGAGACTAAAGGGATCCTTAGCAGTGTCCATCGTCTGTCTGTGACGCTTATGAAATTTGAATAACTTTTCTGTCCGCGACACTTATGAAACTTGAATAACTTTGTGACCATTTGCCGTTTGTAACTTAACTTGGATGGCAGATGCTCTATTGGGAGCTTAATGTGTTGGGGGGGTCAAAGGTCATGTATGTAGGTCAGAGGTCAAATGAGGTCAAATGTTAAAATTTACCTGCAAGTTTCTACTTGGGTTGGTAACTTTCGAACCGTAAGCCAATTTGTAACCTAAGTTGGATGGTAAACGGCTTACTGGGACCTCAGTGTTATTTGGGGTCAAAGGTCACATATTAAGGTCGAATGTACGAAGGTCAAATAAGGTCAAATGTTATATTTACTTGCAAGAATGATTGCACATGAATGTGATGAGACACATTATGGCTATTGCCTTGTTTTATAATCTGTCATCACCAACCAATTTGTTACACACGTCTCCTCTCATGTCTTTTCACAGAACCACTCGATAGGTAAAGGTTATGCACCAGACTTAAATCCTGATCAGCCCTTGTCCAAGCTTTTCTTCAAGTAGACCCTCTGGCAATCTGATCAGAAGTCAACCCAGGCCACTATCAAAATGGATCTCTAGCACCCACATCATTATAAACACAGCCTAATAGAGAGACATATCTGCATAACCTTCTTATTTTGGAGGAATAGCTTTTGGACCTTCAAACTACCATCCTGAAGCCCAGAGTTCTCTCATTTTCATGAAATTACATAGAAAAGCATATAAGGCCCGCCACACACTATAAGATCCGACTGTGACCCGATTTTCGAAAAAATAGCATTTTACATGAAATAAAAAAATTTGAACAAGTAAAATTATCTTATTTGAAGTTCGGAATAATGATAGGAATACTAAAATCGAATTCCTGTTAACTGCTAGCCTTGTGGTCGGAGTAAAGGCCAAATTGGCGTTGAATTGTAGCTGATCGCAAGATTGCTATGACATCGCTACGATTCAGAATTGAGTTCACTTTTATTCCTACGGGAAGGCTCGTAATAGCCCAGAATTTTTATTTCATTATTTTTACTATTCGGAACTTTGATCATTAAGATTTTACATGTTTAAATGTTCAGTTCAAATGCTATAACACATTTTTCCCAAAATCGGATCGCAGACCGATCATATAGTGTGCGGTTGGCTTTACATACACTGTACATGTATTCTTAATTTTGCCTCAAGAGATTTCCTAGAATTTGATGTGGTACATGTACATGTAGGTTGGCAGACCTGTACAAAGATAGGGCATTGCCCGGCTGACCTGTTGGAGTACCGAAGTAGGAAAGATTTTTACATGAAAACAGAAAACTTTTGAGAAACTGTTAAAGGATGTACTACTACTGAAGGAATGTGATTAACCTTTGAAATACAATATCACAAGGGTGGGGTTATGGGAATGGGGAGCTGTCCGAGCAGGAGGCAGCACCCCCCCCCCCCCCCCCCTCCATCATTTTCAAGTGATAAAATGAAGAGTATGAGGTAAGAAAGGGCAGGGTAATGCAACTATACCATAGCCCTATTTTTGCTTTGCACAAACACAATATGTGATGTTGCCAACAGCACTCCATGTTACCCCCCCCCCCCCTAAAAATACCTTGGCAGTGGCACCATTCCTGTGTAGTCATTACAAATCACTTATTCACTTCATTTAGGTTAGGTACTATGGGAATATGGGATATTCTACCTGTTAAATACATGTATTGTTGGAAAAACTTTGTTCTGCTTTATATAGTAGTAAAACCTGTCAAAGGGTAATACAGACAGATAAAAAATGAGAATGAATCCATTTTGCTAGTGGCTCTAGCACAATATTCTATGTATATTTATAAGATTGGAGAGTCTCTTCCCCCTGCCCAACACACTACTGCAGTTACCAGTATTCACAGAAATGAAAGTTTCAACATGTCTCTGAATGAGTCAGTGCACATGAGACAAACTTGGTACCATGATTAATGGCAGTATTAAGCCCTGCTGTAGATGTGACTGTGCTCCACGCATGTTAGATGGTATGCAGATGTTGGCAGTGGGAACAGCTTTATTTCTATTGATAGATAAATTTGCAACAGATCATTGGACAGAAGTAAAGAAACTACCAATATGTTTCAGTCATTGTGGATGGACAAAGTGGGTATGACAAGAAAGATTCAACAAAGAATCCATTTGGTAGGATTTGTTTGTGATTACACTAAATTAAACCAGATATACATGATGAATTTCAAATTCAACATCATGGATTATTTTATGATTTCCATGACTGCATTGACTGTGCAATTGTACAGCGAAGAATTTACAGTTTAAAAGACAGAATTTGCTGTATTTGGCTTAAAGACTGCATTATGGTAAATGACCAGAGAGTTTGTCTAGCTTATGCAGCCCCTTTGCATCAAGCCTTTCAGTATTCCGTCATTAAGTATATTTGTATAGTTTTGGAGACTGTGAACAGCAGTTGTTTTATCCTACCACATCCTTCCATATTGTATGCAAGTGTATCTCTGTCTTATGATCTCATTCAAAGCTTGTAAATAGAGGAGTTTTGAGATTTTAAAGAAATTTAATCACTTGTCTGTTCTACAGGTGAGTGTGAGAGAAACGAATTAAACTATGAAAGACCTGCCATGCAGTAGTCTTAAACGAACAAATTTGCATTTGTCATGTACATTTTGTAAGTTTGTCCTTTTTAAAATCAGTAGATTACTAGTATTTTACTTAATAGTTTACTGCATTAGAAAGGAACAACACAGGTGATGAACTGTAAAACCTGTTGCTGTAAGTTGCTGTAAGTTTGAGCAAGTTCGATCTCGAGATATGTGAAGTTATTCAGGGCTCAGCAAGTAGAGAATTTATGTGTATGTGGTGGTGGTGGTGGTGGTAAAGCAATAGAAAAGTTCGGAATTGAAATTACATTCAAATTCTTTTTTCATGACGTTTTTAATGTTTATAAAGAACTTCTTGCATAAGAATTCATCTCCAGGACCTTTCATTACTTGATTATCACTCAAAATGGGTATTTACACATTCATTTTGCATGAATACTGGTATTATGCAAAAACATTTAAATAACAATGGATTTGTACTCTTACACAATGCTCAAGGCCTTTGCAGCAATCGGTCATGTCTCAGCCAAGATAAGAGGGGTGCCAATCATGCCCCCCCCCCCCCGATCTGAATACCGCTTTAACTAACAGCAGATTTGAAAGTCATAACTGGGATGGGAAGGGGGGTATTGGAAATTTCAGGGATACTTGTTAGTACAAATTTGCTTCACACCACCCCCCCCCCCCCCCCCCCCCTTCCCAAATTAGATACAGTCCAGCACCATCCATGCTTTCCTGGCAGGCATGAAAGAAGTTTACAGCCAAGAAGAAAAAAAAAACAACAACACTAAAAACTGTTTAAATTGCAGGGCTTTTTTTTTTAATACAGGATATCTCTTTTGTCAGTATATCTATTTACAAGTATAAACACAATATACACACACACACACACGAAAATAGTTATCCGCATTATTACTTGACAATTCTTTGAGAAAAAAATAATGTTCCACATTTCATATTCATGTGTCATATTTACATTTAGAACAATAACATTTTCACACATATGCTCTGCAAATGAAATGTTTGAGAAAATAAATCTTGATATTTCCAAGATGACAACAAAAATATAAACTAATGTGTAAGCTCTCTCTTTTTCAATAAAATATTCAGTATGGATATGTTTTGCAATGATGTGCATGAAAAATAATGTGTGTACATCTACTATGAAGAAACTTTTCTTGTTGAAATTAAACGAAATACTCACAGATGGAACTTGTGTCTAAAGCTGAAATATGTATCGTGAAAATGTGACAACAGAGTAACAATAATGCAAACATTGGCACAGAAAATACCACAGAAAAGTTTTTAGCCATTTTTTGTGTATAAAAAAACGAACTGCAATATAGTCTGGAGAGTGATGATACTAATTTATGTCTTGCAAACAAACAAGTCTGAATTCCATATGAAGCTTGAAATTTAAATGGCAAAAATGGGATAGCCACTGACAAGTATTTCCACCATGTTAATCAAATTGCTCTCTAGTAGTGGTGGAGCAGATTTAATCACAAAGTAAAATACTCAATTAATTTTCAAGATCAAAATATATTCCTTCAAAATCTGAATTCCTACATTTTATGTTTAGAAAATCATATCAATAATAATAGCTTTCTTACACACTATTTTTCATCCTTATGAGGTCTTTAAAAAGTGCAAAATTTATGAAATCTTACAATTACTGCTGGACAATTCCTAACTTTAACATTTCTATATTCATTCATATATATTAATTTCTGTATAGCATATTTCTGTGTAATAGTTTGAATCATTTAAATGTAGAAATAAATGAATTTTATTTATGTGACATACTCTATCAAACACTCTGTCTATGAAAATTATATTAATTTCTCCTGATTTCATAAGGATGGGATTTACACAAACAAACATGCCTGACAATGATATTTAAACTGAAGTCATTCCTACAAATGAAAAATAGACAAGGTGTACTGACTGCTACATGATATTCAAACCTCTTAGAAGCAACTTACAAAAAGTGTACAAATCTTTGCATTTAAAACACTTCTATCCAATGTATTTTTGTTCTCAATTTTATACCATTTTGTTATAAAAAAGACAGAAATGGTACAAGTATCACAAAAATCACATCAGCACCATTTTCTAACAAAATAAACATCATGTGATGAAAAAACTGAAGGATTCATCACAGAGAATTACATTCCAAACCCATTCAGACGTAACAAAGTAAACCGTCTGGTATAATCACAGCAAAAATTAACATCTATATGAATGGTAGAGGGCTGGTCTATTACACCTGGGGTGGTCTTCTGAGACTGTTTCAACTCTATTTTAAGTCTGTTTTAGCAAATCGGTATTCTGAACACCATTTTATCTCTGTTTTAACTTTTGTTTTAAGTTTTGTTTTATCTTTCTAACCACGCATCTTACCTTGCATGCCTGGCGCAAGTCGTGCACAAGCGCGTAAAAATACCATATGTAATAACACAGTATTCTGAAGACCGTTTTGTCACCTGTTTTAACTCTTTCCGCTTGACATTTCATGCTCATGAGATAAAACAGGGTGGGAGGTGTTTTAACTTTGCATGCGGTATGTCATGGCGGCAATTTTTCTCGCTCATAAATGTTTTTGGTTGGAATGAGGGGGATAACGAGATCCAATAAACCGTACTTTTATTCCCAAAACAACATTTCGAAAGAATTTTTGCCTCGGGTGGAGAAATTTGGCAATTGTCTGCGATACTATCAAAGAGGATTTGCAGAAATAATTCTGTCACATCATCACATCTGAATTAAAGCAAGACACTAAGCGCAAACTAATGCGCTCATTACAACGCGAATATATAAGTTCACGCGTTTCACGCACCCCTTCCCCAGGGAGTGATCTTATTGGCTGAGTCAGCTTAGACTCATCTCTAACGACTTTCCCCATTGGATAATATCTTTGCGGTGGGTGTGGTTTTGATGACTTACAACACCGTTAAAACAGTTCTCAGAATACCGTTTAAAGACTGTTTTAGCGGTGTTGTAAATCAATGCCTTAAAATAGAAGTTATAACAGGACTTAAAACACAGTTAAAATGGTGTTCAGAATACCACCCCTGAATGATAGCAGTAACAAAACAAAAAAATTGTTCCCAAATTGCTCTTGGCTTATTTAAGTGGAAAACGACTTGGATATAGTTGTAAGTCAGACCTCGATGACTCATGATCCTGCATTGATGATTTGTGATGCCTTATTTGGATCACTTGGTATAAAGCATTTCCCTCAAGACAGACTGAACAACATCTGTGCACCAATAACTTTAACTCCTTCAATGTAACATCCATTCAGAAAAAGCTATTTGGGCAGTGTCATACTACCATATAATAGTTTGAGTGTTTCCAAACATTTGTATGTAGTCCCATACGCTCATTCCTGCATGCCGTGCAGCTGTTTTTCACTAAGAATCATTTGATTTCAAATCATTGTGATTTCAGAACCTTGTGGTACTGATCACACCTTATATACTACTGAATAAACCTTAACCAATTGCTTTGGAACAGTTTCTTTCACATTGTAATCAAGCAACCTGGGGTGGTATTCTAAAAATTGTCTTGACTCTTGAACTTTTGTCTTATCTCACAAAGATTATACCTCGCTAAAATTGTTGTAAGTTGGTATTCTGAAAATTGTCCTTTTTTTTGTAAGGACTGCCCATATTCTATCTTTAGTCACACCCATTTGTTGGAAAAGACGGATCTTATATAGGTAGGTGGACCAACAGCAACATGATTTGTATCAAAATAATGATGCACTTTGGGCGTATCAATTTCAGGCGTCACTGATTAAATCACGCGCTTTATATGCACTATGCACAATTACTGCAATTAATCAACCACATGGCTCGTGTCCTTCCTCGCTTAAACCAAGTCACAAAGTGATGTAAAATCGTTGATTCCCATTTGTTAATTTCTTCGAAATGTCCCTTCTGTGACATTTTTAGTTACAAACAGTCATCATGCTGGTAAACCATGCACTGCCTATTTCTGAGCTAGGAAAATTGCTGATATCATGAGACACAACAGCCTCTAGCTGTAGTAATTTTTTGTTGTAATTGCCATGGAAGAACTGATAAACAAGAGATACAACAATTTTCAGAATACCTATTATCTCAAGATATTATCTTAGTGCACATACAGTGTAAGAGAATTAGGATCATGCGCAGATTGAACAAGATACAACAAAAGTTAAGACAATTTTCAAAATACCATACCTGCCAACTGTTCCTACTAAACAGGAATATTCCTATTTTTTTTATAAGGAAATTGCCATTTTAACCCGTTATCTATTTCTGTACAAATTTGTCGGTAATATTGTGTAGGAAATTTAGGAATGTTCCTATTTTTGAAAATTTCTGAATAATTTGTTCCTATTTCTTGGCTCTCAGGGTTGGCAGGTATGGAATACTGATTTTATCTTAACACTAAAGATTCAACAATATTAGAGATAAAATAATTTTCAGAATACAGCCCCAAAACTACCCAGAACTCAATTTTATCTTTAAATACCGGTATGTGCACAGTGACAGTTATCTTTGAGGTACATGTGTATAACCAACCATCTAGTAGAGGTAAAGCTGTGGGAGTAAATATACATATTTGAGCTCATTAATAGCCCTATGAGGAATCCCTGACCAGAGAGTTACAAAATACATATACTAAGCCCACGAGGCTTAATATCTAATCTTTTTTCCCCTTTTTTTCCCACAAACATCATATAAAGTGGTTTACTGGCAGCTATATGTACCTGAACAGAATATTACGATGACAATGAACAGACTGACCTGAATTCATATAATGTATAGAAAAGCAAACACTTCATATCAAAATAGATTGGGGTATCAAATTTCACATTTGCTATTTCATTACACCACAGGAGCACAAAATCACAAAAATTTCTATATCCTTAGAGGAAAAAATGTTCTGGAAACACTTGAAAATTAATACAAACACTATTGAAAATTGATCTAATATAAAAAAACAGAATCACAATGCCAACAAGACTTCTCAAAAGGTGACTATTTCATTACATGACCCACTTCATAAACATGATTTTATTTCACTTGTAACAATGCGTAGTTAGGAAAGTGCGCAATTGGCACTGAGAATTTTCCTCAACTTCTTTCAAACAGATAACAATGACAGAGTATTGTAGCAACAATAACTACATGTACAAAGAAAATATATTCTTAGTCAATCTATAAATAACAAGCAGGGACTAAAAATATGAATAGCTTAGCTTGCCTTGTTAAAAGCAGAACCTAGTTAATACCACATTCCCATGGCCTAGGAATTTACCCTAAATTGTTTGGTCCTGATGCAATTTGCTATTACATGTCAATCTGCCTTGCATCTCGTTAGTTCGGCAAGTTAAGAGCCATGGAGATACATTGCTTGGCAATTTCTGCTGGGTCAAATAGTATGATTAGTATGATTTATTATTGTGCAAAATAGTATTTTGTAAGATACTCTTATCAACACTGTCTATCAAAATAACATATCATAGAAGTTTCATTTTTATCATTCCAATTATGTGCAGTCAGTGCCGGAAACCATCAACAACTGCTTTACCACTGGCCATTTGTAACTATCAAATAAAGACCTAAACTACCTAATAATTCCTTTAATTCATCAATCTTTCTATTGCACAAAGACACTCCCAAAATGAACACACTGGACTGGATATACACGTAGCATATACACTGTATATTCAAATTCTAATAGCAGTAAAATTAGCATTTGTCATGTAGTCTTGTAGATGAGAGTCTAGTAATCTAACATCACTCTACATTGAAATGGTCCTGATTTATTGAGCATAATAAAAACGAAGAATAAAGAAGATATGCTGTGATCAAAGGAAAAAAAAAATGTACTCTTCATTAAAGCATCTGAATGCCAAACCGAAGATCTTGGGTTCACATCCACCGGATGACGGAAGCCATGCATTGTGTGTTAATGTGCTCCTCCCGTTTCATAAATGCAGGCAATGTTGCAGCGGAAAACATCCCATCCATTGGAGAGGATGTTAAATAGAGGCCCCTTGTATAGGAGAGTCAACACCTTCATACATGTGCGTTAAAAACCCACTGCACTATTCATAGCAGAGTAGGGGAAACTCTAGTGTAGTCATACACCTGCACATCCCAATCAGTTATATCAGGAGGAGCAACCCAAGAAGGGTATGTGATGCCAAATACTTCATAATATTGAAAATTTAAAAATAAAATCCATACAGATATTCAAACATAAAGTATAACATAATTCCTTACATTGCCATACACACTACAAGTGAACTTAAGAAGCAGAGGTCTTCATGACTTACTTTAATATCCCCTCCCCCTCTATTTTTTCCTTGCTTGATATTTTACCCTTTTCTGTTCAGTTGTGACTCCCTGCATTGCAAGAAAAAAAAAAAAAAAAATCACCAATCCCAGACGATGGCAAATACCAGTAGTAATTATGTTGCCCTTAGCTTGAAAGGGACATCTAAGTGAAACAAAAAAGAGTACTGATAGCAAAAAGAAAGAAAATGAAATAAAAACAAATGAAAATGGAAATTAGATCAGTAAAGGAATGTGTTGTTATTAAATCTTTTTTTTTTTTTAATTAAAATATAATAAAAGAAAAAGCAATAGGCTTTCCATTGGTCCTTTAGTGCTGAAATTAAATGTTTTTAAACAAAAAAATGTCATAAATTGTGTAGCCTTTCATTTCATATCATTTCCCTTATTCAGAGTGTGAGCAACACACTTCAGGTATATTTGAAACTGATCTCAGTTATAACAGAATCTCCTAGTCTGCATTCTTAGGTTTCCAATGGTGCATATCCAAAAATAAACAATATCCTGCTTAGACATTTTACAAAGAGTGCCATTTTGTCTGAAGATAGATAGTAATCATGAGAGAGAGGAAAGAAAAACCTTTTATCAACATTTGCAAATTCAGCAAGAGAAAAGTGACTCAAATATAGCTTCAAGGAATGAGATTACTCCGACATTTTCATGACATATTTTTGATGCCTAAAAAATAAACTACCAGCTACTTACAAACCCTATTTATTTTTATTTGCTTCCAATGGAAAAAAAATCTGCATAATCTCATTCAAAATGTGCATATCAATTCAATAATTTGCATTTGCCATCTATGCTTGAACAAACTTTTGCAATTTTAGTATTCAATTATTCCTCAAAAAAGTAACTGCAAGCAATTATATTCCACATCTCCATCTCAATGGTGCATTCATTTTCCTTTCTTTTGTAATCACAGCAAACACTCACACATACAGATATTCAATTTTTAAATAACACATCAAAGGGGAAAATCAATTTCTTAATCCTACCAGCAGCACAATGAAAGAAAGTATACTGACTTGATTGCACATCCACTAATAATACTAACACTCATAAGAAGAGAGTCTCGTTCACATACATGTATGACAAGGTGGGTGTGTGTGTGGTTGGGTTTTTAGACGTGTATCAATCAGATATAATTATTTACATCTGGGACCAATCTTTAACGCCACCATCCGAAAGATGTGACTCAGGTTCGAACGTGGGTCCGATCAGAGTCAGTTTATAGGACAAAACAAAGAGCTGACCACAGACTTCAGCTGTTCTATGAAACTTCTTGGTAAAACAGTGAAGTGCATAATGCTTATTTCTTTTTATATTATTGAATCATAAGAACAAGCTTTAAACACATGAAACAATGTCAACCTCAGCGTCCACGCCTCATGTCATTTCAATAAATCGTACAAACAGTTGCACGATTCTGGAGAGGAATTTTCATTCGGTTTCATAAGGAACAATTATGACAATAAAGAGAAAAAAGAAACAAGAAGATGAACTATTCACATGTGTGAAACTCTGTGTTCTCTTGTTTTATGTACATGTGATGTTCAAATTTTGTGTAAAATTCAAACTAGATTGATGACCAGGCAAGTCCAAGTTATTTTGTCTTTTGATACAATACCAAGTCTCATGAAATATTGAACAGATGTAGCATTGGAAGTATAATTTTCTGTGATATTTTGTCTGATCTAAGATTCTGACGGCCATCAAATCAGTTATCACGATCATCACATGATCTAAAATGTTTCATATATGGAGTAATGTATATGATAAAATACCCTTTGGACATGTCCCACAACAGGGGAAAAAAAATGAAATTCTCTCTCTCTCTCTCTCTCTCTTTCTTTCTCTAATTCTATCAGGGAGGATTAAGAGAGATAACTGTTGATACTTTATGATTATATCCTTGTCAAAGCAACAAGACCGACACCAGTCCGACAACGAACAAAAACTTACATTACCCCCAAAGGCAAAAAAATTGGTCAGTTTGGTGTCGATGTGGAGTCAGCTTGGCAATGTGACTTGGGTTTTAGGTTGCTGGCAGAACTGACGCACACATACGCAAACAGACTCTCACACACGCATAGCCACCCACACTGGCAGAAAAATAATCCTGATAAGGCAATGCTCTGTGAGAAATGAGGCATGTCTCAGAGCGCACTGAACAATTACAGGTAAATTCTTGAAGTTTAAACCAAACGAGTCAGTGAAAAATTCTTTCCAAAAGTGACGCTCATCTTATGGTCATCCCACTGTCCACTAACACAGTGCTTCTCAACCTTTTTTACCATGAGGCCCACTTCGCCTATTAAAATTTTTTCGAGGCCCACCTCACAGAATCTCAATGAGAAAAATATCAATAAAACATGACAAAAGAAAACAGAGAATGAATTATGTGGTAATTATCTGGACCACTACATTACCTACATTAAATTACAAAATCCACCCTACATGACAGTATGGTTGCAATAAATGAAATATTGATATAAATAGTAAATACCCCATGCCAAATGTACAGAAATCTTCATAAATTGTTAGCAAATTGCATTGATGACAATCCACAACTGTTGATGTTATTTTAATGTGTTTAATAAATTCACTTCAATTTGATGTTAACAGTAAAGGTGAATTAAAGATTTTATTCCAAAATACTTTGGACTGACCTCGCGGCCCACCTGAGAAAGCTTCGCGGCCCACCAGTGGGCCGCTGACCACCGGTTGAGAAGCGCTGCACTAACACAATGGGTTTCAAAATAGAATGAAAGTATTTCAAATTTGACATCATCCTTTAAATACACATCATTGCCACATTCAGTGTAGGTGACAAGAAGGATATCATATAATTGTCTTTGGCATGTAAAATAACAAAAATGATGGGCAATGCTCCGAAAAGGATATGCAGGCAAAGATTCTTAACCTCTTTACTTTCATGACCAGGTGCTCTGGTAGATGGTTCTGATGGTTTATTTGACAGGGTTCAATTGGCTTTCACTGGTGCTATAATGTTTGCTGTAAATATCTTGCTTTTTCAGGACAGATCATTTTTTTTTTCAAAAACAGGAGTGAAAGAATATTTTCTTTTGAGAACAATGGAAATTTATGCCATTCAAAATCATCATTGCACCAGTAAAAACTCAATGTCTATCACAGAGAGTCATGCAGCAAGCAGATACCTTACAGCCTGACAGCACAGACCACATTTTAAGCTACAGAAATCGGATATTCGTTTCTCGCAGCCTTTACCTATGTCATCTGACATCCCTCCGCCTGCGTGACTCCTGTTGCTGGTGCTGTGCCGCCCTCTCTTGTTCAAGCAGCTTTTCCTTGCGAGCTCGTATCCTCGGCGACTGGGAATGGAGCTTGTGGAAGATCTCACCAAACTTGTTCTCTGGGAAGAGTGTGAGGAGGAGGTTCTCGAGAAGGACGTAGAAGAGTCGTTTGTTGAGCGTCCGGTTCTGGAGCATGTCGAAGGTTCGTAGCATCCCCCGCCGCGTTGTCTCCGAACCAATGAAATTCTTTAAGTCATCTGAAATAGAAAAGTGACCACACACACTTGCTTTACATTTAAAAAATTACAGTGGCTTCTTACATATTCCGCTTATTGTTACCATCTGATATTATTTCCTGGCTTTAGCTGAACTGCCACATTTGCTACAATAGGATACGATAGGGTTACACAAAGCAGTTAGAGATGAAGTAACTCAAGATCCAAAATTATCATATTATGAACACTCAAGACCCCAAATTATGTCAAATCTAAGCCGGAACAATATTACCAATAGTATTATTTAATCATTTGTGCGCACACCCACCCGACTCACTTTACTCCGCAGGAGTGTTGAGTCGTATTATTTCAGATTCAGATTCAGTTTTCAGAAGTGCATGTACATTGTTTTCGGGAAAAAGATAGGGCCAAGATTTCAATTCCAAGCCTCCGTTTAAATTCATGAGGAAAAAACTCTACATCATAGAAATAGGTCAAACAGGGGGGCTCCCCCAGAGATGATAAATATAAAGAAATCGTGTCTGTTTTTTTTTTAATTTGTTTTTTTTTTTTGTGGGGGAGGGAGGAGGAGAAGTTTAAAATGGTGATATTTCAGTGAAAAAAACTCATGTGTGTGCCACCACCCATCCCCCACCCCTTCATGACGTAAGGGAAAATTTTCGAATTTTTAAAGCCTCTTAGCTAACATAACCGCTCCCAATTGTGTCATATTCATAGGTATTGCAAGGCTTTACCTGGAACACTGCCAAATAATTCAGCCTTAGCAGCAACTCTCGTCCTGAGTTTTGTGGCCTCATCTCTGGGTACAGGGACCTCTCCTAGCACACCACCAGGCCAGAAAGACTCCCTGGTATTATGATAGACATAGACATAGATAAATAGACAAAAAGATAGAGAGACTTAACTACTGAAAAAAGTCCCCATAATATTGGGACTTTGATTCAAGGCTGGTTTTCAGGTATTACAGTTTCTTACAAGCCTTGAAAGAAAAGAGCTTTTTTTTCTGGCATGATCTTTTGTAATTACACACAAACTGGCCAGATATCTTCCTGATTAAAAAACTTATGCATACAAAGCTAGCAACTCACCCTTTAAATTACTTCAAGCTTTAATATATCTTTTAATCTTTCAATACAAGTTTTTTTTTTTTTTGGGGGGGGGGGGTTTTCGGGGGGGGGGGGGTGTATATACAAGTTTCAAGTTTCAAATTTTATTGATTTTGAATCCATACATACTGGATTATTCTCAATTTTTTTTACAAAATTCAACAAAAATTTTACACAATGCAAAAGTGAACAATAACCTGACCAGACATTAATGGACTCATTAAATGCACTGAGCAGCAGACTCTAACTAAGAGCTCTGGAGGTCTAATCAAATGGTTCACTGCTTCTTTAAATAAATCATAATTAACTGCATGTAATAAAAAAAAGAACAAACTATTTCAAATGCCAAATGACAAAATCATGTCACATTAAAATTAAGGTATCTGTGTACTCTGCATTAAAATGCCTGAAATCCATTCTCTGAAACGTTTCCTACAACATGACCATGGAGGGAATTCCACAAGCAGACAGCAGTTCAGTCTAGTGAGCATATTTAGATGGCAGGCAAGGAGATGGCATGGGGAGGCTTGGATAAACTAGAGAGAGAGAGAGACTGCACCTTTCATTTGGCAGAGGCAGCAAAGACCGTGTATCTACTGGACTTATCTGTGCATTAGTATCTAGTATCTAGAAGTATATCCAACTGGCACATTTCTTGCAAGGTCATTCAAAACGGTATGATGGACTTCAAATTCTTAGCCTTGCTCACTTGAATCTCTTCACAAGTTCTGCCACATGTGCTGGTGACGTGATCGTCTCGACTCCCTCAATGATCTTGGAGTTTATTTTGGTGCCAAAGGCCGCTTTGATGATCTGTCTCAAGAGGGTGACAACCTGACGACGTAGCCATTGATCACGGTTCTTCAGGTCAAACACTTCGTCTACCAGCAGCAGCATGACACGCAATGGAATGTTGTCATCATCCTGAAGCAGGTAAGAATTGCAGTTTCTGAGTTTTCTTTTTTTTTTTTAAATCCTGATTTGAAGTGTAGATATACATCAATTTTTTTCAAATAATCGGTAAACAGCCCTGAATTTCTATCCAAGTCAGTGAAATAAGCATGATCCATACTCTGTTCTGAGTTGTTTGATGTCACTGATCAACAGAGAAAAGAATAATGGTCACAATTTAACATCACAGTGACTTCATTGTTATAAACCTGTTGAGCATAATTTGATTTTAGCACAACATGCATTTTCCAAAGATCCCAGCCCGAGTTATCTCAGGCTTAGTATTCAATAGGTCAATATCACTGTTTAGTTCTCCACATCTATGAAAATTCAAATTCAATTATCACTTCCTTATATTGTCAGGGCCAAAATATAAATCAGACTTTTGTGTTCATACATTATGCCTATCACCCTGAATAAATATATTCAGAAGTAATATAAAATCCACAAGCATCCATACACAGTACACTCACTGGTGTAGCCAGGATTATTCAAAAGGGGGGCGGGGGAGAATATGAAGTTTAAAAAAAAAAAGGGGGGGGGGGGAGTCAAGGTATTATGTACTGTTTTGTGGTTTTTTTTCTTTATAGGGGGTGAACGCAGGGGGGGGGGGGAGGGGATTCTCTCTAATGGATATGAATGGGGCAAAAAGGAATAAAATGGGGCAAGATGTACTTACTGAAGAGCTGATTACAGAAGATACTCTACCAATATCTTGCAACTGCTTGGGTGGCTACAAGGGTAAGGGAAAAAAAAAAACATTAAAAACCGTGCAGTTACAGTGATATAAAACATGCATATTACCACAAAAGACAATTTCAAAATCGTCTTTGAGAATGTATATGGCAATGAAGCAAATACATATTCATCAACTTTAATTATAGAAAATCCAATGAAATTTTAAGGGCAGACTTATTCACAGTGTTCATTAACTTGAATTCAATTACTTTCATACAACTGGTGAATAAACAGCAGCAATATTCTTAGCAAATGATCAGCCAATGTTCAATCCCTGCTCACAAAAAAAAAAACAATTCCCTTGAAATGCGCATCTTCTTACCTTATTCATAAAAACTTTGCTCACAGTGTCAGTCATCTTATCCGATACCATGTTCATGCCATCGTAAAGATTGCCCGGGACGGATTTCACGGTATGGGCAACATTGCGGGCGCCAGTTTTTAGGGGGTTAACAATGTGGTCCATCTACATTGACAGATGACAGATGAAATCAGAGGAAAATGAGAAAAAAAGTTTTTAAAAGACAATCAAATAATTCTGCGAGTGCATCATGCATACACATATATTTATGTGTAAGTTCAAGCTTTGTCATCCCATACATTCAAGACCATCTCTCTGATTTTAGACTGTCCCACAAACTGAACGAACTTGATAACACTAATAGAGCTTCAATCAGGCATGATATGGAGTGTAACAAAAGTTTGATGTCAGGATTAGAACTCCACAATACATTCTTTGGAAGTCTTGTGGTGCAGTGGTTCATTCACTTGACTCTCAATCAAAGGGATGAGGGTTCAAATCCTGGCCTGACACTAACATCTTTTGGCAAGACATTAATCCACTTTTGGCACTCTCTACCCAGATGTAATAAGTGGGTACCTGGTAGAATGCATTCCTGCTGTAGCGCCTCATCATAGTAGTTCAGCTTCAGGCGGGGTAATAATATAAATGCTTTGTAAAGCGTCGAAGAGTACAGAAGATACACTATACAAATGGACCACAATATCATCATTATTTACTATGAAGATATTTGAGACATCAAATTATCTAATATCTATGAAGCCAATACTGCAAACCAAAAAGTTTCACCACTTTAAAAAATGGTTTAGATTTGAGGGTTCATACACTTACACATTTTCAAAATTCCCCGACTTTCCATGACTTTCCAGAGCGATAAACGTGAATTTCCATATTGCAACCAATATTTAAAAAACATTTTAACATTCATTTTCTGTCATTTTCTTCACCATACAAATTTGGTGCCATTATGCATACATCTTCCCTCAAGTGAATTCAATTTGAGGTTTTTGTTTGACGATCCCCTCAAAACTTCCACAACATCAACACAAAGTTCTAGGCCTGTTTTGAGTACACGATTAACCGTTTACAAGCCCGATAAGATCTCTATATACGAGTAATAAAATTTCCACCAACTACTCGGATAGTCGGAAACATAACTTGAACTTCAGAGGGACCCCCAAAGTGTGCAATTAAGAATAATATCATAAATGTTTCCCTGTTTCAAAGTTTAAAGGTGATAAACTGATGTCAATTAGATGCCTATAATTCATGCCAGAATTTTGTTTTTGATCGCCAAGTTCTTACGGCTCGCACAGCGAAAACAAGCGTGTCCAAGTGTGTGTATCACACACCACATCGTTCACCACGAGCTATACACCTGAACTTATTCATGAGCGAATGAGCTCGCTCACATAATCAAGATAAAAACAATGTTTTTATCTTGAAATAATGAAGGCCCCAAATTGTGACGGAATAATTATTCTTGAAGAGTGAAATGAATAAAAACAGACGGACATTCTGAACAAAAAAGGAACATTCATACTTGCAAGCAAGTGTTATTCCTTAGTGATATACCCTTGTTGACGATTTGTGATGGGGACTGAAATCATTTTAAGTTTGATTTCGAATCATGACCGCTCCACGCTTGCATGGTATACGTTTCAATACGGAGATGATATGCATATCGCGTATCGGTACTTCACACTACACTTCCGGCTACACCGCTACCTCTTGGCGACTGCTGAATTCCTGAAACATGAGGTAATGGCATAACAAGTCTAGATACCGATAAACTACCGCGCAATTTCTATTTTATTTGACCTGGATTTTTTGTTCGGACCTTTATCAAAAGAGGTAGTCTGGGGGTGATTTGCAATTTCATGAACTGTAAAAGAAATACAGGGGCCGGAGTGGTCAGCCGATAGGCAAAATGATAGTAGCAAGTTGTCGATTAACCATCCAATGGGCTTTCAAAACGAACGGCGGCAGCAACACGAACTACCTAATTTGCATAAAAATGCGGACTTGCAGAAAGCAACCACGAGGCTCAGACATATCGGCAAGTAAGCGACCCGATTTTAGGGGGGTTTTCCAAACAAATCGTGGGCAGCTTAGGCATAGTTTTGTACAAGAATATTATTTGGGGGGAATATTCAAAAGTAAAAATGCCTTCATAGAAATTTCTCATCAATATTAAGGCTCTAGCTCGATTCAACAGTAATCATACATTTGTGTTATTTCATGACTGATTCTTCAATCATGCAAAGAAATTTAGAACACAACATCAACATGAACAGTACAGTAGCATGCAGTTAAACGAACATAAACACCACGGCACCCACCACTTTGAACATTTTATACACAAGTTACACACACAGGCATCTCGCAGATATGAAGGAAACCATAGACACAATGCAATATACGCGTAATTGTGGAATGGTCTCATGTGAAACAACACATTTTACAAATGTTATTTACTCAATTAATAACACAAATTAAAAGGACCATCTTAACAAATGTTTTGAATAAATGATTTTCCCTGACTTTCCAGAAGAAAGTGACGAATTCCCTGACTTTCCATGACTTTTTGCTTCTGGAAAAAGAAATTTCAAATTCCCTGACTTTCCAGAAATTCCCTGACCCGTACGAACCCTGATCAAAACAGATTCGTGTCATGAAGTTATCAAATTCCAACCCTGACGCCCGAATTCATGAAAGAAGTCTATCATTAGGGCTGTAAATTTAGCACCAAGTTCGGGTTCGGTTTGGTTCGGTTCGGTTTGGCAGAGTTCGGCACTTTTATTTCCGAACTTTGGTTTGGTTCGGGGTTCGGCAATGCAGTAAACAAAAATATAAAAGGGTGAGCATCGATAATAAATAACCATCAGAACCCTCTCTACTTCTACAGCATTTGGAAGTCACTGTTTCTTATAAATATATTTTGTATGACAAAAAATAGTTACTGCATTTATTGCATGATTATTTGTTATTTATTTTATTTTCTGAATGAAAGAGAAAGATAATTTTCATATACTGATTAATAGGAAACAAAAAAAACATTAAAAAACGAAATAAAGAAAAGGGATGAAAATATTAAAAGAAATTATCAATAAAGCAGTGTTTTCCTATTTTTCAATTTTTTAAAGATGTTTATTTAGTATTATGATCGATTTTGATTGTTAATCGATTACAACCTTGTTACGATCGATTACAATCATGAGTATCTTTGGGCATATTTTGAAGCCTTTAACATAATTTTTGGGGGAAAAAATAGAATTCATGGTGCCAAATATTATGAAATTTATCAGAAACAAAGGAAAAATGAGACACAAGCTGTATTTAGTGGTTTTCTATCTATTATTTAAGAAAGACTTTTTGAAGATGAATTAAAAGAAATCCCACTGATAAATGTAAGTATTAATTTTTCAATAAAGTAAAGGTGTATCTCAGATGTAGCATTATGAATTCAGGACAAGGTCTTCACCGAGGTCCGAATCATCGATCCTATGCTATAAATTGTCGAACTTCCGAACTTGACCTTTGAGTTCGGTTCGGTTTGGTCCGGTTCGGAAGTGCCATGTTCGGCGAACTTCCGTTCGGTTCGGCGGCTCGGTAACAGCCCTATCTATCATAAACCATGGCCTAAAGCATGGTTTAAACCTCTGTTGTGGACTAAAATAAGCATTTGTAAGTGTATACAAGGGCATTACTCTCTGTCAACTGTACAAGAGGACATTTGCATACTATGCTTATATATTATAAACTTCTTTCTTGAATTCGGGCCTATTAAAGTCTTTGAAACTGCTGTTTCATATTTACATTTTATATCACAAAACAATGTACCCATAATGACTAAACCAAGAAAGTTTGAGTGTAGTTTCAAATTCCTGAACTTACCCTTCTTGCCAGTAGACCTTTACCCCTATGGTAGACTCCAGGCTCCAGGAAATTACAGATGATGCTCTGTAGACCAGGATTAGTGGTCAAAACATCTTGGTTTAGAAGAGTCTGGTGCAGGAGAATAGGCACAACATATGCAACTAAATGTATTATGCAGATAAATTATCAAATGAGCAGAGAAAAAAAATACATCAAAATATTATTTGATGAACACAGCAAGTGCAGCCGAGGCCGAAAACAGCACATTAACTAGAAGGATCGCGATCTCTGTTGCCACGCAACGGAAGTGTATCCCCCGGCTCGTTGTGAAATCTGTAGCATACAATATAACCTCCCATAAAAAAGAGGGGTTATTCCATGAAATACTACCCCTTCCACCAACCTCCTCCCCCCCCCCCCACCAAGCCCTATCAGATTAAACAAATAACATCAAAATCAGCTGCAAAATAGAGAATGAGCATTTTTGTGATTTAGCAGAAATTTGCATATTTCATGATTTACACCTACCTTTGTCAGTCAGAGCAATCAGGATCAAAATCGGCCAAGAAATGGCACAGAAGAAGCAAATTAAGTGATGTAAGCACATTTGATCTTTGACCTACATACATGATCTTTGACCCCAAAATAACATTGAGGTCCCTGTAAGGCATACACAATCCAAGTCAGGATCCAAATTGGCTAACGGTTTAAAAGTAACCAATTCCAGTAGAAACTTGCAGGTAAATTTTAACATTTGACCTCATTTGACCTTTGACCTGCATATGTGATCTTTGACCCTAAGACCTCACCTAGCTTTATCAGTCAGAGCAATCCCAGAATCAAAATTGGCCATAGAAATGAACGAAAAGAACATTAAAAAAAAAAATTGAGGATATTTGACCTTTGACCTACATACATGACCTTTGACTGCAAATAACACTGAAGGTCCTGTGAAGCAACTACCATTCAAGTTAGGTTACCAGCAGTCTGATTGTTAAAAAGCTACTCCAGTAGACACTTGCAGGTAAATTTCAATATTTGACCTTTGACCTGCATATGTGAGTTTTGACTCACAAGCCCTAACCTATAATGTAGCTTCCTCTTTCAGAATAATCAGAATCAGAATCAGCCAAGAAATGACAGAGAAGAAGCAAATTTATCATTTTGAGCACATTTGACCTTTGACCTACATACATGACCCCTCAATAACACTGAGGTCCCTGTAAGGCATCTACTATCCAAGTAAGGGTATAAATGGGCTTATGGTTTAAAACTGACCAACTCCAGTAGAAACATGTAAATTTTAACATTTGACCTCAACTGACCTTTGACTGGCATATGTGACCTTCGGGCTGCCAAATATTATGGAGGTCCCTGTAACGCATCTACTATCCAAGTGTGGTAACAAACAGGCTAGTGGTTCAAAAGTTACTTACAACAGGACAAACTTGCAGGAAAATTTAACATTTGACCTTATTTGACCTCTGACCTATATACATGACCTTTGACCCACCAAATTCATTGAGGTCCCTACAGAGCATCTACCATCCGCATTTGGTTAAAAACGGCAAATGGTTGGAAAGTTATTCAAGTTTCATGTGCATAGTACAGCCCACACAAAAACTAAAACATGATGGCTGTATTGGACCCTGTAAAAGGCAGAATATAGGGGGCACGGGATGCCACTAGGACTGATCAAAAAAGTAGGAAAGTATTGGGGTCTGGGGGCGGAGCCCCCAGTGGGGTCCATGGGCAGCGCCCCAGTGGGGGTCCAAGGGTTCGCCCCCTTGAAGCTAGAGCTTTTCCTAAATCAGAACTGCTCAGAAAGCATTACTGACTACTTACTACAACTAGTTTGCTTTCCTCTTCTTTCTTCTAAATTCCATGGCAAGTGATTTAAAATTCAACATAAATAACACCAAGATTATCTCAAAATATTTCAAATGATATTCTTTTACAAATTTCCATAAAGACAATGTATTGATATTTGGTCTGAGTGCATGGGGTTGATGTCAAATCCTTTGTGTCCACTTTCCATCCACTCAACACAAACATAGCAGTGTCACTGCACCTGCCACCATCTGCTGTGAACACAAGAGATGCCAACATTTTATGTGTGGAATCGGGGAGATTTTTTTTTTAAAAGTGAAAGTAGCGAGCATAGTGCACTAGCGAAGTGTGCGAGAGTAACAAAAAAAAGGTACTCCTGGTAGGTGCAAGTAAAAGCTTAGTTGTAAGATTCAAGGGGCAAAGCCTTTAGAAAAAAAAAAAAAGGTTTTGTCAGGAGACCTTTTGCTCACAACGGGGAAAAAAAATCCTTTTTTTGCAGGGAGCCATTTTTCTAATTGGTCACAAATTCATGAGAGCCATTTTTGAAGTTACCAGAGCCATTTTTAAAATTTAAAAAGAGAGAAAAATATCACTTTTAATTATTAGCATTTCATGCATGTTGAATTTGAAGTATTGTTTGTTGTGCTTTAATGTGCCATCTGCACTATTTCTTCTACCAATAAAAGGAATGAATGATGTACTTAGATATATAGTCATTTGTCTTCAATCAAGGTCACTGTCATGTGAAAATCTGATCATCAAGTTTTTGATGTGGCTGTGCAAGTGATCCGGTTTTAAAAAAAATCAAACAGAAGAAAAAAAATAGGACTTTGATGACAAAACAAAGATCCAACTTAAACTCAAAATACACAATGCAGGAGGCATGAACATTGTGCAGCCCTCCCCACCCCCCCAAAAAAAAATCAGCACGGGACCAAAGGTCTCTTAATATCGCCGTTACCTGGCCCCGGCCCCTCACCTTGGGATAAGCATGTACGGTATTGACATTGTAAACACAAACTCTCCTCTTCTCCTTCTGCCAGTAGTGTGCATAAACCTCCAAGGCGTATCGTCGCACAATAGTTGGTTGTCTATCAGCTTACTATACGTGTTGCTCATAGCAAAGCTGGATGAAAAATAAGTCCAAAACGAACGCATATACACTCCATACAAATTGTTCTCATATTTTGAGTTAGTTTAAGACGACATCCCTGACTCGTGTCTTGAAGATGTTGATCGATGGTGAGATGACCACATTCTCAGGTAGACCGTTCGACAAACAGATGGTGTTTGGGAAGAACGTATCCCTCAGTAGTGATGTGCGTGATCGAGGGATAGAAATCTCTTACTGTGGCCTCTGGTTGGAGTGTTGAACGGTACCAACTGGTCGGGATGTCAATCAGATGGTTGGTGATTCGGTACATCATAGTAAGTTTTGCCACTGCTCTACGATGTTGCAGAGTCTTCCACTGCAGAGTCTTCTTACAGCATATGATGGTCAAAGAGATAGTTGGATGCCGTGGCTTGTTGCGCTTGTATTGTTTGTCTTCCTCAAATGCATATAAACTGTATTTCCACAGCAGAAGTTCACAAGACTTCCTTACCAGCATCCAGCACATTTCATTAATTTTTTGATATGTAGTAAAAAACAGCTAAATTTAAACATCCTAAGATAAAGTTTCAGAGTAGAAAATAAACCAAAAATGCCTAGTCACGAAGACCAATTCACGATGTGCACGCAGTGTACCCACCACACTACCAAGTTATGTAGGCCGCTGGTGCAGAGGAAGAACACCTACCATTCCTGCTGGAAAGTGAAATGCAGCAAATTTTCTTCAATAATTTTTTTCAACTAGTTAAACATCAAAGAACACATTTTCTCTCACCTGGATCATGAAGAGTAGCAATAATAATCCATTTGGACTAATTTCTGACACTCAGAATCAGTTTTCAGAGGCCTAATGCCGGTTATTTCGGGACCGTGATTTCTCGGTCTCGCGAGCATACACTGCCATCATGCATAACATGGCCATGGTGCACAGTACCTTGTCTTGTCAATGTACACTCTTTGTGCTTACACATGCTTCGTATACACTGTACATGTTAGCACAAATAGTCTATATAGACAAGATAAGATAGTTGTAAGGTTTCTAACTAGTTAACAATCAGCATCACTGACACACTGAATGAAGCGCGCTATGGATTCTCGCAATCGCAGGCGAACTGTCCAATGTAAATACACACGGTTGGTGTCGGATTATAGCGCGCTTGCCATGGCTTGTTGCGCTTGTATTGTTTGTACACGACACACGTACGTAAAATGTTTGAGAGATCTCTGAGAGAGACGGAAATTTATTCTTAAATTTCTGTTTGAAGGAGCAATGACGGGAAGTATGATACCTTTCAAAAATTTAAGAATCCGGGAGATTTTGAGAATGTGTCAGGAGATCGGGAGATTGCTTGATTTTCCGGGAGTCACCCGGCAAATCTGGGAGAGTTGGCAGCTCTGGAACATCACCGTGGGGAACTCTTGGGCTCAAGACCACGGCAAACCCGCTGGAGTGAACGAGACCCACCAGTATGCAAACTTGAAATATCCCGTCAATATACCTTGCAAAATGCTTGATTAATACTCTTTCCTGAAGATGTGAGCAAGTCATATTCATCAGCACATTTCTTGATAAATGTTTGTCCCCTTTTACGCTATGTCTTTTTCGCAACGATGGCAGATTCAACTCCAACACGCATGCATGTACCGTACCGTTCACTTACACTGACATGTGTATGTATACTGCATACGTATTGAAACAAATGCATGCATTAAGTGAATGACCTTCCTCCCTCATTCAAGTGCGGCAGTATTCAATACACTACTTTACTCGAGAGGTGGCCGAAGTGACAGACGCAAAGAGAGTCTGAGCCAAAAAAGTCGGAAGTTCGACGAACATCAAAAAAAGTCGGAATTCTAACAAAAGTCAGAAAAGTGGCATCCCTGGGGGCAGCATCACCAAAAGATATAGGCATCCAGATATGACTATGATAGACCTCTTTACCAAGCTTTTTTGGAGCTATGCATTTGTGCATGTAATGGAAAAAGGAGATTTAATTCTTAAAGGGATCTGGAAGTAAATGGCACAAGAGGAAAGGGAAAAACAAAGGACTAAGTGGAAAGAAAGGGTGATAAGGGAATGCAGGAAGGTTGGGCTAAGAGGAGGATGCTATCAAAAGATAAGAGCAAGTGGAGGGAGGGCATGCTATCATGGTGCGAGGGTCAGTGTTCCCTCGTAAGAGGAAAGAGGCTGACTCTAATCAAAGATGATGATGATTACCTGAAGATATTGCGTGAGTGACTTTGCCCTCTTCTCTAAGAAGCTCTTGCTGGTGTTCTTGAAAGCTCGTTTCCCTGGAAGAAGGAGAGTCCTTAGTGACTCATATTTCTCTGCCAGGCACAAGTGGAGATCGTGGAAGTCACTGTATCGCCTGAAGACATCCCAGATCTCTGTTACTCCCTGACTGTCTGTTCTCGTAACGTGAATTGCGTAGACAGCGTACGACTTGCCTTTCTCTTTCACCATACCTTTAGGCATGACAGGAAAAGGACTGTAAAAGGTTTGTGCAAAAATTACATTCAACAGCACAATTACAGCGATACTGCTTCTGGTGTGGTACAGGTGGCTTTAATTACAAATTGATTGAAATGCGACACTGACTGAAATGTTTGACAGTTAATAGGAATTATTCCAGGCTAAAACTTAAGATATGCCATAGATTCTCTGAACAATTCCGTAATCAGTCTCCTATTGCAGTGTAAGTATTTGAGAAACGGTGATTAACAATTTTTCGGTTGGCATTGTAAACCAACAGTATCAGATCAGGGGGGGTTACATCATGGTTTTGTTGTAAATGTCTAGTTGTAGTGAAGTGAAAGAGGTGTGCTGTGAAGCTAAGGTAGATTAGTGATGGTTTAGTTATAAAGTTGTTATTGTTTTTTGCCCATAACTTCCTGTCCCCCTGGCCAACAATAGGCTCTTCTACTGTTGACCTCCAATATCTCAAGATCAATAGGGGGACTACATTCACTATACAGCCATCTCATTATCCACTCTCCTTTCACACCTTTTCACTGAAACTTCACAGACAAAATACATGCATTGTCCCAATAGGAATACAGTGCTTAGTGTGGGTAGATAATGCCATGCAATGCAAAAGTTTATCCAAAATATGATACATGTAATTACTTTGCACCCAAGCCACTTACTTGCATGTGTGATGTAGGCCATGATGTGTGGCTTGTTGTTGTCTATGTGACCAGGAGTCTCTAGATCATTCAGCTGCTCTATTGATCCCTGGCTACCTAAAGACGACAGGTCTTCTGAGGACTGCATGGTGGCGAAATAGGAAAAAGTAGAAGTGGAGTCTTAAAATGGAGAGCACAGCATAGGTCTACATACAACCCATGCTCTGACGACAATTGCTCTGCTTCAATTTTGTCCACTAGCTGAATTGTAAGCATCAGCACTGCAATGGGCACTATACTCTTTCCTCAACCAAACCCTAAACCTAACCTAAAACCACTCTGCAAATCAAAACTTGACTCACTTTATACCTGAAAAGATATAGCCCATAGCGATTGTTACAGGAGCAAGTGTTGGGGCATCATCTCCAACTTGTATTCTGCTTTTTAGATTAATTTCAATTACAATACACCTGTATCTTATTGTTTACACATGTACCTGGATCCCTGAATATCAACTGACTACATAACAATGATATGCAAGACATAGAGAATGTGAAGAGTACAGAGCATCCCTTTCCCCCTTTTTTTTTTCTTTGGAAAACAGAGACTCTCTTTTTACTTGTCAAAGTTTGTCTTTATCTTTGCCTTTTCGCCACACACAGCGAATTGGTATTTTAGGCCATGTCTAAAGTTTATGACACCTTTGTAAATCAATGCCCCCATATCCAGGCATGGAAATGAGAAATGTAGACAGCTATCACAAATTCATAAACATTCTTTTCTGTTGTTGTTTTTATTTCTCTTGGGAGGGAGGGGGATGAGTACTCACTGCCACGGTACTGTTGTCAGGTGACGAATCAAGCTGGACGGAAGCATCATCTCCAAGACGAGCAGAGTCATCATCCTTTAGAAGGTCAAGCTCAGCCAGGCATTTCACATAGCCAGGACTTAGCTTGAAGGCTGGCAAGAAACGATCCTCTTCTAAAATGCTGAACACCTGTAGACAGGAAATGCATTTATAAGCTATGAGTAACCAATTAGCCCAATGTCACAGTCCTAAATTATATGGAACAGGATATTTATAACCTAAATTTGAAAACAAAATTTACAAATACAATGAAAGCAACTGTTCCATGAAGTATAAAAAGTCACCCTTTTTTGTGACATAGATGGGTCTATACATTCTTAGAAAGAATTCTGAAACCTTTCGACGGAGGTAAGAAAAATAAACATAGAATTAGGGCTACAAAAGTATTTTTACAGTTCTCAAAAGAAAACATGTTTTATTCCTAAAGAACACTTTGGATATTTGGTTACTAGTGATATCTAACATATTTTACAGGGACAGAAAATAAACCAAAATTACTCAATCTTGGCCTTTGACATGAAGAATGCAAACCACTTGTTTTCCAAGCACTCAACAGTTAGATTTTGACAGTATTGTACCACATTCAGAACAGAACAAGAATACACCAGAATAGCCTCAGGAATTCAGTAAAGTTTAACCTCTCTACATAAACACTGAGTGGTGTTATCTAGGAAATCATTGAATGTGTTTATGAGTATGCTTACAATCTGTTTTGGGTCTTTTTTTCTAATATCACAGGATATCTACATGGATATTGTGCTTGCTGCTTGCTTCCTGTAATATAACACTAAAAGGAACTAAACTTAAGCCACTTTAAGCGCTGCAGACATTCACTTCTTCCAAATGTATGATAACCTAAAACAAACTAAAATAACATGCAACCACTTTCAATGCTTCAAACAGTTACATCCACTCAAATTCTATTAAGTTCTCTACTAAAGTAAAGCTTATCCTTACCTTTCAAAACAGGTTCAAGAATTCTAGATTTTTACAATGTGCAACATACACCTATATGTACCATCAACATGAAAAATGGATGGGAAACCAACCATGATAAGTGCATTCAGAGGGTAGAAACACTGTATAAACTATATATTTCATGAGGGTTTTATTTTCACAAATTTGGTGAATTTTACATCATGCTAAAATATTGCCATTTAATACATCGAAATGGAGCTAGCTGTAAGTGCTGTACTTACGCACCATGCCAGTTCAGTGTGTACAAGTCATATGCGATCATAGGCCACTAGTGCAAAGGTCCAGGGTACGTACCTACTGCCAGACAATGCATGCTTGCAGCTGTAGCTACTACATACTACACAGTCCGACCTCACTTATCCAGCCTGCGTCAAGACCGGCACCCATCCGTATAAGTGAAATGGCCAGATATGAGAGTAATGTAGTGGGACACCTTTTCTATGAAAATTTACAGGGTAGAGCGGTCTGTGTGCTATAAAATATCTATTTCCTTGGTGTTGTGGAGGATTGTAAATGAATATCTTTCTGTTGTATGAGATGAAAATAAAATAAAACGGAAAATTGCCCACAATGTTTCCATATCCCAGGCTTTTAGGTGAATTGAATGAAGAATAAAAGAGGGAAGCTGACCGGGAGACACGGTCGGTTAAAAGAGGAGTACGGATAAATGAAGGCCGGATAAGAGAAGTCGGACTGTAGTACTAATATTACTAGTAGCCAGCCTGCACTCCATATTGCCCATGCATGCTATGCACATAAGGTCGACAGCGATCCCATTTCAATGTAAGTAGAAATAAATTTATTTTCCCAGAGGAAAAGCACCTAGTGCTTACTACACCTCATAGCGGACAAACATGTAGTTTTGCCAAACAGTCGTTCTTCCCCCCCCCCTTTTTTTACCCGTGGAGTATGTTTATCTGCTGTCATGTGAGGAAGAGTACTGCATTGGTCCGAGATGATGACGCTACATTCAGTGTTGTGTGCATTTTCGGTATGCATTGCATGAGTGTGTATGATTGGTACAGACGGGTGTATTGTTTTGCATTTAATTTGCATGCTGTCATCAAAGAAAGTTTGGTGTGGCTGTGCATGACGTCAAGTTTCATTCATTAAGTTCTGTCGCACGTGGCGGGAAGGCGGGGTAGACTCCGGTCTGTCTGTATGATGCGAAGTTTGTGCGTTTGTGTGTATGCACATTTTTTATAAAGTTTAGAGAAAACCGTTAGAGTGTTTATATTACGTCATTCATTCATAATCTACTACAGACTACAACTATAACTATATACAAAAATCGCCATGATGGTGATGATAGGTGATAGCAATATGTTTCGGGTAGGAAATTGGATGGAATGCATGGATGTCTAGATTATTACCAAGATGATACAAATGTTCTGGTTTAATGGGGAAATTGTCAAAGGGTTAGGGATCGGATGGATATATTTCTTTATAGCAGAAGGGTAGAGCATTTCACTCGAGAGTGTGCTTTGTCTTCAAAATTTTTCTAGTATTCTTATAAACTTTGGAATAGGATGTATTTTGGTAATAGCATTGTGTGATTTGGATAGCTGGATCATAGTGTATCGCTACTTTAATCCTCTGAAAGATGATGATAAAAATCAGCCGCTGTTGCCAAAGTCAACGGGAAATCATGGTTTGGAACCCACAAGTGTAAGGGCTACTAACAACGCAGTTGTCGCTTTAGGAGATGGAGGGGAGGCAGCAATACTGGGAAGAAGCATCGAGGCATGTATGGAGTGTACTCTGCTGAGATATGTGCCAAAATTGGGCGATATGCATCTCAAACGGGACAGTGGTAGCCTGTAGGAAATTCACCAAAGATTTGGGTTAGCCTATCAATGAAAGCGCAGTACGAGGAATGCATTCTGCTCACATCAAAATGCTTCAAAAACAAACCCCGAGATGAAGTCCTCGAACTCCCAAGACAAAAAGCATGGGCGACCTCATTTGCTTGGAAAGTATGGTGTTGCAAAGGCTAACATCAGAGGAATCCATGAGGCCGGTGGTGCAGTCTCTACCAAGGTCGTTATAGCAGGCTCGAAGGGTTTGTTGAAGAACAAGAAGCCCCCCATCTTAGCAGAGTATGGTGGAAGCATCAACCTCGATAAGTCATGGGTGAGATATCTCTTAGATAGGATGGGCTATACCAAGCAGAAGGGCATGAAAGGAGTCAAGACAAGCCTGACGACTTTGATCTCATTGGTAGCAAGTTTTGGCGAAGGATTGGTTGTTGAGTTCAAAAGTATGACATACCAGATGAACTCATTATCAACTGGGACCAGACAGGAATCAAATTCAATCCTAGAGGAGCATGGACCATGGAACAAAAGGGAGAATGGTATCGATGACAAGCATCAATACACGGCACTTCTGGCATGTTCACTAGCTGGAGACTTTCTGCCACCCCAGCTGATCTACAAGGGGAAGACTGTTAAAGTGATTACACAATGGTAAAAGTTTTTTTGATATATGATCGAGAATAGAATTCTAAGAAGAATAACATTAAAAATTTGATGATTTTCAATCGAAATCAATGCATTTTGGCTAATTTTCTCATGAAAAGTCAAGAGTTGACCAAAAAATTGAGTTTGAGGTATGACGTCAAAGTGGGTACCCAGCTTCGCACATTGCAGTTATGCTGCGCGCTAGACTGTACAATATGTATTATACCTCGCGCGCATTTTACTAGAATTGCGCGACATGGTACCCACTTTGACATCATTTTGACGTAAAAGTGGGTACCCAGTTGAAACTGGGTCACAGCTGAGGGGTCAAAAATATCCTGAAATCTTACCACATTTGGAGGTTTCCTTGGCAACACGACTTTTAAAAAAACTTTAGGCAGATGATTTTCTGCTAATGAAATCATGCTCTTTTAAATGAAATAATGTTGTTTCAGCATTGGGTACCCCCTTTAAGTACCACCCCCGAACATCAACTTTCCCCAGGACTGGGATGTGCATGTATGCCATACTGAATCTCACTGGTCCACCACTGCTTCGAAGATTCGCTACTTTGACGCAGTCATCGAACCTTATGTAAGGAAGACCGAGGATCACAACCATTCTACATCGCTGCTGCTTATCATATGTGATGTATATGGTAAGTTTAAATTTGTCCTCTCTTTGTCAGAAATGTGAAACTTGATGGTGATAGAGGTTGTAGAGGAATTTGACTACTTGGGGTCCCTTATTAACATCAAGAGTGACAGCACCAATGAGATTAAAAGGAGATTGGCGATGGCAAGGAGTTCCACCCAGAAGAAGGTCAACATTTGGAAGAGTAGAGGCTCACCAATCGATCTTAAACTTCGTCTATTGAGGGCAACAGTCTTTGCCATTGCATCTTATGGCAGTGAGTCATGGGTGCCAACAAAAAGTGATAATAAAAGAATCGATGCCTTTGAAATCTGGTGCTATAGGAGGCTCCTTAGAGTGTCATGGCATGAAAACAAGAATAATAAGTGGGTGCTTGAGAAAATTGGTTCAGACTTGATTTCGAGGGAAAGCATTAGGACAAGAAAGATGAAATACTTTGGCCACATCATGAGAAAGGATAACAGTATTGAAAAGTTGATCATACAAGGAGCGGTTGAAGGTTTTATTATTTATCCACTCATGAAAAATCCAGCAAGTCACATTCGCAAAAATTTACGTGCACGAAATATATGGCTTATACAGTAATACTTCATGCAAGAAAATATTTATTACCATGAATACTTTCCCCACTGAATTTATTTTCAGGGGAAAATAATGAAAATTGTTCTTTTTATATTTTCTGATATCCTTTGTGCAGTCAATGATGCTGATAATTATTCCATAGATATCGCTCAAGTAACCTGCCGTTTTCAGGTTCCCTGATATACATGTATTGGTAAAGGAGAAACTAATTATTACAATTGTTTAACTGTGCGATTGTGACAATAGTCAACAGCAGTTGGCAAAGGGTTAAGAAACACATTCTGAAATAGGGCTAAAGAAAACATACCTTCTTTTGAGCCTCATCAAAAACAGTCTCAGGTGAAGCTGGGTTTTGGATTTTCTGATGCGTTCTCTTGACCAGTTGACTGTCCAGCTTAACTCTGTTTGTTGCCTGAGAAATATCACGAGAAGGATCATTATTATTGACAAATTCACTGATTTCAGCTTGGCCACTATCTGGGGGGTGTTGGTGTTTCATAAAGCTGTTCATAAAGTTACAACAGACTTTACGAACGACTGGAATATGGCAAGCCAAATAGGATGCCCAAAATTTTTCCTGAGCCTTTAACAAAATGTGACTTCATTTCCCATAATCTTGATTAAATTGTGGCAAAAGATATACTTCGCAATAAAAATGTTTGTAAACAATAGTAATGTTAATCTATGTATGCATATTTCACCTATAGCTGATGCAATTTATAATGATTAAGTATCCCATTTAGCCTGCCATGTGCCAGTTGTTCGTAAAGTCATTCGTAACTTTACAAACAGCTTTATGAAACACCCCCCTGGTCTCTTTCATTTATGTGCCTATGACATAACATATCACTAATATAGAACAAGTACAGGTAGGGATCAGTGATAGGGAAAATGAGATCATATGCATAAATTTGTCTGCATTCAAACAAACAAACAAACCATTTCATATGCAACAAAGCTCCAAGGAGGAATCAGGGAACTCCATCTCATTTCTAATCGTGCCTTTGCCTGCATAACTCTCCAAAACTGTCTTTCCAAAGACATTAGCTTTAAAACATCTTTGAATAAAAAAAAAAAAGAGGAAAATAATACTACTGAAAAACTTACATCCTCTGCGAGGTATTCAGTGAAAATGTTAAGGGCTGCTGCATGAAGCATCTCCATGACAACAGATTCCTTCTGAGGGGCACCATCGCCCGGTTGAACCTTGGCAAGCTGGACAGCTGAGAGCTGCTGCTCAGCCATTACACGGTATCCCTCCACCGTGTGCCAGAAGAAGACATAAGACTGGCAGTTCTCTTTCCTCATGAAATCTATTTTCATCAAAATTAGAAAAAAAAAGACAATATTATCTTCCTTTATAATATAGTTTGTGTAATGGAGTGGTACGAAAATGTGCATCAGCAATGCAAACAGTAATGACAACAATATGCATTTTGCATATTATATTATAGTTACTATAGTTCCACTTACCTGTATCTATAAAAGGAACCAAAACTCTGGGGGAAAATCAATTTTAATGAAAAGAGAGGATAGAGAGAAGCAATTTTTCAAAAATTCATCAAAATCAATTACAAAATGAGAAATTAATGAAAGTTTGAAAAGTCTTGATTTACTTTCTACGGCTTTCCTCAAATTGGCAATGTTGCTTCAAAATGGCAGGTTTTTGTGGACAACTCCTATTTTGAACACAACATTTCATATTTTTTCCATTATCTCTCAAGGTGCAGCTTGTCTCCTTAGAACTCATATGTTGAGTTCACATAGAAAGTAAATTGAGACTTTAAAACTTTCTTAACTTTCTCATTTCATAACCGATTTTGATGGAAATGCTTCACTCTATCCTCTCTTTTCATTAAAATTGATTTTTCCCAAGGTTTGGTTCCCTTAAAACAAGTTAAAGTAATCAGACAAAAAGCAACGTTGATGTCACTTCCAGTTATACAGCACAGTTTCTATCAAAATGTGCTCCACTGAACTTTGTATTCACATTACTAGGGAGGTTTCAACAGATCCATGATTGTCTACACAGAAAATAAACATAGCTCAACTGTATATGAAGCTTTCGTAAAAGATGAAATTTCAAAAGTCACATAACTCACCGATGAAGTATGCAAGTGCAATACTGTTGACGAGAACGATGTTGAGAGGCAAGGAGTAGAGCGTTTTCGGATCCAACGACTGATCTCCAACATCCTGGATTGACAGAAGGATGAATGGATGAAAGGACAAGGAGAGAAATGGAGGGAAGAGGGAAGAGGGGATGAAAGGATTGGATTGATAGACAGATGGACAGGTAGAAAGATAGAGGAAGAAGGGAGGGCAGGATAAAAAGATGGATGGATAGATGAATGGATGAATCAGTTGTTGAGTAGATAGATGGATTTGACAGAAAGATGGTTGGATGGATGGATGGATGGATCGATCGATGGATGAATGGATGGATGAATGAATAGATTGATGGATGGATGGATGGATGAATGAATGGGTGGATGGATGAATGAATGGGTAGATGAATGGATGATGAATGAATAGATTGATGGATGGATGGATGGATGGATGGATGGATGGATGGATGGATGGATGAATGAATGGATGAATGGATGGATGAATGGATGAATGAATGGATAGATGGATAGATGGATTGGGAGTACATGGAAAGTGAAGCAACAGGTCCCCATGAAATGAAAGCTTTTTAAAAAGTCTGCTTCAACATACTGATTCAATTTTTTAACTAATCCTGCATATGATGAATGGACTTTTCACCATTCAAAATGAAAATGGATGTGACTAAATTTACCATAAATCTCTGTTCTTCATCAATATAGATCTTCATATGTCCAAAGCATTGTGGAAATATTTTCTTCCATAACTCCTACAGCTGTAACTCAAAATGATTTAATGGCACCTCATAATTTGACTAAATAACAGCTGGAAAACCTACTCCCATTGAATCACACAATGTGCACCAATGACAAAATCAGTCCCACAGCAACATCTATCAGTCAGACATGATCTCATTTGCATAAGTGTGCTAATTCTGATGCATGCCAAACCCTGCCTATAACGACCTAAATAATCATCAGTAAGTATCTACTGTGATCTTCCTTTTTTTTCTGCTTTTTTTTCTACCAATGTTGAGAACAGGTTCAAAGTAATCACTCTTTTACACTCTCCTCTAATAAATTTCTGAATTAGGTGGTGAGACAAATTTTAATGAAGATTGGCTGTGAATTTCTTTTAGAGAGATAGATGCACAGTGTAAGAAAAAATCAAAGAACAAAAATAGAAAACAAATAATTTTCAATCATATGTAGCAAACTACTGAAATTGAATAATGAAATTGTGCTAATTCACAAACGAACTGAATTTATTTATTCATTTTTTTCCAATTCAATGCAATTCATTTATTTTTCCACTTTCAATTTTTCATATTTACAATGATGGTACAGTTTACATATTCACATATTAACATACATATAGATCATCATGCACAGTACAATAAATAATTTTAAAAAAACAACATGAAATTGAAAGGGATGGAAGGTCAACTAAAATGCAGAGCTTGTACGGTGTAGGCCCCCCCCTGTGAATTATTATTTTATGAGAAAAAAACAACAACAAAATAACAATAATGGAATCAGTAAAACAAAATCATTTTAAGAGGTAAAGCAAGTGATAACTATATACATAAAAAGAAACAAAGCACACAAATATCAAAGTTCCACAAGATCACGCTACAAATTATATTTGATTGGGGAATGCAATAACCTAGTAACTATTCAGAAGAAAGGTTTTAAAGACAGCCCGTCCCTTTTGCAGACCCAATTCTGAAAGTTCCCTGACTCTGTCATCATTTAAGAGAGGAAGGCTACATAACCTATCCCTGAAATTGACAAAGCGTGAAATTCGGTTTTAAGGAATTAATCTTCAGTAATTCATCAGAGCTTTCTTTTTTCATACCACGAGAAAAAGGCCTGAAGATTCGATTCACACAACGAAAGGATCCACATTACAGCGCCGCTATATTATGTACGGTACGTGTCGTGGCCGTGAGCTGCGCGCAGCTGCGCTAGCTAGCTATATACAGCTGGCTACGCTACTGCTGGTGAGCTGATCCGACTTGCTTATTCAAGGTTGGTAGCCAGATTTTCATGTTACATTATTAACTTAAGCAATGAATGACCGTAATGCGCCTGTCAATTGTTTCTCCAGCCCCCAGGTACCTGGGCACTACTGGGGTACTCGCCCTGTATCGTCGGGAGTTGTGCAGGCAGACGTCCCTGCCGGTGGGGAATATGTACAGGGTTGTGGCGGTGGCTCGATGGTGTTCATTTGGGCCGGGAATTTCTTGCCTCGTGGTTTGAATTTGTCAGGTAGGCCTACACTTGCCTTAAATTATTATTACCGTACCTGTATCATATATCGAACAGGTATACGGTTTAGAAGAAATTATGTTTTTGATAATTAATATTGATGAGATTTACCATGCAAAGTACCAGCAAATATTCTTCAGTTCTTTCCAGCATTCTTTTCATCTCGATGTCAAGTGTCGAGCGTAGCAGCAGCGATTGTACCGGACCCTTTCCATTTCCTGGCTTGTTTGTTGTTTGTTTCTCATTATTTTAATTTTTATTCTTTGTGATTGAAATGATGATAAATGGTTATTACAGTGTATTTCTTCTATTGTTTTTCATATTACTATAAAATTTCTTATGTTATTAACCCTAAAAGACCCGGTCTATTTCTGGTCTAGTTATCCGGGGGGGGGGGGGGGGGGGGGGGGCATTATGGCCCCCCTATAATCTCCGCCATGGATCGCCGGATCGGCACGAAAATTGGCATGAGGGTAGAGAATGATGTAATCTACAAGGCTATATGGTTAGATTTTATCAAATTGTTTTGTTTTATTTTATATGAATTAATTTATGCTAATTTATGCAAGAAATCATAGTTTTGGCTATATCTCACTGAATAAAGCTTTAGGAACAATGATTTTTGGTACAAATGTTTTTCATAACATTCACATCGACTCCTTAACTAAAAAAAATGGGTTATCAATTTTTTTTGTTATGTATTCTATTGTTTTACAAATTCCTTATGTATTTCTTTGTTTTTTTTAAACATCTCTGTGTGGGAGTGTGCGGGTGTGAGTGTGTGTGTGTGTATGCAAGAGTGTATGTTTGATGTTTCTCAATATTTTAGAGAGAGTAATTATTCTTTCCTGACAGTATTTACATAATTTTGACGTTTCTAATTTTGCCCATAGGTTTGTACACAGTCATATACAGAAATAGTGAAATTTTAACGACTTGCGTTCGTAATCGTAATCTGACACCAGCACCGTAGGTCCGATCGACATAAATTTGGTATCAAAATGTGCGGGAAGGATCAGAGAAAAAAGTCATTGAATCTCAGATCGATACATCTAGTCGTTGTGGAGTACCGTCAAAAATTCAATAGGGGGGGCGATTATGGCCCCCCCCACCCCCCGGGTATAATAGGGTTAAGGGTACTTTCTCCCAACATTACAAGTATGGGGGCCGGGACTTCGTCCGCGATTTGAGAAATTCCCCCATGGTATGGGGGGCGGGACTTCGTTCACGACTGAAAAGTTCTCCAGTGGTAGGGGGCCAGGACTTAGTCGGTGATTTGCTGCTGAAGATGCCCTGCCCAGCAGGGAAGTCGGAGGGGAAGTCGGCGGGGGTTTGTCGGCTTAGAGGGGCCGAAGTCCCCAGTAGTGCCCGGGTACCCGGGGGCCGGAGAAACAACTGACAGGCGCATAAGATCAAATGAACAGTATCAGAAGGGCATATCATAAACTCATGCCAAGTTGTATGGATTTTCGTCGATTTTGCAAAAGGGACGAGTTACCTTTAAGTCTCCTTTTGAAAATGCGTATTGAATTGCATTGTTTAATATCATTTGAAACAGAATTCCACAGTTTTGAGCCTATAAAAACAAATGTCTTTTTAGCAAACGATGTTCTATTTAGTGGTAGATGAAAAGAGCTCGCCTGCCGAGTAAAGTAACTATGAAACGAATCATTTTTTATGAATATATTGATATATGAATATATCAATAAGAGGCAAATTGTTTAGTGTTGAGCTTGAACATCAACTGTCCAAGTTGAAAACTATAAAATTATTTAAATTTCAAAATTTTATTATTCAGAAAGAGATTATTTGTGTGTACCCATAAATCTGCATTATTAATAATACAAATCGCTCTTTTTGTAATATCAAGAGTCTATTAATTTGGGAAGTCGCTGCACTACCCCAGGCAATATGTCCGTAATTCAAGTAAGGAAGAACTGATGTGGAATACAAGGATAACAGAATATTATGGGGTAGGAAGTGTCTTAATTTGCTAAGGATGCCAGTGTTATGAGCAATGATTTTGCAGATATTGTCAATGTGCGCTTTCCAAGATAGTTTTTCAATGATCAGCCCTCAAAATCTAGTTGATTGGACCCTCTTAATGACAGAACCATCAACTAGATGAATCTTCGACCACGCGTGGTCGAACTTTATGCCTCCTGCCGTTACCAAATCAGAAATAAATGGCACTTCATGTTGATTTTTTTTCATTTAAACAATGACATCTTTGACCTTGACTTTTGACCTTGTGACCCCCAAATCTAATGAGAGCATTGCCCTTTCCGTATGCATACATGAGCCAAGTTTGTTGAACCGTCAAATGGTTACCGAGTTATCACAAGAACGAACCATTTCTATGTACATAATGCCCTCTCTGACCTTTGACCTTTGACCTTGAGACTCCAAAATCTAATCAGATCATTGTCCCTCCCATATGCATACCTGTGCCAAGTTTGAGGTTGATCCGCTATATATTTAAAATGTCTTTGGGTTGATCGGTCAAATGGTTGTTGAGTTATGGTGAAGACAAACCATTTCTATGTACATAATGACCTCTATGACCTTGACCTTTGACCTTGTGACCCCAAAATCTAATCAGATCATTGTCCCTTCCATGTGTGCATACATGAGCCAAGTTTGAAGCCAATCTGTCAAATGGTTCTTAAGTTATCGTGAGAACGAGTCATTTTTATGTGTATTATTACCTCTATGACCTTGACCTTTGACCTCGAGACTCCAAAATCTAATCAGATCATCGTCCCTCCCATATGCATACCTGCACCAAGTTTGAGGTTGATCAGTCAAATGGTTGTTGAGTTATGGTGAAAACGAACCATTTCTATGTACATAATGACCTCTATGACCTTTGACCTTTGAGCCTTGTGACCCCAAAATCTAATCAGATCATTGTCCCTTCAATGTGCATACATGAGCCAAGTTTGAAGCCAATCTGTCAAATGGTTCTTAAGTTATCGCGAGAACGAGCCATTTTTATGTGTATTATTACCTCTATGACCTTGACCTTTGACCTTGAGACTCCAAAATCTAATCAGATCATTGTCCCTCCCATATGCATACATGAGCCAAGTTTGAAGTTGATCTGTCAAACGGTTCTTAAGTTATCGTGAGAACGAAAACGGGACGGACGGACGGACGGACGGACAGACGGACGGACGGACGACCCGAAAACATAATGCCTCCGGCAACCACCTACGGTGGGCGGAGGCATAAAAATGATATCATAATTTTAAATACAGATTGAACACTTAACTAAATTAAGGTGAAGCCAAACTGAAGAAGAACTTTACTGATATTGAAATAAACTTGAATCGTACTGAAATAACTTGAAAGAAATTTAATCAACTCTGTACTGACTTAAAATTAAATCAAACATAGAATTGAATTCTATCTATCAAATTTTGCGCGACAGAATACCCAGATGTCGAATTCTCACTTTGCGCTGTGTACTGTAGCATAGTTTTGTAACCCATTCACTTCCCATATCTTCGCTTCCATGTGACAGAACTCCATCGTTCTGAAAGATACTTCTTCAACTGAGCGACAGTCATTCTCGTAAAAGTTTCACAGGATTAATTTATGGTGGTTTGGTGATACTTATGATAAAAGAAGACGGTGATTTGTACGCAATCAAAGTTGAGATAAAAGTTTTGCAAGCTAGTCGAGCCAAAACGGTACAGTATTATACTCACACATTAAATACGGGAAGTGAGAGGTTCCAAAGTTGAGCCAAATTTTACAGCATCCAGGTACTTTTGGCTATATAGCGAGAACTGAATGAACTTATTGAACTAGAAATATTGAAATCAATATCAAACTCACCACCTCTTCTGCAGCATCCAAGTCTTCACCAGACAGTATCCTGTTAATGGTATCTGAACACATCTGTCTCAAAAACTGTAAACTCTTCAGCTGCGTCTTGGCATCTACACCCTCTGTTTCAAAATCAGCAAAAGAATTTAGAAATACTGTCCTTTCAGCACAATTTAGTCATGTGACAAAAATATTGCTGTTCAAAGAGGGAAACATTTATCAAAATACTTTTAATGTATCCTATTGATGGTATCTGAACACATCTGTCTCAACTAGATGAATCCTTGACTGCGCGCGATCAAAATTTATGCCTCCGCCATTGCCAGGTCAGAAATATATGGCACATTCATGGTGATTTTTTAAAATTTATTTTCATGTATACAATGACATCTTTGACCTTGACCTTTGACCTTGTGGTCCCCAAATCTAATGACACCATCATGAGACCTTCCATATGCATACATGAGCCAAGTTTGAAGTTGTACCGTCACAGAATTGTTAAATTATCGCAAGAACAAGCGATTTTCATGTATATAATGACCTCTATGACCTTTGACCTTTGACCTCAAGACCCAAAAATCTAATAAGATCATTGCCCCTCCCATATGCATACATGAACCAAGTTTGAAGCTGATCTGTCAAATGGTTGTTGAGTTATCACGAGAACGAACCATTTCTATGTACATAATGACCTCTATGACCTTTAACCCTTGACCTTGAGATCCCAAAATCTACTCAAATCATTATCCCTCCCATATGCATACATCAGCCAAGTTTGAAGTCGATCCGTCAAACGGTTCTTAAGTTATCACGAGAACGAAAACGGGACGGACGGACGGACGGACGACCCGAAAACATAATGCCTCCGGCAACCACCTATGGTGTGCGGAGGCATAAAGACCGTAAACTCTTCAGCTATGTCTGGGCATCTTCACCAGAGGTAGCAAAACATAGGGCTAGGACAAAGGAAGTGCAGGGGCACCTTTTGTTCAACTGACAAAAGACGCCCCTCCACTTTCTTTGTCTCAATTTGTCAAAATTCACCGAAAGGTTGTTTGTTACACTTAATACATAATTTCAAATACAATTCATTTTTGAAAATCATTGTAAAAATGTCCACATTATCGCTGTTAAAATAAAACAAGCATTATAAAATTGCACTAGTATCAAATATCAAATATCATGACTGACATAGTTCTTTTGGACTATATAAAAGAAAATACAAGCTTGTATGCAGGAAATGGATCTGGGTATTAAAAAAAAAAATCCATTTTCTCTCATAAAATAAGCAGCAAGCATGGAATGCTGCTTTTGCAGTTAAATCAAGAAAATTATTACTAATTTTGTTATTTACCAGATAAATCTATGTATCTACCTATTTGCTAGTCCCTCTGGGTCTAACCGTCAATCGAGAAAAGCTCGAAGTCACAACGCGCATGCCCCGCCCGAGCATAGCACCTTCCCATCCACCAACAGCGCACGCACAGGCGCCATATTCTTCCTCTTCCGAACGTGCCAACGACAGTGTCTAGGACATGTTGCCAGGCAAGGAGAGGGGTAGGAGGGAGGGACATAGGTAGATAAATAGATTTATCAAGTAAATAACAAAAATAGTAGTAATTTTCTTGATTTATAGCAATAAATCGATGTATCTACCTATTTGCTAGACCAGCATGGAATAAATTCCAGGTGGCATGTCCTAAGGGAAGAGACTAACGAAGGGACAGGGAAGAAGAAGCAGCTCCCAGAACTGAGGTAGCAAACCACTTTCGCCCGAAGGGACATCCTTAAGATAGAAGGATGCAAAGGAATTAGGGGAACGCCAAAAGGCTGCCCATAAGATGTCCTCCAAAGGAGAACCCCAGAAAAGAGCCCAGGAGGTAGAGATACTCCTGGTGTCATGAGTCCTCGGAGGATCCTCAGACATGAGAGCCGCTTGGATAGCTTCGACAATCCAGCGGGACATGGTCTCACGTGAAGCAGGAGAGTGAGGGTGATGGGAGATGAGGACGAGCTGATCTTTCGAACAGAGGGCCTTAGTCCTGTCCAAATACCACTTTAGAGCCCGAACAGGACACCAAAGTTTATCCTCCTCAATGGAAGAAAATTCCGAGAGGGGGCTCAAGATTACTTCAATCTGACCAGAACTGTCTGTCTGATTCTTGGCAATGAAAGAAGGACGAGGGATAAGGCGAACACCTTGCCTTTCCCATCTGATATGTCCAGGTGCTACGGAGAGAGCCTGGACAGTGCTTCTCGTTTGACCGGAGGCAAAAGCGATAAGGAACAGGTGGTCTTAATCGAGAGGTGGTGAAGTGAAGTTTTGCATATCTTCTCAAAAGGTGACTTGGCCAAAGCCTTCAACACCAAAGGAAGACTCCACGCGGGAGTCAATCGGCAATTTGCTGGTCATTGTAAGAAGAATGACCTCAGCAACTGAGACAAAAAGGGAGAGTTGGACACTCCCGAACCATCAGAGAAGCCCTGGTGGATAGTGGCAATCGCTGAACGATATCCATGCAAGGTCGAAAGAGATCTTCCCTTGTCGAAGAGGGAGATCAGAAAGTCAGAGATAGCACCCACCGAGGCACAACACACGGAGAAAGCCTCTAATCTGGAGTTGTAAACAACTCGCGTAGATTCTCTGCAAATCTGAACTATAAACTGGGCGGCTCTCTCTGAGAGACCTGCTGATCTCGCATCCTCCCCGATAGAGGCCAAGCGGTCAAGTGAAGAACCGCTGGGCGGTGGTGGAGGATCCCTAATAGGGGTTGAGCTACAAGGTCTGCTCTCCGAGGAAGGGAGAGTGGCTGCCCGTCCAACAGAGACAGAAGTAGAGGAAACCAAGATCTCCTCAGCCAACGGTGTGCAATTAGTAGGACCCATGCCCGATCTTCCCGAATTTTCCTCAGGACCTGAGGAATCAGGGCAAAAGGAGGGAAAGCGTAGCCCCGAAAGTTTCCCCAATGGAGGGAAAAAGCATCGAGGGCCCAGGCATCCTGATCCTGCACTCGAGAGCAATACCTCGGAAGCCGATGATTGAGGGATGTTGCGAACAGGTCCATTTCTAGAGGGGCCCACACTGAGTTGAGGTAATTGAAAACCTCTTGGTACAGAGCCCACTCGGAGGGGAGGTGTCTGCCCCGAGACAGAAAATCCGCAATCAGAGGGGCTTGCCTTGACGAAGGAAGGTCTCTCTCGTCCAAGGTATAAGAAGACGTCTGATCTCTACAGTGAGAGGCAGCCATGTCTTGAGTGAATCCACATTGGGCTTGTAGAACTTCAGAAGGTGAAGTTGGAACGGCTGCATGAGAAGCCAGCAGTCCGGCACATCGACAAGGCTTGCCAAATGGCCCAGAAATTGGAGCCAACGGCCTGCGCGAACTCGTCGTAACAGCCGGAGAGATCGGGCTAGAGCGACTATTGAGTGAACCCTTTCCCGACTGGGGCAGGCAACTTGGTTCACGATGTCTATCTCCGCACCCAGATAGATGGGCTTGCAGGAGGGAGTCAGCTCTGACTTCTCCCAGTTGATTATGAACCCCAACCTTTCCATGGTACGGAGAAGGAGGTTCATCTGGGTGCGAAGAACGGACACGGAGCTCGCAACTAGGAGCCAGTCGTCCAGGTAAGTGAAAAGTCTTAAGCCTTGACACCTGAGGAAGGCGGCTAAGGCCGAGACTACTAGAGTGAAGACTCGAGGTGCCGGTTTCAGGCCAAAGGGTAAGGTTTTGAACTGGAAGGTTTCCCCCCAAAAGGCGAAACCCAGAAGATCCCTTGAAGAGGGATGTATTGGGATGTGAAAGTAGGCATCTTTCAGATCCACGGAGATGGCCACATCTGACTGTTCGATAGCCGGAAGGATAGAGGCCAAGGTTTCCATACAGAAGTGTTCCGTAGGAATGAAGGTGTTCATGATCTTCATGTTCAAGATCATTCTGAGCTTCCCCGAGCATTTGGGAATAATGAAAACCGGGGAGAGACACAGATGGGGATGGTCTCTCACCCGTTCTATCGCGCCCTTTTCCAGCAGCCTTTGAATCTCTGAAGAGATGTGCTCCTGGAAAAGGGGCGGAGAGTCGGAGGGTCGAGGTGGATGACTTCGTGGAGGAGTGGTTCTACGTTTATGTAGAAGCCTCCTCGCACTGTGGAGAGAACGTAAGTGTCTTCAGTAATTTCTTCCCAAGCGGGAAGAAAGTACTGAAGACAACCCCCAACTCTGTCCCCCGACGCTTGGGGAGCACCTCCAAACACGCTGTGGGGGCTGGGCCGAACCTCAGCCACGACCACGACCTTTGCTCTTCTTCTTACCCTTGGATGAAGAGCTTGCCATAGCTCCAAATGACTGTTGGGCATTGGGCATGACCTGTGGTGGGAAAGTCTGAGCTCCCCTGGTCGAGGGGGCGGGACTGGCACCTGAGCCTTCGGCTTTAAGGCGTCTAGAAAGTTTCGCCGCTTGCTTGCAGGAGTCCACTTCTTGTTGGATCACTGCTGTCACCTTCCCTCCGAAGAGGAATTGGCCAGAGTGGGGAACATCCGCCAGCAGGGCGGGGATGTCCCCTTCTGCGATGCCCAGAGAGGAAATCATAAGTTTCCTTCTGGCATCAGTGGCCAGAGCAGCCGTGATGGAACGCTCCGACCATAATGTCCCTGTTAAAGACAAGAGGGCTTCTTCAAGAAGCAAGATGTCCGAATCTGACACCTGGAGTTCCTGACTCCTGGCCCGAAGGGAAAGGAGGGAACCAAGATAGGCAGTAAGCCGAAGAGCAGACCTGGCCTGGCGCTCTATCAAGCTCAGAAACCTCTCAGATGCCCTGTGGGGCCCGCTATCGAAGCAAACCCCAAGCCTCTTGCCTAAGTGAATTAGGTCCAGAGAGAGGGACTTACTCTGGAAGAAATCAAGAGTGTCCTGGTCGGAGAAGGCAAAGTCCTTTGCCAAAGGGCAAACCTTGGACCTGGAAGATGGAAGCTTCGAAGAAAAGTCAGCGTAGATTTTCTTAAAGTCTTCCGTCAGAGGTATGCCTTTGGAGGAACGCTCCCTCCTGAACAGGAGGGATGAGTGTCCCTTATCTTCCGGATTAGTCGGATAGACTTCAGGAAGATACTTCTCTAGCAGGGCTTGAGTGTCGGTAGCCAGAGCGCGCTCTGACTGAGGGCCGACGTCCGCCTGCGAAGAGGCATCATCCTCCGAGAATCTGGACTGAGAAGCCTGATCCCAAGAAGGATGGGCTAAATAGTCCCAGGATTCCTCCCCAGGCGGAGCACGCAGTGCCGTTGGAAGGGGAGAAGCTCCAACCGGGCAGTCAAAGGCCGAGCGCGGTCAGGCTAGGCCCGCAGTTGGGCGACAAGACTCCTGTCTGTTGGTATTCAACAGTTGAGAGTCGGATACCCGAGGAGTGAAACCGGATCCCAGCTCACTGTTAACAGTGGTAGAAGCTATAGGGAAAACACGTTTCTACCCGGATAACCGGAAAAACCGGAATCGGTAACCGAAAAATCGATATCCGGAACCGAGAAACCGATTAACCCGAAAGCAGAGAAAAATTACAAAATGTAAGAACGCTTAACAGAGAGAGTCAACTCCAAAGGCGGACCAAATAAATTACCCAGCGAGGAGTTAGAAAATAACTAAGTAAGAACCACTCCACGCTCGAAATGAACAGCTGCCTAAACTGTAAAAGGAATTAGACGTAAACAATGTCTAAAGACGGCAGCTACTACGGAACAAAAATGAATAGGCCAACACTCGAAAGAGAGGAGAGCCAAATTCAAAAGCTGCCTAAGAATAAAACCGCGTAAACAAAGAACAACCCCAGCTGAGAGGGAACACAACAGAACAGGGGTACCCAGGGAATGTGTGTGACCCAGGCACCGTTCGAAAAAAACGTGCCGAAGGGGAAGAAACGACGGCAAATAAACTAAAGAAAATACCATCGAGCTGTGACTACCGTAATTAACGTTGTATAAACCACACTTTTTTCCCCGCGGGGAAGAGTGAAAAGTCGGGGGTGCGGTTAATACACAATGACAGGTCTGGGCCAGAATTCGCCAGGAATAACAAGAGTCAGTCATCCATACAGACAAGTTATTTAGCGGGTATAAGGTCCCGGTAACGTTCGGCAAGTAAGAACTTACAGTTCACAGAAGTTTACAGGTTGAAATTCTTGTTTTGAAAAGTTAATTTCGCGTTGCAATCAGCAGCATGATATTTCCTGTGCCGACACTCACGAGAGTGTGGACTGTTGTGTGCATGGTGCGTCGTGTATCTTGCAAGGGAATTCAACTTGCATGGACATGTCCCTTACGCAGCCGCGGACTTTCAAAATGTCTCATGACTAAAATTACGTCATCTGACTAAAGCCCAGCCTCGTCTGCATTGGGAAAGTGCAATGCCATCGACGAGCCTTGCGTCTGTGATGCGTGCGTCTTGCAAGGGAATAAAACTTTCCACTTACGTATCCGGGGACTTTCAAAATGTCACATGACTAAAATTACGTCATCTGACTGAAGCCAGCCTCGTCTGCATTGCCAAAAAGCAATGCCAGATACGAGCGGTGCATCTGGGATGCGTGTGTCTTGCAAAGGAATTCAACTTGCTCTGACATGTCCCTTGCGCATCCGGGGACTTTCAAAATGTCTCATGACTAAAATTACGTCATCTGACTAAAGCCAGCCTCGTCTGCATTGCCAAAAAGCAATGCCAGCTACAAGCGTTGCATCTGGGATGCGTGTGTCTTGCACGGGAATTCAACTTGCTCTGACATGTCCCTTGCGCATCCGGGGACTTTCAAAATGTCACATGACTAAAATTACGTCATCTGACTAAAGCCAGCCTCGTCTGCATTGCCAAAAAGCAATGCCAGCTATGAACGGTGCATCTGGGATGCGTGTGTCTTGCAAGGGAATTCAACTTGCTCTGACATGTCCCTTGCGCATCCGGGGACTTTCAAAATGTCACATGACTAAAATTACGTCATCTGACTAAAGCCAGCCTTGTCTGCATTGCCAAAAAGCAATGCCAGCTATGAACGGTGCATCTGGGATGCGTGTGTCTTGAAAGGGAATTCAACTTTCCACTTACGCATCCAGGGACCTTCAAAATGTCACATGACTAAAGCTTCGTCACCTGACTAAAGCTTTGTCACCTGATTAAAGCCACCCTCGTCTGCATTGCAAAAGTACAGTGCGTGCGAGATGAGCATCATCCATGTATCATGATGCGTGTGTTTGAGTGTGTATAGATCGCCAACTATAACGGGATTCGGTGGCTATATGATGGTGGAAAGTTGGATATAAGAGCAGCTGTCGCCGGGACAATCGGAATGCGGATTGAACTACTCTTCCTTTTCTTTTTTTAAACTGGTATTTAGTTTACTGAATCCTTTCATTTCATGTCTGATTTTCCATTTTGTTTGGAAATACGAAATGTTGTTCAGAGTGAGAGAAGAAGGGTTATGTGTGTATTTTTTTTTTCACCAGAGGGGGTCAAAAATTGGGGGTGCGGTTTATACACCTGTGCGGTTTATAGAACGTTTATTACGGTAATGAAAAATCCGTCAGACCAACGTATGAATTAATAATTGGTGGACGGAATAAGAATATTGAGCAATCCCAAAAGGCGCTAAAATTGTGATAAACGCAATTTTGGTGCAGACTTATCTCAATAAGGTGTGATCTCTATGACAGCGAGAGAGGAAATGGAAGAATATGGCGCCTGTGCGTGCGCTGTTGGTGGATGGGAAGGTGCTAAGCTCGGGCGGGGCATGCGTGTTGTGAGTTGGAGCTTTTCTCGAATGACGGCTAGACCCAGAGGGACTAGCAAATAGGTAGATACAATGATTTATTGCTGTAATCAATTGGTTTGAAATGTCTTTACATTAGGTTTGGGGTAAAGGGTAGGATGGGGGTCAGGGTCAAAGTAAGGAGTTTATTATTGTTATAATTTAAATGTTAGCTACTGCAACAAAGAATTTGTGCCACCACCCTATATAAGATTTTATATTTTTCTTACCATCTTTTATCATTCTGTTTGTATCTCGTGACCGCTGTTTGTATATTTCATGGTCAACAATGTCAATCATGGCCTCCAGTTCATCAATGTTTGTAGCTGTCTTTATCGTAAGTAGAAAGGCTTCTGTTGTGAAAGTACTGTCTTTACACTGTGGAGAATGAATGAATGAATGAAAATGATACACAATCAACTGTTGTAACTGATGTAATATTACTGAATCATTTTAAAATAATAAATTCCTCGTCCTTGGGAAAAAAAAACGTTTTCAAAACTGTGTGTATCCAAAATAAATAGTGTTTATGTCCAATATGTCTTAAAAAGCCTTTAAATACGATAGTAACAAAGACTGACAATGAAAATGATAATGCACTGCATCTCTGCCTCTGCCTTTTAAGAGTCTCCTTGAAACACCACACAAAGAACTCCTTGATATTGAGCCTCTTGGAAAACTCTGCAAAAAGGGTTTTACAACCTGGGGTGGTATTCTGAACACTGTTTTAACTGTTATTATTATTATTATCATTATTATTATTATTATTATCATTTGGTTTGGCGTCACCTGTGCCTGGGAGGCGAAAAGCGAATTAAATCACTGTAACCCTCTGGTCTTTCCTCTCAATATCACTGATTGGGGGTGTGCAGGTGAACCACATACACCGGGGTTTCCCCCTACTCTTATACGAATAGTGCAGTGGGATCTTTAACGTGCAAAGGTGGTGGCTCTCCTTTACACGGGACCTCCATTTAACGTCCTATCCGAGAGACGGAGTGTTTTCCACTGTAGCATAGCCTGCGTCTATGAAACAGGGGAGGGGCACGATAACACACAATGTAGGCTACAGTCATCTGACTGGGTTGGACTCGAACCCACGATCTTTGGTTCGACAGGCAGACGCTTTACCGGCTGAGCCAACTCGCTCCCTCTGTGTTGTAAGTTCTATTTTAACTTTTGGGTCATTCCATAAAGGTCGGACGTACATTCAGACACATTGAAGAGCCATAACTTCAATGTTTAAGCTTTCAAATTTGTTACATTTGTAGTATTTTGAAATTTTGACCAAAAGGTTTACCTATTTATGGAATGACCCTTTTGTTTTAAGTCACCGACTTACAACACCGCTAAAACAGTTATAAGCCACACCCACCACAGAAATAATATCAAATAGGAAAAGTTGCTAGAGTCTAAGACGGTTCAGCCAATAAGATCACTCCCTGGGCAAGAGGCGCGGGAAATGTGTGAACTTGTAATCGCGTTTTAATGAGCGCATTAATTTGCGCTTAATTTCTTGCTTCAATTTAACTGATGCGATGATGTAACAGAATTCATTGTGCACATCATCTCTGATCTCACCACAGATGTTGCCAAATTTCTCCACCCCGAGGTGACAATTCTTGCAAAATGTTATTGTGGGAACATCAGCAAGATTTATTTGGTCTCTTTATCCCTCTCACTGCAACAAAAAACATAATGAGCAAGAAAAATTGCTGCCATGACATACCACATACAAAGTTAAAACACCTCCCACCCTGTTTTATCTCATGAGCATGAATTGTCCAGTGGAAAGAGTTAAAACAGAAGATAAAACAGTCTTCAGAATACCGTGTTGTTACAAATGGTATTCTTATGCGCTTGCGCACGATTTGTGCCAGGCATGCAAAGTTGAAGGCTGCGGTCAGAAAGATAAAACAAGTTACAAGAAAAGATACAACAGAGATAAAACGGTTTTCAGAATACCGATTTCCTACAACAAACTTAAAACAGAGTTAAAAGAGCCTCAGAATACCACCCCCGTATTTCATTTTTTGTGTGTTAACTGCATTTAATTGATCAAAGTGCACAACAAATTTTTTTTTTTTAAAACACAGAGTTAGTTTGAAGTTATGGGACAGTAGGTATTACAACTTCCATTTTGTATAGGTAGGTAGAGTCAACATCATGTTTGCTTACGATCCATATGATAGTTTGGTTGATATAATCTGGATCTGTAAGTTGTTCTATCATTGTCTTGATCATTCCATTGGCTATCACTTCCCGGAGAATGAAGCAGAACGGCTTGCTGTGGAACTCATGCTCAGGGATCAGCAGAAATAATAAGATTTCAGATATGGCTCGAAGGTATTCTGTGAGAGTGAGATATAAAAAAAAAAAAATGTGAAAAGTGTGTACCTGTTGACACAGCTGTTATATGTCTTTGATTTTTTTTTTCAACAACAACTTTAAGAAACTTGCTGCACATTTTTTTTCAAGAATGCAATTTAATTTTTTTTGGGGGGGAGGGGGGGGGGGGGGAAATGCATGTCCACAAAATAGCAATATTCAGTGGCGGATACAGGAATTTGAAATAGCAGTGGCGCCAGCGGCGAGGGAGCGGAGCGACCAAGCGGGGAGGGTGTGGGAGGGAGGTATCCCCCCTCCCACAGTAAGGACTTTTTCAAGATATCATGTGCGAAAGTCGCATTTTTAAGAGCACTTTAAGAGGAAAAAACTCAACCAGGAATGGGCTGTTTGTAAGGAAAATTAGATACCTTTAAATTTTATTAATTATTAATATTCAAAGTACGGTTGGCGTCATTTCATCAAAATATTCAACTTGAACAATGCAGTCAGTCAAATTTAAGCAGATCTATATTAAATGCAGGGGCAGCGCTACAGGGGGTGGGCAGGGGGGCGACCACCCCCCATGATTTTCAAGTGATAAAAAAAAAGAAAAAAGAGAACAAGAAGAAAAGAGAGGAGGAAGAAGAAAAGAAAGGAGGAAGAAGAAAGAAGTGGGCGGGGAAAGAGAGGCCTGAGGCTTGCAAATATATATTCATATGGGCCACCCCTGATTGAATAATAGTTAATACCTGAGGCCTATTTCACAAAGACTTAATTGACAATTATGATCGACTCAAAAAGTATATAGTCCGGTATAGTCCGGTATATAGTGTGATGCAGGTGCCTCGGCAAATATTATAACTACCAGGCCAAAATGATTCCTTTTGAGACTTCCATTCAGTTAAATTAAATGTAATCATATAAAGAGAGGATGAGAAACATCAGTGTTTTTGAATTAACAAAGAAAAAACAGAAAGAAATGAACTCTTAAGGTATTTATTTTCTATCCATGAATGACCATACATAGCACTTTGCTACTTATAAAATCCATGAAAATTGAAAATATACCTTAATAGCTTATTACGTCTCCAGAGTAGATTAAGGGCGCACAACACACGGTTACATGTTTTCAGGATTTAACTAGATGGGTATGGCACAGAACTGGTCACTAGATAGGAAGCACAGGTAGAGTTGGGTATGCATAATGCCTGTATATACAGTACGCTCGTGGATTGTGAAATAAACAGTACCTGAACAACTTTCCTAAAGCTTTTAGTCTCGGTACCACTCTACATTTGTGCTTTATCATGAGTAAAATTTTGAAGTAAGGGGAGGGGCACTTTTTACAATAAAATGTGGTGTGTTACTATTAAAAAAATATATGAAAAGCCCGCGCTATGTTTAAGGTGATCCGAAGAGTAAAAAAAAAAAACACACACACACAAAAACAAAAAACAGAAAAATTATAGAGGGGGCACGTGTCCTTGGCACCCCTGCCTGGATCCGCCACTGATATTTCAAAAACAAATTCCTACCACAAGTCTTATAACATTTATGTTTAAAGATAATGGCACTTATATTTCAAACCTCTTAAGTGCATTTATCAAGTTGAATTAATCAAATGAGAATGAAATAACCTCTAGAAGTAAAAGTATAATCAGGAAATAAAGTTAAATTCTACAGTAGCGTACCTGCTTCTTTTTCTTCCGATGTGCAAACGAGGTCTCGGCAGATCCCGTTCTCCATCTCAATTTCCAGATCAAAGAAGATAGACTCGAGGTCTGGTGGAGGCGCCACTGTTTCTGTCAAGAAAATGGATGAAGAAAGCTTGAATCCTCTGCAAAATGTCAACACTCTGTGAATTGGCTTCCTTGGTTATTTGACTAGTCCCCTACTTATGGATCTTACTTGTCACGTTAGCGCAATAACGCCCCTAAATGTATGCTGCACATAAAAGCCCTTACAAATATGAACATTTCAAGCTCTTCTCATGAAAATCGAGTTGTGTCACTTTTACTGTGACCTTACTCCTAGATATGTTTATACAAATAATGAAGCATTTTACAGCACCTTATCTGCTTCCTCTGATTTAGAACACACCATTGGCATTGCTGAAGGGCATTTCTGCGCTGATGTGGCAACTTTTTCTAGTGTATAATACTCCCACTGTCCTAACCTTCATAATCCCATTTATTCTTCAACCTATGAAACACAGAAACAAGAAACATGGTTTCTTGGAAGCCAAGTTCTGGCAGAAACAATGTTTTGAAACACATCCATTTGTGTACTTTGAGACTGTTTTGAGAGACCTTGTTTCTGCAAAAATAGCCCCAAACACAACTAAGTTTTAATCTAATAAATATTTCATAATGTTGTTTTTAGTATAATAGGAGGAGCTACAATGGGGGACTTGATGCTCTTTTGGCGAATATTGAAGGGTTGTTACTGACCTTCCGACCTGATGATAGCCTTGAGTTTATCCTGAGAATTCCTGAAGAGTCTGACGTGAGAGGCCACATCATCTACCAACTTCCTGGTGAAATAGGTCAACCAATCAACGTCTTTCGATCTGAGAAAGAGGCAGTCACAGAAAAATTCTGGTTACCATGGCAACTCCAATGTAAACATGAGTAATCATTATCATATTTTCACAATTGTATAGTCTGAAAAGCTTGCCTCAGTGTTCTATGATGAGGAGAATGTCAAATCTTAAATTAAAAAGAAATGTATATACACGAAATTGCATTACAGGAAGTAATGCAATGCCTGAATCCGATGACCGGGGTAATATTATTTCTGTAAAGCGCTTTAGAGACATTGGTGAGATGTATTAGGTACTATAAAAATCCATAATATTATAATCACTATCATTAATGTTCAATTCCATTTTCAAAGTGTGCTGATATGGTTTTGATTCAATCTAAAAAGGCTGAGGAGAAATCATAAAGAACCAAGAGTCCTGTAACTACTTTCTATCCAAGAGGCTTATACAACTGACGATCAATATCTTGCTGTAGAACAATAGTGCACTGGCTTGGCTTTAAAAAATAACACACATAAAAATAAAATCTTGCTACAAGCATCATGTATAATGATTATTCAATTATAAAGTTTTCACTTTTTTATTTGTGCAAATCCCCTTCCATCATCCCCCCCCCCAAGAAAAAGAAGAAAAATTTCATTATGATTTATTATATATTTTTCGCTTTTTATTGATGTTAAAAAGTGTTCCCCTTTGTGAAAAATGGAATAAGCTGATACATAGTAGATATATTGCTGCTATGAGAGGCATAGTTGTTTCTATATGCTCGAGGGGCCCTCACATCCTGCTATGACCCCTTGGCAAGCCTCGGGGTCACAGCAGGAGATGAGGTTCCCGAGAGCCTATAGAAACAACTAGGCCTCGAGTATTAAAACAGTCAATGTAACTTCTATATACTGAACATTGAAAAAAATCTAAGATTAGGCTAAATCATGGTTAAACCTAGTTGGACTTTAAGTAGAAAACCACTTGTTCGCTTGCATGCACACTCTTGTGTACAAAGTGAATGGAGAGGGAATGAGGAGACCATTGCATTTGACAGAATGAAAATGTGTGGAGTGAATGCCACTAAATGCAAAGGTGGTTTCCTGTTTCCACAATGAAAATAATGCCTGAAATCTAAATAAGATACTAGCCAAAGAATGTGCGACTTACCAGAAATAATGTTTATAAACTTTTTTAAAAATCAGGAATGAATTGAGAAAGGAGTTGTGCCGGTCCTCTGCACAACTAACCTAAATTTAGCGATCAAATCGCACTGAAATTATGGTATTTCACTCACACAAACTTAGCTTTTACATGTAAACCAATGGGGATTGATACCCAATTCACTATTGCCCTACACCTAATCGCCTATACCATATCAAGCAGTTGTGATGGTGAAAGATAGCAGGGCAACTAGTACTCATTACAATTAACAGTACAAAATATCCTATCGGGATTTAAATTTATTATGCCTGTACTGAAAGACATCTACAATTATACATTGTTTATCTCACCAAAATGCCTACTAATAAATTATGTATACAGCTTTCATTGATACTAGGTCAATTGTAACTCTAATCTATACATTTGTTACTGTAATTGAAGTCTGATAGCAAATTGTGCTCAAGGCATATCAGTTTTGAGGATAGAGAGAACCATTAATTTTAATGACTTCTGTAGCAGATACCATTAGTTGTAAATCCATCATCTGGGCATAATTTGTGAGAGATAACATTCACAACAGGAATTGTGTGCATTATATGTACACTGTATGCCATTCAGGAAACTCCTGGAATACAATGTGTAGGAAATTTTCATGTATAGAAAGACCACAGAGACAGAGGCAATTTCTGAAGTCAGGTTTTCTCCTCTTTACAACTGTTGTATGGGAATTGGGAAGGCATATTGAAATGTGAACTCAAAATTTCAATTTTTTCAATTATGACGTCATATTTTTTACCTTTAATCCAGACTCTCTCGCTTATTGTTGGTTGATTTTCACCAGGATTTCGATATGTTGTAGCTGAGACAATGTTCTATCATAAAAATTCCTTAATTTTTCATTTTGACAACGGCATCATGGTCTAATTTTACGATAAACGAAGGCATGTCAATTTTTCACGTTTTGCATGTATTGTCTATGGGACATGACCTTTTCTCAATTCTTGACTCTACATTCCCGTCTTTTCTGAGCAACAGCTCCATTATTTGTAGTCGATTTTCGCCCAGCTTCGAGTATGTTGTAGCTGAGAAAATTCCCTTCTGCTAGGGTGCCATTTATTTTTTAATCACATGTCAGGAACATATCGAAATTTTAACTGGAAGATATGTCACGAGAATCCTATTTTCCATCTACGTGTTACCTCTATGGGCCATATTTTGGTCTATCGGTAAAGCATGTCTCACATCCTCAAGGGCCCTGGCGACGGACGTGTCAATTTTTGTTGTTGTTGCTTGTTTTGTCCTTTCCCATTACCATATTCTTCGACTACTTTTACACATACAATCACAAACAATGCAATAAACTGTGTTATTTGGCCTGTTTTGTCTATTGCAATAAAGTGTACAATAGTTTATGTACAACCCTATTGCAAATCTTATTCGTTAACATGCAATACATCTTTGGGTCAATTGTCGTGATACTGCAATATCAAATCGTCTCATTTCTATGACATTAGTCTTCTTCCCAGACGTTTACATTTTCTTCAGTTCATCAGGTCATTGTGACGTCATCCAGGTGCCATTCAGTTATTAGGACAGACCACCTAATTCGTCCTCATGACGAATTAAAATTCTCGTTATTATTATTATTATTATTATTATTATTGCTATTATATTATTATCATCATCGTTATTATTATGGGAGAGAGTAAAATTTCAGGAACATTTCAAGGGTACAAATCTCCTCCCGGCGGCAGATATGGAGCGCCCTCTTTCCCTATATGTCATGAGCATATAAAATGGAATTGTGGAAAAGAACACTAAGACTACTTTGAACATTGAATTTTGTTTATAGACACCATAAAACCAGGAAATGATAAAGCCACCCCATTTATGGTGGCTGGGGACAGAAGGTGAACTATCGAGGGAAAAAAGGGTGGTATTATGAGGTACATGTACAAGTACCAGGTAGTGACAAGCTCTCCACCTCCAGCCCTCCTCTCATTCCATACCATTGCATAGTATCATATCATCTTCCTTATTCTATTGCAAAATAGATCTGCTTCTTTTGACATTTGTGTGTGGGTGCACATGTATGTACGCAATTTATTGCACTAAATAATATACAATTGTAGCTGCCAGAACAAAATTCTTTTGATATTTACATGAACATGGTCCAAAAGGACTTTGATTTGTCCTGTTTATTAGTTTAAAGATACACGTAAGTTCTGATTATGCAATTGCAATGTGAAAGAAACTGCTTCAAAACAACTGCAAAAGGTTGATTAAGTAGCTCTGAGATACTCATTAAAAAATTGGTGTATACATGTACCTTGAGGATTCAAAAGCATCAAAATAATAAGAAATCAATCCAGAAAAGCACATTCACTGCATACAATACATTATGGAGAAACGAAACAAATAGAAGTGTTCACAATGAACAAGCAAGCTGTTTGTTGTCATACATCCAACATGAGGGCATTGAAAGAGCTATCCTTTCCACAAGATATTTTTATTATAATATTCTTCCACAATGGCATAAAAATACCAAGAAAGCTCACAATAATATTATTTTTCACCTTTCTCAGAACTCTAGTTTCTCTTTAAGAGCAGTTTACTCTGGACAAATTCCAGATTTACTCACGTGGTGCAGTGTTTGGTACCCTGTGGTACACATAAATATTCATCGTTTTGCTGAATTAGTCTAATTTTTTTCAGCACTGTACCCTGGGTACCAAAAGCATGTGAAATTAATTTTTTTAGTGTTTAATTCAGGATTCTAATGAATTTACGAAATTCATCAACATACATTGTCATAATAGAAGGAAAATCAGCTTTGGGATCGTTATTGCCGATCATGACATAAAAGTCACCTGACAACATCGCATAACTATATTCTGGTGAACAAGAGAAGGCGCTACACAAAACTGCTGAGCCCTTCATGCTACATCGCCAATCTCCCGAATCCTGATCGATTGTGATCGGCAATATAGCCAGCAATACAGTTTGTCCCAAAATAAATTACGATGGGCTTACAAGTATCGATAATGAAAGAAATCATTTTGCAATATGAAAAGTCATTTTAGATTATGAAACTATAACTATTCCTCTACTAGTAAGTGAAGACCCCGTCTTATTCGGTCCAGTACTAGTCACAAAGAAATACAGATTTTTGAAACAGACATCATAGGTCCTTCCCGTCCAAGTTTGGACAGATGGAGAACTCAAACCTCAATAGACAATCCCACTATCCTTTTGAATGGTTTACAAAGGAAATCACTGTTTTGTATTGATTTGCTATGATTGTTCGGTCCAGTAGTCACAAAGAAATACAGATTTTTGAAACAGACATCATAGGTCCTTCCCGTCCAAGTTTGGACAGATGGAGAACTCAAACCACAATAGACAATCCCACTATCCTTTTGAATGGTTTACAAAGGAAATCACTGTTTTGTATTGATTTGCTATGATTGTTATTGCCGTGGTGTATCATCATTCTTTCTGTAGTCCAGTAGTAAAAGGATTGCGGTTTAGTAAAGTGCATCATTGGTCACTTTACTCCATCTTTTATCAATTATGTCCTTGGCATCCACAAAATCAAATTATCTTGTTCACAGCGGACTAGTTTACAAATTTATTCAAATTTATGCATACTATTTCAACAAAGATTTTTCCATATGATATAAAAAAAAAATTTAAAAAATCGATTCAAAGATAAGACAAGGCACTTATGAAATAGTCTTATAATTTTGTTTTATAATCAGTGAATTTTATCACTTACAAATGACCAGCATCTTAAAAACTCTGAAAACTGCTCATCTTTTCTCTTTCATGATTGTTTGTTATGGAAAAACAAATCCACATTCCCTTCATTTAGCAATAACAAAAGCAACAACAACAACATCAAGAATGATGATAACTATGACAAAAAATAAACTGTTTCCATCACAACCAAAGCACAAATAAAAAGAAAATAGTGATTTCCTTTGCGAACAATTAAAAATGAGGGTGATTTGTCCATAGTCAGATAATGATTTGACACTGTTTGAGTATCCCTTTTTGGACAGTAGGGACTTATGACATTGATTACAAAAATCCCCATTTCTTTGTGACCACTGGACCAAATCAGATGGGATCTTCACTGACTGGTAGAAGAATAGTTATAGTTTCATAATCTACAATAAATTTTCATATTGCAAACTGATTTCTTTAATAACTGAAACAGCACCATCTTGTGGCGAACAAGCATACACATTGTTTATTATAAACAATATGGCAGCCTCCAAACATCGAACGACCAGACACGGATAAACACAGAAAAAAAACAGAAATCAAGCCAGCTATAAATCTTACTTCCATTTTTCTATTTCATTGATTTAAGGTTTGAAACATAATATCTTGTGAAAGTTATGATACAAGTTAAGAAATTAATTCTTAAACCATTTGAATTTCGAAGTCTTTTGACGCCTTATGTTCGACCGGACCAAAGCGAAAATCGAAATGACTCGAGCTTGACATGAATTCACCTCCATTTGTATAATGGGCTCTCTAAATGCTTGAAATATTACACCAAAACCACTGTGACAGCAATAAAGTTACTGATGGCCATAATCAAGTGATAAGGACTCACACGACCTTTGTTGTCAAAGACAATACACGGAAATGAGTCATACATATTTTTAGATTTGGACCTTAGATGTAAGCTATTAATACTACCAGCAATTGAAATTTTCTGTTGACCTGTTTTGAGTAGCATCCAAAATGAATTTTTTTTAAATAGTTTATCACGTTGCATCCTAATATGAACCTGTTCATGTAGGTCCAAGAAGTTGACAATAAAAGGTAATAAAGTATGTTCTATTTAAGTGACACAGGATCAAGCACCTCTTATGAGCAGAAAAATAACAAAAAGAAAAAAACAAAACTAGAAATATTCGTTGCCACACAACAGAAGTGTATCCCTCAGGTAATTGTAAAATCTCTGCCATACAATATCACCTCCCATAAAATCGGCGCTGAATTCACGAAGTGGCACAAACCCCCAAAATTGCGTCCAAAGTCAAATTTGAGTTATTTTCAGTTTTATCATTTTCTGGCCATGGTCTTTCATTTCACAAAATTTTAGAACCCAATTCTCTCTAATTCAAGAGATGATTAAAGTGCAAAAACGACACAGGGCTGAAAATCTACATTAAAAAATACCCATGAACCGGCACAAGGGTGCGCGCCGTTACGCCCCATTGAGTTCTATACAGAAAAACTCGACAGCGCGCGCGCTTGTGCCGGTTCGTGAATTTAGTGACACAACACAGCGCGACACAAGTGCTTAAGGCAGTTCATGAAATGTTTTGGGTGCGCAAAATCATATATATATATATATATATATATATATATATATATATATACATATACACGAAGTGCCACTTCGTGAGTTCTTCTTTAAAGCTGAAGCAACATTTATACATATCGACACCTGCGTTTGAAGCTTTACTGTGTTAAGATTAGGCCTGAGTCGAAACAGGTCCCCGCCCGGGCCCCATCCATCGAGCTGAAACCCGGTTTTGTGTTCTTGGGTTTCGGGTTTCATCACATCAACAAGACCCTGTATATTGCTGATATTACATTTGTTTCATTATTAGAAATATTGATATATTTATTACATTAATGCCATGTACCGTACATTGTAATTTTGAGGAAATTTCTCACCTTTGCACCCCCGTCTGGCTCTTGCAATTTCAATAAAAATTACATCATTAACTCCCCACACCTCAATATAATGCCAACATACACTCTCAGAACAATCGAGGATTATCGAGCTACACTAGCTGGTTGCACATATCATCATGGATCGCATACACATATCCAGTGTAATGCCAGATCAGGCTCATTTCCCATAAAGGGATCAGAGTATGTAGGACTGAAGTCAAAACATAAAATATAGAATTATGAAATATAATGCAGCATGTACATAATTTTTATTTAACTGAAAAATAAATGATTTCTATATCTAATAGTATTCTGATGGATAAGAAATGCACCGTCATTGAAATCAAGATCTGCCTCACCCCCACGGTAAAAATGGACTGACTCTCAGTGAGTTTGCAGTAGCGGTTATGCAGAGTGTTTCCCGCCGATAAACAAAGATAACGCGTGGGAACTATAATACCCCATTTAAATCTACCACAAACGCATGGTAACCTCCGGAGGTTACCTCGTGTCGTCCTTTGTCCACTGTAGATTTAAACGGTCTCGGCACAAAGGACAAAGCACGATCGCGAGGTAAACGCGAGGTGAAAATCACGCTAGACAGCCTAGCAAGACACGGCACAACTTCCTCTGTCATCCGGCGTGATCCCCTGTTTGAGCATAGATTTAAACGCTCACGGGGTAGAAAACGGAAGTCCTCTCGTCCAAGCGCGTGCTTAGGTGAGCACATGTAAACCAATGAGGCCGATTTGCCGAACATGTATTGACAAAAACAGGGTGTTTCACCTTAAGCTTTCAATAAAGTGCCCATAAAAAAGTAAAAAAAATTTAGATCAACATTTTTCAGAGACAGCTAGGTTTTGATAAATATTTTACCAAGAAATATAACAAGTTATGCAGTTGCCTAAATTGAGTTACACACTCAAATGAATAAAAGTACTTTGATATCAGTCTAAAATGCTGAAACAATGTTAGTTCACTTAAAAGAGCATTTTATCAGCATAAAATCATCTACCTAAATTTTTTTTAAAAAGTCATGTTGCCAAGGAAACTCCCTATAAAGTGGTAAGAAATCAGGATATTTTTGACCCCTCAGCTGTGACCCAGTTTCAACTGGGTACCCACTTTGACGTCAAAATGACGTCTAAGTGGGTACATGTACCTTGTCGCGCAATTCTAGCAAAATGCACGCAAGGTATCATACATATTGTACAGTCTAGCGCGCAGTACAACTGCAATGCGCGAAGCTGGGTACCCACTTTTACATCATACCTCATACTCAAATTTTTTGGTCAACTCTTGACTTTATATGGGAAAATTAGCCAAAATGCATTGATTTCGACTGAAAAAATCATATTTTTAATGTTATTCTTCTAAGAATTCTATTCTCGATCATATATCAAAAAATTTTGTTACCATTGTGTAATCACTTTAAGAAATACGGTCCAAAGGCCACACACAAGACACCACCAAAATATGACCTTTGACCCTATAAAAGGTGGAACACTGGGGGCAGCATCACCCAAAAAACAATAAGGGGTCTAGGTCCACGATACACCTCCATATGCAGGCATGCCAACCTTATAAAATGCACTGCAGTATTTTGAGGGATGAAAAGAGGGGGGGGGGGGGGGTTGGGGGAACAGTATTTTCACCTTTTCTGCAATAGACATGTGTAATAATACAGTTTTTGGACAAAAGTATTTTCTATGAGACTTGCAGCATTTTTTTATAAAAACAGCATAAAATACTGCAAAAAAGGAATGGTTGGCATCTATGTGCATACTAGTGATTACTTGGACGGGAAAGAAAGAAATACAAGTTTGTGAGAAAGATTTCAGTCTTACTTTGTGGCAATGGATATGATGATATTCTGGATGACTTGTCGTATTTCATGTGAGAACTGCTCATCGTTGCTGAGTTTGTGATACCATGGATGCACGTAGTCACGTAGAGTCAGCATCACAACCTAGGATAACAAGATACACAAGGCGATAGCCATAATGTGTCTCACCACGTTCATGAGCAAATCATTCTTGCAGGTAAATTGTAACATTTGAGCTTATTGACCTTTGACCTATATACATGACCTTTGACGGCAAATAACATTTAAGTCCCAGTAACGCATCTACCATTCCAGTTAGATTACAAATGGGCTTATGGTTTGAAAGCTACCAACCCCAGTAGAAACTTGCAGGTAAATTTTAACATTTGACCTTTGACCTACATACATGACCTTTGAACCCTAAATAACATTGAAGTTCCAGTAAGGCATCTCAGCCAGTCCGCAGGTCTGTATGCTAATGAGCAAATAAGCAGGATTCATGTAAATGCTCTCGTGGCAAAATCTTCCACCCTGTCAAATCTCATGAATTATGAGACTTTTTTTCCGGAAGAATTAACTACTTTATCATCAAGTGAAATCATTGGTTGATACACCATTGAAAAGAGTAAATATCACACTTTTACATTTTTGCATTCATTTTGATAACATATTTGGGAAAATATGTGTAAATTAAGGTAAAAAAAGATGCTTCAAAACACAATTCTCTTCCTCTCACTTCTCTTGCAGATTGTGCAAAACTTTTTATTTTGAGCCTAAATATTTACATCAAAATAAAGCTGAAAGTCTGTACTTTCTCAAAATACCATTCTTATTATGTGGGGCACCTTTTAATCAGGTGAAGAGCAAACTTTTCCCAACAAAGTTCAGGACAAGATTTCTTGATTTTTTGATCAGCATGAAATCCAGTGTTCTGAATGGCTGAATAAGGCCAGAAACATTCCAGCGCAGTTGTTTTGAACGGTGACACGACATATGCTCCGCTGACAACTGCTAGGAAAAGTGCGACAAGTGCTCCGCGACAAATGCTCCGGGACAATTGCTCTGCCGACATTTGCTCCGCCGACATTTGCTCCGCCGACATTTGCTCCGCCGACATTTGCTCCGCCGACAATGCTCTGCCGACAAATGCTCCGCCGACATTTGCTCTGCAAACAATTGCTCCACCGACATATGCTCCGAAATGCCGACAATTTGCTCCGCCGACATATGCTCCGCTGACATTTGCTCTGCTGACAATTGCTCCGCCGACATTTGCTCCGCCCACATATGCTCCGAAATGCCGACACTTTGCTCCGCCGACATATGCTCCGAAATGTCGGCATTTGCTCCGCCGAATTATGCTCTGAAAATACAATTGATAATGTGACAACCGCCTCGCCAACAATTTCTCCGCCGAAATATATTCCGAAGACACAACACTTGAACCGGTGACAATTGCCCCATCGACACCATAAATGAATTTGAGAGCTTACTTTTATCATTACAGGTCACTCTACGTACTTCAAATACCATGGCGTTCAGAAAAAATAGTTAGTATTTGAGTAATCAGAGTAAACTACAAAGTAGTAATACTGATAAAAATACTGCGGTATGTCAAAATTGCCCCTTAAAAGTGTTTTAAATAGAATGTAATGTATATATTTCTTCTTGTGTTCAGCTTTTGTAAGTGCGCCTCCCCAACTTTAATAAAAGACACTCTGCTGCCCCTGGCCAGACCAGGCTCATCCCCCCATCCTACGACCTTCTGTAAAACTTACGGAAGCACACATGCACATACGGTGACGCCACATTTGCTTCTGGGATAATTGCCCCTCTCTTAATTTCTCCGTAGACATAGGGTTATGGTTAGGGCTGTAATAGGGGTTTTGGTTCAGAATAATATAAGGATAAGGATTAATCTTAGTGTTAGGTTTCCTTGGGAGCAATTGCCATGGAACCTCACAGACACACCCTTCCCTTCACCCCCAACACTCGATTACAAAATATATAGAAGATTGTAAATTTGGATTACATACAATGGTTCCTGCTCCACCGACAATTGCTCCGCCGAAATATGCTCTGAATAGATGACACTTGCTCGGCGGAAAATTTTACTCCATCGTCTCCTCATCCCATACAATACGTCTTGCCGAATTTCAATAACTCCTCATCTCGTCTTCTTGTCTTCAAATATGTCGACTTGCAGAGGTCCAAAATTCGTCATGTTTTTTTATCCCGTCTTCTCATCCTCTCGGCCTGAATTATCTTGCCATCTCGGTGGCACTTTTAAGATCAATAGTTATTGGTTTCAGTATCCTAAAATGATGTGATGAATTACAGTTTGAAATAATAATATATGACACTGGTGCTAAGATCGATGCAAAAAAAAAACCTCTCCTATAATAAAATCTCTCAATTGTTCTTTTTCTTTGAGTGTAATTTTCTCTAATGGTAGATTTCAAATGTCATGATGAAATGGCCACTGTAATTCCATTGCCATTAGGACATTTTACGAATCAGATGACTCAACAGGAATGATTCCTCATGAACCTCAATGTTTGCTACAACTCAACTTTGTAAGGTTGATCAAATTTCAAAGAATGTTACTGTCACCCACCAGTGGCGTATCTAGGCATATCAGCGCCCGTGGCAAACAATGAAGTAGCGCCCCCCCCTTTCAAGTGCCCAAACGTATCTACATTATGGTGCAAGCGAGGCAGCGAAGCGATCAAGCGGCAAATTCATTATATTTTTTACCCAATAAATTTGGCACTGAAATTCAACATTAGAGAAGATCGAAATTAGATATTGATAAACAGTTTTCTATTTTCTCAGTTTTAAAATTGGAAATAATTAACGAAAACCCTTGAGAAATAGTCGAGGCCCAATAGGCGACAAAAAGTTCAGATTTCTTTTAAACGTTTAGCCTTTGCAAATGCTGTATTATAGGCCATACCAGAGGCGCAGTATTTAGCAAGAGGCAGGTGATAGGCACTTGATAGCGAGCAAAGCAAACACAACTGCACCATCATTTTTCAAATTCTGAACCCCTTTGAAAGGGCTATTAAAAAAAAAAGCTTTTGAGATCCTGAAAGGAAATATATTCATGTGAGGGAGCGACCGAGCGCTAGAAAATGTGGCATTTTAAACCCTCAACTAGATGAATCCTCGACCACGCGTAGTCAAACTTTATGCCTCCGCCATTACCAGATCAGAAATATATGGCACTTCATGTTGATTTATTTTCATTTTACAATGACATCTCTGACCTTGACCTTTGACCTTGTGAGCCCTAAATCTAATGAGACCCTTTCCATATGCATACATGAGCCAAGTTTGAAGTTGAACCGTCACAGAGTTGTTGATTTATCGCAAGAACAAGTTTCATGTATATAATGACATCTATGACCTTTGACCTTGAGACCCCAAAATCTAGTCAGATCATTGTCCTTCCCATGTGCATACTGAGCCAAGTATGAAGTTGATCCATCAAATGGTTGAGTTATCACAAGAACGAACCATTTCTATGTACGAAATGACCTCTATGACCTTTGACCATGAGACCCCGAAATCTAATCAGATCATTGTCCTTCCCATATGCATACAGTACATGAGCCAAGTTTGAAGTTGATCCGTCAAATGGACTGGTTATTGAGTTATTGCGAGAATGAACCATTTCTATGTACATAATGACTTCTATGACCTTTGACCTTTGACCGTGAGACCCCAAAATCTAATCAGATCACTGACCCTCCCATTTGCATACATGAGCCAAGCTTGAAGTTGATCTGTCAAATGATTATTGAGTTACTGAGAGAACAAACCATTTCTATGTACATAATGACCTCTATGACCTTTGGCCTTGAGACCCCCAAATCTAATCATACTGTATCATTGCCCCTCCCATATGCATAAACGAGCTAAGTTTGAAGTTGATCCATCAAACGGTTCTTAAGTTATCGCGAGAACGAAATCCGGACGGACGGACGACCAGAAAACATAATGCCTCCGGCACCCACCTATGGTGGGCGGAGGCATAAAAACTTTATTTCTGATGCATTTACTGCAACCCTTAAAATAATATGATTTTTCTTCATTTTCTCCTTTTTCCTTTTCTCTTTTGCGTTTTTTGCACCTCCTCCAAGTGCCAACCCTTATTAGATGTTAGATCTCTTTCAAATGTTTAACCTTTCCACATGTAAATGCTGTATTAGGCCACACTGGGGGTAGCATTATTTCGCAAGAGGCAGATGAAACCTACATGACAGCGAGCAAAACAACGACAACTGCATCATTAAAATTCTGAACCCCTTTTAAAAAGATTGTTTAAGAAATATTATAGGGGGCATGAAATTAGGTGATTCTAAGAGGACATGATCGTGCAGGGGAGCTTTAGAAAAATTTTGCACATTGAACCCTCAAAAAACCTATTTCTGATGCATTTACCCTGCGAATGCGGGGGTGCAAAAGTGTTTTTGAAAAATATAATTTTTCTTCATTTTCTTTTTTTTTCTTTTTCTCTTTTTGCGCAGAGCAATTGCCAGCGGAGCAAATGTCGTATAAATTTTAGAGCATATTTGAGCGGAGCAGGTTCGGCGGAGTAGTAGTCAGGGGAGCAATTATTTGCGGTGGAGCAAATGTCGTCATTTCGGAGCATATGTCGGCGGAGCAATTGTCAGTGTAGCAAGTGTCGGCGGAGCAATTGTTGGCAGAGCAAATGTCGGCGGAGCAAATGTCGGCGGAGCAATTGTCCCGAAGCATTTGTCACGGAGCACTTGTCAAAATTTTCGGAGCAGTTGTCGGCGGAACATATGTCGGCGGAGCATAAGTCATGGGACAAGGAGTGTGACCTTTAGTGACTCAGCAAGTGACCGTTAGGATTCCAGGATGAGTGTGGGGTCTGAATGGACCAATCACAGAGCACTATTTATGGTTTTGGGCTGACAATTGCACTTGGTCTGTGTAAAGTGTGCTCTTGGCCTGATTAAATTGCATCATGTGTTAAAATTTGTATTTTAATTAAGCATAGACATTCAGCTTTGTGGTCATAAGAAAATTATTTGGGGCTCAAATATAAACAAGCCAATAGCAAGATTGTGTCTCGCCCACCCGTGACTAAATAACACGAAAGTTTCCCCAAGTACATCTCTAACCAAGTTTGATGTCACAAGAAAGTCTTGCAGGTAAACTTTAATGTTTGACCTAAAATGACCTTTAACCTTATAATAATAATAATAATAATTAGACCATTTATATAGCGCAGTCACTATGTAAATATACTCTACTGCGCTGTAGTGTAACAGAGCTCCCAACAATGCTACTGCTCAAACAAATTAAACAATTATGCATATAATACAATTAACCAAAAACTTCTGAAAAAAGATGAGTCTTCAATAAATGTTTGAAGATGGTAACAGTTGGTGCTTTTCGTATTTCCAGTGGTAATTTGTTCCAAAGCTTTGGAGCAGCGCAACTGAAAGCACGATCCCCAAGAGTTACTTTTGTTCTTAAGTGAGGCAGCTTTAGAAGCAGCTTATCCTGTGTACTTCGTAAGTTATGTGACCTGACGGCACAATAGCATGAATGTACCCCTAGTGCATCTATCACCCAAATTTGGTTGCTATTGCAGCAACATGTGCCTTCGATGGGCGAGACAAAAACCTTACAAAATGGCAACTTTTGGCAGGCAAAAAAAAATCATTTTTGTATCGTTTTTTAGATCAACAATTGCACCTCTTCTTCCAAATTTTCAATGAATTCAAACACATGACATAAGAGATTGATTATTCATCTTTACATGGATATCAAAAACATCAAATTTGATAAAGTATTAGAGCAGCAAGGGCCAAATTGACAGTGGTGTTCTGACAGGTCCTAACTCATTCAATATGCAGAGCCTGTTCCATTCATGCATACCAGTTACGTGAAAGAAGCCACTTTTTGTGGACCTGCGGACAGAATGATCTACCATCCAAGTTTGGTTACAAACGGGCTTGTGTTTCAGTAGTTACTAATCCCAGCAGAAACTTCCAGGTAAATTTTAAAATTTGACCTCACTTCATCTTTGACCTACATACATTACTTGACCTTTGACCTCCAAATAACACTGAGGTCCCTATAGAGTATCTACCATCCAAGTTTGGTAACAAACAGGCAAATGGCTGAAAAGTTATTCAAGTTTCACAAGCATCATTGACAGATGACAGACGGACGGATGCCATTAAGGATCCCTTAGCCTCACTTCACCTCAGTGGCTTGACAATAACTGCTAATTTACGAGCATGCAAAGACTCGAAGACTTGTGGATATTTGCTGTCAAAAATGAGCTACACATTGACACAAGGTAACACAGATTCAGCATGATTTGCGACCTACATGTAGCAAGATACACAAAATCAATTAATCAAATGAACATGCTAAGATTCAAAGCCATTTTACTTGGGGATGTTTGCTATAATATGTGAGCTGCACATTGTCATGTACAGTCAGCATCACATCCTGCTGTTTTCCATTTCAACAACTAAAATATATTTTTCAATAGCGAAAATGGAAATTTTTCTTGTAGGGCAACTTTATATTTTTAAAAGGGCCTCCTTCAAAAATTTTATTTTTTGTGTTTTGTTGATTTGATTTGGCAAATGAAATGATTAATACAAGCATTTAAAAGAATAGTTTTTATTGCTCTTGCTGTGGTTTAGGTCCTACATGTATCAGCCCTATAGAGGATGGATAAATGAGTAAAGGCTCAATCAGATATCCAGTAGCAAACTCTCACACTTTTCATACCAAGACACTTATGATAATGAGGTGCACATAATGTCAATAATGTTAAAAATAAGAGAGCTTTTGCCAAATTTGGGCAAATGTAGTGACGTCATAATTTGTGCACTAAAAACTTTATAAGAACTTGAGTGGTCCACACCTTTTTGCCAACAGGAGGCAAAAAGGATATTTTCTGCCTTGATTGTTTTTTGTTTTGTTTTGTTCTTTTGCTGCCTCGTAAACCAATAAACAACATGCAAAATAATGGGGAGGTTTTCATATGTGATCAAGCCATTAAAGAACAAACCTACCTCTTGGAGTTGGTCGTCTATTATACTAGCTCCAGTCAGTCTCTTGTCGCTTTTGTACCGCCTTGGCTCAACTTGCATCTTTTCTACAATCTACAGCAGTTTTAAAGGACATAATGAAAACAAATCAGTAATACCATACACCATTTCTCAAACATTTTCATAAACTAAACTCAAGATTGATTTCCTTCAGTACAAACTTTGTGTTTTAAGACAAAAAATTATGAGCAGTGAATAATCATATCCTAATTATGACAATCGAATAATAATATCATCATCAAGGTATGAATTAATAACCATAACAGAATAATTGCAGTTTCAGAGTCATTACACCCTATTAGCAAGCTGGGTCCAATATGTGCTTTGTAATGTCATCCTTTATTTTTATGTACAAAAAAAAATTACACCTTAATAAAGCTTAACTAATAGAAGCTTACATGTAGGTAAAGTATGTTGAGATTGATTGATACATGGAAGCGGTACACAAATCTTTATAAAAAATTTTTTAAAGGGAATTCGGTACACTTGAAACATCTATGATAGAACTCCATGAACAACAGTACCTGTCTCCCTCCGATACTCTCTTCACGTAACTGGGTTGCTGGGGTAATGGCAGCCAAGATGGCCATCGAGTCCAAGGCTGCAGGTCCATTGTACACTATCCACATAGCCCTGTTGTTGCAAAAAATATGAAATCAACTTGGTGGTCCTGCCTTCCTTTTCACATTATATAAGAAGAATCCTCAAAATTGTCATATGCTTATAAGTACCAAGTACAAACCTTCCACTATATTTATACTGTAGTATACATGAACTGAAAAGAATCAATTCCTCCTCTCCTATCCCCCCCCCATGCTGCCAATTTGAAGAAGTAAAGCTGATCAAATATGGCTTCAAATAATTCAGTAATGAATGGGTTAACCTGAGAACGACATTAACAAGAAGAACATATCCTCCACGATATCAACTCATCATGCATCAATTTCAATTCAGAGCTAAGTATTGATAACGTGCAATCACCAAAAAACATTTTGCTTCATACACGTATGTTTAATACAGGGTTCACTTACTATTCCAGAGATGCCAGCAAACCCCCCCCCCCCCCATTTTCAAGTTTTGTGGTATTTTATGTCTGAAAAGAAGTATTATGAGTGGAAAAAGATTACATCCTACTTTACACCCATAAAACTGTAAAGTAACTAAAGTTCAAAGAAAACAGTGTTTTTATGTTTTGGTTGAAACTTGCAGTATTTTCCCTAAAAAAAATAGTCCAAAATACTGCACAAAAAAGAACAATTGGCATCAGAACTATTCTATTCAAAACTGGAGCTTCAAATGTCACTATGATTTAAAGACAGCCCGTCCCTTTTGCAGACCCAATTCTAAAAGTTCCCTGACTCTGTCATCGTTTGAGAGAGAAAGGATATAACCTATCCCTGAAATTGACAAAGCGTGAAATTCGGTTTTAACTAGCTCAGCCGCGCTCAGCTCACGGCCACAAAATAATCTTTGATAATTCATCAGAGCTTTCTTTTTTCGTACCACGAAAAAAAGACCTGAAGATTCGAGATAGTGCACAACGAAAGGATTCACGTTACAGCGCCGCTATATTATGTACGATACATGTTGTGGCCGTGAGCTGAGCGCGGCTGAGCTAGTTAGCTATATACAGCTGGCTGCGCTACTGCCGGTGAGCAGTTCCGACTTGCTTATTCAAGGTCCGTAGCCAGATTTTCATTTCACAATAATAACTTAAGCAATGTATGACCGTAAGATCAAATGAACAGTGTCAGAAGGGCATATCCTAAACTCATGCCAAGTTGTATGGATTTTCGTCGATTTTACAAAAGGGACGAGTTACGTTTAAAAGATATTACTACATGTAGTTGTAAATATACTCTCGCTGAACACACATTTTTAAAAGTGAGTATACTGTGCACAGTAAACAGGTTGACATTTATGGGCATGAATTAGGATACATGGAACCCAACTGTGAATTTGATTCTTTACCTTTTCGTGAGTCTTCTTTTATCCTTTATTTTCTTATTACTTTTTAAACAATTAACCCACAGAATGCCTGGTAAAATTCTGTGGGTTCATTTTATACATTCTATATAGCTGTACACAAGTATTTTTAAGTGATTAGTACAACTTAATGCTCAGAAAGTATATGTATGCACATACCAGGGTATAGTGTACATGTACATGCATGTAACATTTACAAGTACCAAAGAGAATATATAGGAAATTACAGGTAAAGACAACATGCCCATGTAATTGTGATATCAACAATCACCGAACACATGTTTAACCACTCAATTATTTATCAAATTAGCATTGGTCGTCTGCAATAGGAAAAAAACTTGTTTTAATAATAGGTGTAGCCTTCTGCCTGGTTTGTAGTGTGTGTATATCACATGTGCAAATAAGAGCAAATTGGTCTGAAAGTTTAAATGTGTGTACAAGTACATGTACATGTGTACAGTGAGTTGAAAGGCTAATAGAAATTTCACACTGTAAGCGGAGAGTTATCCCACTAAATTTCCTGCACACAGTGCACATGTACTTAGCTCAACATTATACAATTTTGGTTCACATTGTTGGGAGAATTTCCCCAAATAGAAAGGTCTAATTTCTACTTGTGATACTCTCCTCCTGTACAGGTTTGCATTTGGAGCCCCCAATCCTGATGGAGAAGTAATTTCTGAACTTAAGGTATTTACTAAGACAATTCAGGCAGTATCCGTCAAAGAAAAAAACACTGAAAAGCTGGACACAAGCCACTCTGCAGTTTCCACATGTGGCAAATGACTAACACTCCCTCCCCCCCCCAAAAAAAAAAAAATAAATAAATAAATAAAACAAAATGAATAAATGAATAAAAACTGATGAATCTCCACTTTACAATCATTTTAAGCACACAATATACTCAAGAAATGATCCCAATATAGAGCTGGTTCCATATACTAGTAGAATGGATGAAAACATCCATGAAATTATATTCATCTGGTTATCCAAGTACCTGCACAATAAACATGGTTATAAATACACTGTATATGGTATGCATGTACATCATAAACTTCAAAGTATACAAATTACCCACAGACTTTTTGTTTTGTACATTATAATTAGGGGTTCAATATTACCATACACTATATCAAAAAATATGAGCTCCAAATATTACATATTCTATAAAAAATATATTGTGAGTTCAAATAAACGCTTAATCAACATAAAAGTGACTAGTAGGAAGACTAGTTGATTTACACATACACACAACATGCATCCATGTTTCATAATGGTCTTACTGTAAGTTATCCTTTAACTTTAACCATTATCCCCTTTTACGCCACGTAAAGTTTGTGGGGATTATTTCACACAAACTACACTGTACCTGTACACAAATAATTTCTTTCAGGTGATTGATACACTTTTGTATATTAGACTACATTGTACAAAATGAGCTTTGTAGGAAATGTTGATATTATCGACCTACTATCATATTCCAATGTGATACACCCCCCCCCAAAAAAAAAAAAAAAAACCAACAACAACTAAAAACGTTTTGATGGATATTCCATGTATTTATATCATCATTATGTTTTACATGATTATACCTACCCAGCTGCAAAAGCTAGGATGCAAGCGATGAGCACCAATGGGTAGCTGAGACCAAACGTAGCCAGGAATAGGGCGAGAGCAAGCCCTATCCAGCCAATTCCTACATGGCCCCCCTGTGAACAGAACAAGAAAAAAGACATTCTCACTTTACTTCAAATATCATAACTCTTGGGTTGAATTATCTTTACACACAAAAAAAGATCTTAGTTATCCTGGTGTTTCAGGTATTTTCTTTCTTTTTTTTTGTTTTTGCTTCTTCTCCTTCCTCTTCTTCTACTTCTCCACATTCTTCTTCCTCCTCCTCTTCTTCTTCTTCTTCTTCTTCTTCTTCTTCTTCTTCTTCTTCTTCTTCTTCTTCTCCTCCTTCTGTTTCCTCTTTTCCAGCTCCTCATTCTTCTCCTCCTCCTCCTCCTTCTTCTTCTTCTTCTTCTTCTTCTTCTTCTTCTTCTTCTTCTTTCCCTCTTCTTCTTCTTTCCCTCTTTTTCTTCTTTCCCTCTTTCTTCCTTCCTTTTCTTCTTCTTCTTTCCTTCCTTCCTTCCTTCCTTCTTTTAAAAATGCACATCCTGAAATTTGAAATGAATTTTCCAAAAAAAATTTTTCAAGGTATTATAAAATGAGACATTTTATGACCTGCAACTTTCGGAATCAATTTCCAAAATAACTTTCAGGGCACGAAACTTTTACGCAAACGAGAATATACAATGTTGTCTTTCAAATATTTCTTTCTTCAATATGAACCTTGTGCAGTATATGAGTTTTAGGGTTTACAGTATATGTACACATATATTTACATGCAATTGGATATATGGAAAATTGAAGAGCTTAGATATCCCCATCCATAAGATCAGATACAGATTACATGTATATTTACAGTGTAAAATAATGATAAATTCCAATACAAGTATGTACATGTATACCAGCACATTAGAATTCTTTCTAAGTTCATACAATGACATGCTTTGAAGATCAATGTACAATGAATAAAGCCACGCAATATCAGGATCATTTCTATACTGAAGGAAGGAAATACCTGAGATAACAGATAGATGCCATTATATTCCACATACTAAGGATGTTGCCGTAGGATTGGTCAAAAGTGAATCACATGATAAAGTGTAGTTTTGCCATCAATCACCACCCGTTAAGAAAAGTTCGTGACCCCTAAGTGTTGGCAGTTTTTGTGTTTCGCTGATCACTTCAGCCCATACATTCACAACGCGTTATCAATAGTTTGGGGTGCACGCAAAATAAAAGTGCGTGACCCCTGTGATGAATCTGCCAAAAAATTTTGCCAACATAATTCTCTGCTTGCACAAACCAAACCGTACACGGATATACAGGCCATTGCACACACGCAGTGCGGCAATTACAAGTTTTCTTCCTTTGTGATGTCACAATACCTAGCTAGAGCCAAAGCAAGCTAGAGCTAAGAAGGTTATAGGCTAGGCAGTTGTTGAAACTTCTGGGATAGGCTGGAGTGAATTCATCACTAATTTACAGTTACAGCAAATCAAGTACATTGTTCGCACTACATGTAACATGCCAATTCAATGAAAATGCACATTTTCCTCGTACTCAACCAGGTCGTCAATTTAGAATTCACATTTACATGGACAAGGTAACCACCCCCCCCCCCCTCCCCAAGAGATGTACATGTAGTCTGGCTTCCAGGATGTACGGGTTTCTAATTGCTATCAATGAAAATGAGTTTACGAGCACTACTGAACATGAAAATGGTTTAAAGTGAAAAGAATATCAGCCATATTCATACGATGCACATGATACAAAAGGTAATTTTCGTTACTTATCATTGCTACAATTCATGTCTCACTCAATACCATTTCAAGATAAATATCCCAGATCAATCTTGTAGTTGAATATGACCCCGGGGGATATGTCTCATTGAGGCCTGTACATCATCCACATAAATCACTATCTGAAGAGCACCCTAAACGGGGATTAAAGTAGGACGGAAGTAGGAGTGATTCTAATACCCTAAACAGAGAAATAATGTATTACATCTCCAATTTTTATACCCTTAACAGGGATTTTTAATGCAAGGATTGCATCATAATCTCCTTATTTAATAATCTTTTCCCAGATTTTCCTGATTTTGATACCCTTACCTGGATCCCCGTTTTCCCCGCCTGGTGCTGAAAAAACAACCCTTTTTCTACGTTTTTGTTTACACGGATAATGTACAGGCCTTGATGAGATATATCCCCCCGCAAATATGACAGAATGTACATTTGTTCTTGTAAACCAAATGTAGGCTGTAGGCCCTCAAAGTTAGCATGAATGTGTTTGAGACATTCATATGAAGCAGTAATATAATTCAATTTGTCTCTGAGTGCTGATTATTCCTTTCAAATCAGTTGCCATATAGGGGGTGGCTTTGTGTTGTGACTGTATCTATGAAAATATCACAAAACACCCTACATTTGCATGGAGGACATGTACACGTAATTGAGTTGATGGCTACAAGATTCCACTTGTGAGATGGGCACGCATGCTGTGCTCATTATCATTATTATCTCCATCACATTGTACAAGAAGATGAGATGGATAGCACTTGCTGCATGAAAATGTACACTCTTGAATTCATACGGGGTCATTCCACGAGCTCGATACCCACGAGTCATACGGCCCATGAGCTAGACACTAAGTAAAATACATGTATGCCCAGTTACGTAAATTAAGCCCACGAGCTAGACAATACCAATGAACTAGCGGTGGTTCACGGGTGAAAGCCTGAAATGTTGTTGCGGTGAAACACTGGGTCAAATGCTGATTGAATGTCAAAGGTCATGTTTTGTTTCCAGTCATACATGAGTTCGTCTTTAGCTTGTCAGGGCATCATGTACTTTCACTACTTTCGGCCACTGTGCCAGCAGGAAACACAAATTCATCAGAACATTCTCGCCAGTATGAAAAGAATTTTCACTGGTTCACAGTTGGAAGCAGCGTGAAAGGGGCACAACTTCCAATACATGTCTACTTTATCTTCAAATGCCTACAAAGGTGTTTTGGAGTATTGAAATACTGAATGCTACTGGATAGGATCATAGGGAAAATGATGTGAAATTGTGAATATTGAGTTGAAGGCATTGACTTCTGACTGATTATTTTATTTTTTGTTGTTGTCATTTTGAATGCTTCCACAGCTTAATGTGTATATGTAGTTGCTTGAACTTTCTATTTGAAATGGAAATTTACACCCAAAATCATAAGTTTATTTTTTTGACATCTTGAATGTAAATACATATATACTGCATATGAGACCATAAAATAACCATGTTAGGTCTACACTGCTCATAACATTTACAAAATAATGTAGGACATTATACCCCACGTCCCCACGTTTAGACTACATGTACATGTACATGTAGGTCCAGTTTATCAGGAAAAGTCCCGCTAAGTAGGACTTTCCCGGCAATCCCATAATGTGAACGCTCGCCAGGACTTTTCCTAGTGGTCCCACCAAACTTGATAGTTTTGGGGGACAAAATCTTGAGGGGAAAGTGACCTTGGACTCGTAATTGATATCCCACATCTGTTTTCATCAAATGTGCACATGCATGAAATGAAGTGGCATTGTGTCGTAACACACTTCCGAAATCACTTCAGCCGTGACTGTCTCCGGAAAGCAGGGGCATTTGAGGATAGTGTGGACGGTCAGTCATAAAAGTAAAAGACCTCTCCAAACTGTCCCGGTAAACAGGACCTAGTCTGAATGCGGGATGAATGATGTTTGTGCAATAACAAATCCATAATTGACATAGTTCTACAGCCTAATGCAATAATTTATTTTTAAAACTGTCAGTCACAGGTGTTTGCAGGCTCCCCAAGCTTTCTGTCCAATATCCATTTCACTTCACAGATCAATATCATTCTGATGTCCAATAGTAATTCAAATCCATTACATCTAGCACTTTATTTGTTTGCTGATCCTTCTCATTTGATTCTTGATGCGATATTGAGAAGTACATGTTAAAGCTGGTATTTTCGGGTAATTACATTTTCGCTCTGTGTCCCGATAACATATCGCAGGTTCTTAAATTCGCACTGCACAATTATTCACTTGCAAAAGTGCAAGATATGATTTGATATTTCAATGCGTACATGTATGAAATCGTGACAATAGTTTCTAGAATTCGCGCTTGAAAAAATAGCGCGAAATCCGCGAAAATTAATGTACTGGGAATATTTTTGCATTTACAGTACCCAGAAGAAGTTCCCTTCATGCATTTGGGCTTGGTCGCTCAATTGATAGAGCGTCCACCTCATGAACAAGAGGTCCCGGGGGGGGGGGGGGGGGGGGGGGGGGGGGGGGGGGGTGGGCACTCGACCCCAAAAGTGACGGGGATGTGCCGCGGGCAAGACAAAAAACGGGGGCTTTGGAACGGGTTTATTGTGAAAAGGAGGGTCTTCAGAACGGGCTTCGGAACGACAAATGTTTGTGAAAACGGGGGTCTTTGGAACGGTTCCCTGCGTGTGAGTGCGCGGCCAGGTGCGTGCTCTTACGCAGAGGTGATGGTCGGACAGCGCGCGCTGGCTGGCCTACGTGCGAAATGGTGCGGGCCGCTTTTCACCAAAAATGAAGCTCATTCAACAGAGAAATTCGGTCGGAACGGCGAAACGAAAAACATGCTGCTTTGGAACGGATTTCTTTCTTTTTTCTCGATAAGAAGAAAATGCTACGCTTTGGAACGGAAATCGACGCCTGAAAAAGGAGGTCGTCAAAGCGGCACGTCCCCGTACCACCAATATATGTGAGTGCCCCACCCCCCCCACCCCCCGGGGGAAGGTCGTGGGTTCGATTCCTGAAGTGGCTACCCTGGGTAAATAAGAGTTATTATTATTATTAAGTTGACAGTTTGGACGGAAAAGACAGTGATTTTTAACTTTCCATATGCTGCTAATTTAAGGATTTTTATGCTTATTTCCTCCTTTAAAAATTCAGCATCAAATGACATTAGTTAGCATTTGGCATCTGTCAGGTGTTGTTACATCAGGTGAATATCAATTTTTCTTCTCATTCTTCTTAAGTGAGAGACAAGCCTACACATAGGCCTACATATAAAGTACAATATACTGCGACCTACAATTGGGGAAAAGTCATCCACCTCTCCCCTGCCCATGGTTAATAAGAGTTAACGAAAGGCCCCTTCAGTCTATTAATTCATCTTTCATTCTTTTTTTCAACCGTGCAAAATACATGTAGTTAGGTTTGTCAGTTTGACAACACATATCATCATCAAAATGCCAATAAGAAATTCCCAAAATACATATATACGGGGTCCGCCCGCGAGGCCGAAGGCCCGCGAGACCGAAGGCCCGCGAGACCGAAGGCCCGCGAGGCCGAAGGCCCGCGAGACCGACTTTTTTTTTTTTTTTTTTAAATCTTATTTTCCTTCATCAGGTGCCGCGGTCGAGTGGTTTAAGGCGCCTTGTTGCAGCGGCGTAACAGGTGCCTGTTATCAGAAGGGGGGGGGGGGGCAGAGCCAAATATATCCCGGTAACTCCGTCTAGAATTAGTGGCGTAGCTAGGATTTCATTTTATGGGGCGGTAGTGAGCACGGGAAGCGCGTTCCCAAGGGGGGGGGGGGGTGCAGGGAGGGGGGAGTGTCCCCCGTGAGAAGCGCGGAAGCTCCGACGTTCCTTTGAATCGTTCCTTGTCTGCTCCCGCTCATCTTAAGACGTCCTCCGCCTGTTATCGGGGGGGGGGGGGTGGGGGCAGAGCCAAAATGTCCAGAATCAGTGGCTTTGCTAGGATTTCATTTTAGGGGGCCGTGGTGGGCATGCGAATCGTGCGAAACACTTACTGAGCGCGCGAAACGGGCTCTCTGGGGAGGGGGGGGGTGCACGCGAAACACTTGCGAAACACTTAATACTGAGCGCGCGAAAGGCTCTCCCTATAAGGGGAGTTTTCCCCCTCCCCGCGAAGCACGGAAGCTCCGATGTTTTCTTCGAATTGTTCCTTGTCTGCTCTTGCTCTTCTTACGTTTTTCCCCTTCTTTTTCTTTCTGTTTTTTTTTTTTTGTTGGCGTTTTTTTTTATTTGGGGGGGGGGGCGCGACTGCCCCCGCGTTTTTTGCTACGAGGGTGTAATCAATTAATAAATATAGATGTTCATTTATTTATTCATCATTCATTCATTCATTCATTCATTCATTCATTCAGCTATTCATTAATATTGATTCCTTTTTTAATATCAATTTTCTGAGATAAAAATTCAGCTTCTGCCGGAGTATTAACTTATAAGACTTGGAATAGTTTGCAAAAATGCTTTTCATGATACTACGAAATCGGACACCCCATCCCGTCTCTCACTTCATCGTCTAACGAAATCATGCCAAAGTCTCTGAAGAAATCTACACAACCGTGGTGAAACCAAAAAATGTTACAACAATTAGAACATAATTCTTAATGAACTGATGAACCAAAATACAGTGGTGCCGCATCCGAAGTGGGCTGTTGCAAATTACAAGCTTTTCTTTTTTAAAAGAAATATTCTAACCCTATTTTGCATATAAACGCACACACTCATCCCACGCACTGAGAGACACAGAGCACGCTCAAATAAATTGAATATTCTTCTAAGTTCTTTTCATCTATACTTTTCTCACAGCTCATTTTACTTTCAATTTCTCCTATCGTTCCTCTTGACATTCCCTCCTCTCTGTCTCTTACTCTCTCTCCCTCTCTGTTCTCTTCCAATTAAGTTAACATCTTGATTCCTAAATAAATGCCCCTCTCTGCACCCCCCCCCCCTCCCCAGAGAGCCCGTTTCGCGCGCTCAGTAAGTGTTTCGCACGATTCGCATGCCCACCACGGCCCCCTAAAATGAAATCATAGCAACGCCACTGATTCTAAACTTAGTTACCGGGTATTATTTGCCCCCCCCCCCCCGATAACAGGCAGAGGACGTATCAAGATGAGCGGGAGCAGACAAGGATCGATTCAAAGGAACGTCGGAGCTTCCGCTCTTCTCGCGGGGGACACTTCCCCCTCCCTGCACCCCCCTTGGGAACGCGCTTCCCGTGCTCACTACCGCCCCCCTTTACTGAAATCCCAGCTACGCCACTAATTCTAGACGGAGTTACCGGGAAATATTTGGCTCTCTCCCCCCCCCCCCCCCCCCCCCCCCCCCCTCTGATAACAGGCACCTGTTACGCCGCTGTAACAAGGCGCCTTAAACCACTCGACCGCGGCACCTGATGAAGGAAAATAAGATTTAAAAAAAAAAAAAAAGTCGGCCTCGCGGGCCTTCGGTCTCGCGGGCCTTCGGCCTCGCGGGCCCTCGGTCTCGCGGGCCCTCGGTCTCGCGGGCCTTCGGTCTCGCGGGCTGTCACCATATATACATGTAAATGGTGATCTCCACTTTCAAAATTAAGACAGTTCTCTCTTCTTCTTTTTTCTTTTTCTCCTTCTCTTTCTAATCCTTCTTTTTATTCTTCCCCTCCTCCTCCTCTTCCTCTTCCTCCTCCTCCTCCTCCTCCTCCTACCTCCTCCTCCTCCTCCTCCTCCTCCTCTTCTTCTTCTTCTTCTTCTTCCTTTCCCTATTTGATAATTTTTCATGAAACTTCATTATTTAACAGTTTTATGAATACACATGGGCAATTAAGCCTTTCAAGAAAGCTTAATTGCCCTTTAAACTGGATGGGTACTACTTTAAGTTGATGGATCAGCATTGAGCTATTCACAAGCACACATGCTACCCAGGTCATCAATTTTCTTTGAAGTTTGATTAATTACAGTCAAGTTTCTATAGAACATTTGTGAATGCCATTAACTACACTACATCAATCACCACATACCTATACTAAAATTTTCAATATAGGCACAAGACCACAATTGGATGAACCATTGGTTTGTAAAGGTGCAAATACATACATACATGTAGATCTCTGTGAATAGTAAAGTTCAAGAGTTGACAGTTGACACCAAAATACAGGGCTCTTTAACCCTTTTCTTCCTGAAATTCTCCCATACCTCACCTTCCACCAAAGATTCTAAGCCCTAATGGCTCAACAGCTCCTACAATGTGACAAGCAATTGCCGTTAACAATTTTGGCTAAAATATCCAAGATCTTCAACTTCAAATACCCTATACATTGTATGTACATGAACATGTGTGCGTACTAGTGTGCTAGTATGACTATTAGTCCAAATTTGTTGCCAGTGATGTATTGGAAACACATGTAATTGAAGAATCTTCGGGAAGGAAGTTATTTTCAGTTTTCTTTATGCATTTGTAATCATAGAAATTTCTAGAAGAGAAATCATTATTCATAGTTTGTTGTAATGAATAACACACAAAGAATTATAGTACTGGGTAATTAAAGTAGATATTCACTGATTTTAAAAAACAAGCCAATAGCCATAATGTGTCTCGCCACATCCGTGTGCAATCATTCTTGCGGTTAATTGTAATTTGACCGCATTTGTTTGACCTTTGAACTACAAGCATGACCTACATGTATGACTACAACTAACATTGAGGTCCCTGTAAGCCATCTACCATCCAAGTGAGGTTACAAATGGGCGTATGGTTTGAAAGTTACCAACCCCAGTAGAACCTTGCAGGTAAATGTTAACATTTGACCTACATATGTGACCTTTGACCCCTAAATAACATTAAAGGTCACTGTAAGGCATGTACCATCGAAGTTTGGGTACAAATGGGCTAGTGGTTCAAAAGTTACTAACCCCAGTAGAAAGTGTTAACATTTGACCTCATTTGACCTTTGACCCACATACATGACCTCTGACCCCCAAAATTACATTGAGGTCCCTATAGAGCATCTACCATCCACGTTTGGTTCCAAACAGGCAAACGGTCGCAAAGTTATTCAAGTTTTATACTCACTTGACATTTGACCTACATATATGACCTTTAATCTCCAAATTAAATTCAGGTCCCAAGTTTGGTTACAAATGGGCTAATGATTCAAAAGTAAGTTACCCCAGTAGAAAATGTTAACATTGGACCTCATTTGACCTTTGACCTATATACATGACCTATGACCCCCCCCCCCCCCCCATTACACAAGTCCCTATAGAGCATCTGCCATCCAAGTTTGGCAAACTGTCGCAAAGTTATTCACATTTTATACTCATTTGACCTTTGACCTACATATATGACCTTGGACCCCCAAATCACACTGCGGTCCCTATAGAGCATCTACCATCCAAATTTGGTTCCTAACGGGCAAACAGTTGCAAAAAGTTATTCAAGTTTTATAAGCGTTACAGACGGACGGACGGATGCTGCTAAGGATCCCTTAAAGTGATTACACAATGGTAAATTTTTTTTTGATATATGATCGGGAATAGAAGAAGAATAACATTAAAAATTTGATGATTTTTAGTCGAAATCAATGCGGTTTGGCTAATTTTCTCGTAAAAAGTCAAGAGTTGACCAAAAAATTTGAGTATGAGGTATGACGTAAAAGTGGGTACCCAGCTTCGCGCATTGCAGTTGTGCTGCGCGCTAGACTGTACAATAGGTATTATACCTTGCGCATTTTGCTAGAAGTGCGCGACAAGGTACCCACTTTGACGTCATTTTGACGTCAAAGTGGGTACCCAGTTGAAACTGGGTCACAGCTGAGGGGTCAAAAATATCCTGAAATCTTACCACATTTTGGGGTTTCCTTGGCAACACGACTTTTAAAAAAACTTTAGGCAGATAATTTTCTGCTAATAAAATCATGCTCTTTTAAATGAGCTAACATTGTTTCAGCATAGGGTACCCCCTTTAACCTCACTCAACCTTCAGTGGCTTGACAAAAATGATTCAATATTGCATCTATAGCTGAAGCTTTGATTGGACGGACGGACACCGCAAAGGATCCCTTAGTCTTGCTCCACCTCGGTGGCTCAACAAAAATGCTAAAATACATCCCCGACATATAGCACCTGAAGAATTCTCCGAAAGCTGCTGAGATGCATGACATCACAGGCAGTGGCGGCACCAGGATTGTTAAAGTGGGGGGGGGGCAAATGGAGGGCAAAAGAAATGTTGGGGGGGGGCAGGGGCAGTCAAATTTTTTTTGCGTGGATGGAAAAATCGAGCGTGAAGCACGAGTTTTAGTCGCCGGCGTAAATCCACTTTGAGGAGTGGGGGGGGGGGGGGAATAATTGAATTTTTGGACAATTTTTTTTTTCCCTCTTACACACATTTTAATATCAATTTTGCGAGCGAGCGAACAAAAAATAACCGCTTTTTTGGTGTTTAATCGCATTTTCAAATAGATATTCTGAAATATGACGAGCGAGCCAAAAATGGCCACTTTTCTTGTTTTTAATCGCATTTTAGAAAAGAAATTATAAAATATGATGGGCGAGCGAAGTGAGCGAGTCAAAAATAACCACTTTTTTTTGTTTTCAATTGCATTTTCAAATAGAAATTCTAAAATATGATGGTCGTTTGTAATAGATATTCAAAATTTTTACTAACTGATAAATCAAAATATATTTTCCTCCTTAATTTAATGGAGCAAAGATATTGATCAAAACTAGATCATAAACTGAACATTTACATTACAAACTAATAGTGTGCAAGGAAGCCCACAGGGACTGAGTGAGAAAATTTTCAAAAAGTTTTGAAGAGTGGAAAATGGTATTTTAGAGCGCTTCACAGCTTGAATATGATGCTTACGACAACATCTACTGTTGGGATGGGATGGGGGGCCATTTTGGCCCCCCCCCATGATCTCAGCCGTGGATCGCCAGATCGGCACGAAACTTGGCATGGGGGTAGAGAATGATGTAATCTACAAGGCTATATGGTTAGATTTCATCAAATTGTTTTTTTTATTTTATATGAATTAATTTAAGCTAATTTATGCGAGAAATTATAGTTTTGGCTATATCTCACTGAATAAAGCTTTAGGAACAATGATTTTTGGTACCAATGTTTTTCATAACATTCACATCGACTCCCTTACCAAAAAAAAAAAAAAGGGTTATCATTTTTTTTGTTATGTATTCTATTGTTTTGCAAATTCCTTATGTATTTCTTTGTTTTTTTAAATGTCTTTGTGTGCGTGTGGGTGCATGTGGGTGTGAGTGTGTGTGTGTGTGTGAGAGAGTGTGTGTTTGATGTTTCTCACTATTTTAGAGAGAGTAATTATTCTTTCCTGACAGTATTTACATAATTTTGAAGTTTCTAATTTTGCCCATAGGTTTGTACACAGTCATATACAAAAATAGTGAAATTTTAACGACTTGCGTTCGTGATCGTAATCTGACACTGGCACCGTAGGTCCGATCGACATAAATTTGGTATCAAAACGTGCGGGAAGGATCAGAGAAAAAAGTCATTGAATCTCAGATTGATACATCTAGTTGTTGCGGAGTAAAAAAATTCAACAGGGGGGGGCCATTGTGGCCCCCCCCCCCGATATATTAGGGTTAAGCAGTCTCTTGTAAACAAAATAAGACACCATTGTATTTTCAGCTGCATACGTACGTTCAGCATTTTAAGAGGGAAGGAATACCGTCCATGCTATCATTCCACGGTGCTTTTCAATTTAAAAGTGTGGTTTCTTTGATTGTTCATGGTCCCTTATCCTGTTCATCACACTTGTTCCTAAAAAGGACAGGAATCCCTTACTCATTAAGAATTTTCGTCCTATTACATATTAACTGTTGATTACAAAACATCAACAAAATGTTTAGCAAATCCCTTAAAATTTTACAGCCTTTAATTCATTCTGATCAATCAGTATTTCTAAAAGGTAAAAACATCGGCAATAATATACAGTGTACGTCTAATTTCTGATATCCAAGAATATACCAAGTTTAATAATATTCCAGGTTCAATTTGTTTCCTTGATATCAAGAAAGGATTTGACAGTGTGTCTCATGATTTTTTTGTAATAAATAATGGATTTTTAAATGATCTTATCTCTATGCAAAGAGGCATTTTCCAGGGAAGCGGAATCTCTCCTTTATTTGTTTTTATTTGCAATAGAAATACTGGCCCTCTCTATTCGGCAAAATGAAAATGATACCAGCAAGAGATCATATGGTGCAGATTTCTTTGTTTGCTGATGATTTAGTTTGCTTTTTAGATGGACCAAATTCCTTAATCATCTATCTAACATTTGGTAGGTACTCTGGGGTGTAAAATTAATATAAGTAAAACTAAGGCTATCTGGATCGGTCTAAACACGGATCTAAAGATTTTCCTTTCATTAATCATGGATTAACTTGGAAAACATCAGAATTCAAGTCATTAGGTATTCGTGTTTCACTCAATCTCAATTTCAAGGAAAAATTTTAAAGGTTCAACAGACATTAAATTGTTGGCGAATGAGAAGCCTTCAGTAAGGTTTGTGTTGTCAAATCTTTGGTACTTCCACAATCACTATATTTGTTTTCTGTCTTAGCCTTAGCCATAAAAATTCCACAGAAATTTTTAAAGGAACTACAAGTAAATTAGCAGTGTTGAGTGTCTTGAGACATGTCTCGGTCTTGAGACAGTAATTGTGTGTCTTGTGTCTTGTCTTGGTCTCAGACGCTAATGTCTTGGTCTCGGTCTCTGTCTCTGTCTCAAAGGGAAATGTCTCGAAGGGAAATGTCTCGGTGAGACACTGAAAAAGAGCTCAATTTTGACAAATTAATCTCACTGCTTTACTTCAATCTGTAGAATAAAATCACATTGTTTTCATTCTGAAAGTAAAAAGAACCCGAAAGAGAGTAGAGATTCAGAGTTGGATACCTTGAAATACAGTTTGTAGATTTTTAATTTTTATTTTACAATCAGAGAATACATACCAAAATACATACACAGAAAAAAGTAGAAGTAAACAAAATTCAGAATTGATGGCTGGGTGCCCAACGACTACGTTACAAAAATGGCAAAAGTCCCACATCCATAAGCCCCCCCCCCCTCGCATCCCCCTCCTCTTCCCAGACCCCCTTCAGCTCCCATCTCAGCTCCCATCTCCCAGCCAATTCTTTCCCATTTCTGTCCTATTGCGCAACTTCATTCCAAGGTTGCACGTGGTGTGGATCGTCATTTTCAGTGCATATGCTAATGGTGTTATATGTGGAATCGCTTCCTTGTGCAAAAATCTCGCCTGGCTTTCTGAGAAGTAGGGTATTCTAACAGTTCCATTTGGGAGTTAGATTTAAGTATAATTGTACGTTCAAATTAACAGTCACAAAGCAGGTATCCCAGGCAAGGAAAGCTTTGTACAGTTTATTGGCAAAAGCAAAAAGATTACAACTGTCCTTTGATACACAATGTGAATTATTTGATTGGATGATTTTACCAATACTGACATATGGGTGTGAAGTACGGGGCTATGAAGATATCGCTCAAATAGAAATTTTTCACAGAAAGATTTTGAGAACAAAGTTTACTCCAGATGCCATGGCATATGGAGAAACTGGGCACTCCACTTTATTAAGTCATATTAGATGCAGAATGATTGGATTTTGGCTCAGAATTGTGACAGGTGAGGAGGACAAGTACACTTTCTTGATTTATAGCTTGGTTTTTAATATGCAAAAAGATCCAACTATGCAGTTCACGTCTAAATGGATGAGTTGCACTGAAGATATACTACAGAAAGCAGGTTATGGTAATATATTTTTATATTAAGGGAAGGGAATTGGGACTGATTGGATTCTAAAAGCCTTGAAGTTGCGTTTAAAGGATATGTCAGAACAAGATTGGCATGCAGCAACATGGTCAAATCGTATTTGTTCGAATTATAAGATGATGAAAAAAGAATTGGGTTTTGAGACATATTTCCTAATTTTAAGTGACACTTATGCAACTACAATGTGTAAATTCAGATGCAGGTCTCATAGGTTACCCGTCAATAACAATCAATTTTCTTGAGAATCAGTGAATGATTTATGTACATTATGCTCGCTGAAGGAAGTTGGAGATGAGTTCCATTATTTATTTGTGTGTTCTTTCTTTAGTAAAGAAAGACAGATGTACATACCCAAAGAATATTTTATAAGACCTTGTGCTTACCGAATGGGTAGATTGTTTAGTGTAGATAAAAGGTGCCATTTGAAAAAACTTGTAAAATTCATTAGAATAGTAATGTTGTACTTCTCTAAATCATTTATTGATGAAAGGTTTCTTGATAGTAATACCGTTACCAGAGTGAATGTAACTACTAGAAGTGGCAGGGTGGTTAAACAACCAGTGCGTTTTGCAATGTAATTGTGCTAAGCACAACAATATATTAGTTTATAGTGGGTTTTGTTGATGTTGTTGTATTAGCCTTTTGCAACATGTACTTTCACAATGCAAACAATTGTATTCATTATTGTAAATATGTTCATTTTTATACACATATTCATTATTGTAAATACGTTCATTTTTATACGCATATTCATTATTGTAATGCGTTCATTTTTATACGCATATTCATTATTGTAAATGTGTTCATTTTTATACACAAATTCATTATTGTAAATATGTTCTTGTTGAGACTCTCATACTCCCGATCGGGGGTCGATAGAGTTTAATAAAATTTTATCTTATCTTATCTTATGAACTTTGGAACTGTTTCAGTAGTCTATGATTGCAGTCAAGTAGATGGGAACAAGGAAGAAAATGTGTGCATCGTGTAGAAATAACTGGTGTCTCGTTGAGTGTCTTGAGCAGCAGTGTCTCGGTCTCTGTCTTGAAGGTCACTGTCTCGGTCTTGGTCTTGGTCTCGGCTGATTCTGGACACAAGTGTCTCTGTCTCGGTCTCTGTAGGTGTCATTGTCTCGGTCTCGGTCTCTGTCTCGGGGATCATTGTCTTGGTCTCGGTCTCTGTCTCGCAGCAAACACTGTAAATTAGATTATTTTTTCGTTTTATATGATGGAATGGAGGAAGGGATAGAGTCCAAAGAAAGCTTTGAAAGCATGGAATCTTGAGATGAAAATCGGTGACCTTAATACCCCTAAACATATCCCCTACATAATTTTATACATAGTGTCTTACAAAAAGATGATTTTCGCATTTTGGCAATTGAAAACTTAACAAACAGGAACTAAGAACTAATTCAGAATCCAAAACATTTGATGTGTATTTCACCTACATTAAAAAAAATTGCTTTTGTCATTATTCAGTCATGATAATGTTGCCTTCAGAAATAAGATGTGAAATGGTGTATAAAGTGAATGCACCAGGGAGGGGTTTCATAAAGCTGTTTGCAAAGTTACGCATGACTTTCAAATTGTCGACATCCCATTTGGCATTCAAGTCATTTGTAAAGTTATTCATGGAGGATCAAAATCAAAGTAATAATGAATACTCTACAATATCGATCTGCATTCAACAGTGTTTTCATGCACATAGTCAAAAGAAAAGTGACCTGATAGGTCAAGATGCATTTGTCAATCAAACTCAATCCCTATAGTAACCACTGAAAGCTTTACCAAATTATGTACTTTTAACATGAGATCAACAAGGAATAAGACCGCAAATTTTCTGACTAGTAATTGAAAAGGACTTAGATAAAGTAGTAGTGACGGAAACCTGGGTTAAGGATGACGATGATGTCGTTGTTGGAAAGATTACTCCCGCAAAGTGTACTACCAGTCATGTAACTACGTTAAGATCCTTTGAATCGCTCTATGCTAGAATTTCTGCGAACTCTCTCGCTCAATCAGCTTAGTCATACAGACCGGAATCAGATGATTATGGGCGTCATCTACCTTTCAGTCTACTTTTGGCGGTGTATAGTGAGATGTTGGACAGCTATCTTCTTCAGCCATCAGAGACCATACTCATCAGTGATTACAATATATGGGATGATGTTCAGGAGGATTTGAAGACAAGACAGTTTCTTAATCTGTTATCAACGTAAAGGATGCGACAACATGTCTGTGAACCTTCTCACGACCACGGACATACACTTGACTTATTGATCACACATGAAAATAAAAATGTTATATCAAGTGTATCAGATAACCTCGTCTATCTGATCATTTTGCAATTTTATGTAACATTACATTAGAAAAACCTAAGCCCATTCGACAGAGTTTTTCAACTCGCAAATTTGCAATTTTTAGACAGACATAGGTTTCATGAAGGTCTCCATGAAGCTTTATCCGTTTCTGATTTGGAGCATGATTTAACTTCTACATGTATGTGTATTCATTATGTTAATTCTCTAAATCCCTGTTAGATGATTTAGCCTAGTGCTGTAAATTAAGCACCATGTTCAGGTTCGGTTTGGCAGAGTTCAGCAATTTTTTCCGAACTTTGATTCGGTTCGGGGTTCGGCAATATCTTTAAAAGGCAAGTAAACAAAACAAGAAAAGGCATGCATCAATATTGGATGACCCCCAGAACCCTTTCCATTTAAACAGTAAATGGCAGTCACTGTTTCTTATAAATATATTTTGTATGGCAAAACTTTAATTAATTCATTTCATGATTCTTTATTTATTTTCTTTTTTGAACAAAAGAGAAAGATTACTTTCATATCATACTGATTAAAAGTAAAACAGAAAAATTTAAAAAATTAAAATAAAGGAAAGGAATGAAAATATGAAAAGAAATAATCAATAAAGCAGTGGGTTTTTTGTCTCGCCTGCGTAGCGGAGCGAGACATAGGTATCACTATTTCCGGTGTCGGCGTCGTCGGCGTCGGCGTCGTCGGCGTCGGCGTCGTCGTCAACAATTGTGTTGTACACCCAATAACTTTCTATAGCTTTAAGGTGGGATCACCAAATTCATACCAGAGGTCCATCTCTTGAAGGCGCAGGTCAAGTTCGAATATGAGTCGAATTTGAATAAGGTCAAAGGTCAAAGGTCAATGAACTTTCCATGACTGGCATTGTGCTATATTGTACACACAATAACTTTTTATACCTTCGAGGTAGGATTGCCAAATTCATACAAGAGGTCCATCTCTTGAAGGTGCAGGTCAAGTTCGAATGTGAGTTGAATTTGATTAAGGTCAAAGGTCAAAGGTCAATGAACTTTCCATGACTGGCACTGTGCTGTGTTGTACACACAATAACTTTCTATAGCTTCGAGGTGGGATCACCAAATTTATACCAGAGGTACATCTCTTGAAGGCACAGGTCAAGTTTGAGTATGAGTTGAATTTGAATAAGGTCAGAGGTCAAAGGTCAATGAACTTTCCATGACTGGCACTGTGCTATGTTGTACACACAATAACTTTCTATACCTTCGAGGTAGGATTGCCAAATTCATATGAGAGGTCCATCTCTTGAAGGTGCAGGTCAAGTTCGAATGTGAGTTGAATTTGATTAAGGTCAAAGGTCAATGAACTTTTCATAACTGCACTGTGCTATGTTGTACACCTAATAACTTTCTATAGCTTTGACGTGGAATCACCAAATTCATACCAGAGGTCCATCTCTTGAAGGCGCAGGTCAAGTTCGAATATGAGTCGAATTTGAATAAGGTCAAAGGTCAAAGGTCAATGAACTTTCCATGACTGGCACTGTGCTATATTGTACACACAATAACTTTTTATACCTTCGAGGTAGGATTGCCAAATTCATACAAGAGGTCCATCTCTTGAAGGTGCAGGTCAAGTTCGAATGTGAGTTGAATTTGATTAAGGTCAAAGGTCAAAGGTCAATGAACTTTCCATGACTGGCACTGTGCTGTGTTGTACACACAATAACTTTCTATAGCTTCGAGGTGGGATCACCAAATTTATACCAGAGGTACATCTCTTGAAGGCACAGGTCAAGTTTGAGTATGAGTTGAATTTGAATAAGGTCAGAGGTCAAAGGTCAATGAACTTTCCATGACTGGCACTGTGCTATGTTGTACACACAATAACTTTCTATACCTTCGAGATAGGATTGCCAAATTCATATGAGAGGTCCATCTCTTGAAGGTGCAGGTCAAGTTCGAATGTGAGTTGAATTTGATTAAGGTCAAAGGTCAAAGGTCAATGAACTTTTCATAACTGGCACTGTGCTATGTTGTACACCTAATAACTTTCTATAGCTTTGACGTGGAATCACCAAATTCATACCATTTTTCAAACAATAAGTTTGCCATAACACCTTAATAATTAATTTAATTTTACAATTTTACTCACATTATTATCAGTTACATTCTTTTTCACTAACATTCATTTCCTTACTTGCATGGAAATAATTATAGCTTCATAGTATTAACAGCATTCTTAGTGTTATCTGATTTCCTAGGGATAAAGTAGGCCTATACCATTATTGCATATGTAAACTGTCAGAACCACAATTCACCCCCTAAACTGCCGACAGCCTCAGAAGTCATATAGCATAGTTTTGACATGCAGTCTCTTCATGACTGCAATATGCAGGCGAGACAACGCTTGGCGTTTGCCTTGTTAAAACTTAGTATTATGATCGATTATAATTGTTAATCAATTACAATCTTATTACGATCAATTACAATCTGAAGTATCTTTGGGCACATTTTCAAGCTTTTAACATGATTTTTTTTTGGAAAACTACTAAAATTCATGGTGGCAAATATTATGAAATTCATTAGAATAAAAGGAGAGATGAGACACAAGCTGTATTTAGTGGTTTTTTATTTCTAATTTAAGAAAATTTCATGAAATCTTACACCAATAAATGTATTAATTTTTTAATAAAGTCAGGGTGTATCTCCAATTATTAAGTATAATGAATTCAGGACAAGGTCCTCACTGAGGGCCAAATTAATGATCCTGTGTTAAAAACTGCCCAACTCCCGAACCAGGCCTTTGAGTTTGGTTCGGTTCAGTCCTGTTCGGAAGTGCCATGTTCGGCGAACTTCCGTTCGGTTTGGCGGTTCGGTAACACCCCTAATTTAGCCCCTAGGAAACGAGAACTGTAGTAGTCGATCTAATCGAAATGGACAAAGGAAGACTTACAAGATGGGTTTGTTAGACCTTAGTTGTGCTTTTGATACTGTTTATCATCGAATTATGGCTGACAGATTGAAACAGGTTGGCATCGACGGAACATATCTTCAGTGGTTTTGTTCTTACCTTTCTATTAGATCACAGTCAGTCCACCTTCGTGATACAACATTGTCAATTGTTAACCCTGATTTTTCTGTCCCCAAAGGATCTGTTATTAACTATCATATGTATCCCGATGATATGCAATTATACTTTTCATGTAAACCATTCAGGAACAGGTAGATAAGTGCATTAGAAATCTTGAAAACTGTATTTGTGATGTACGGAAGTGGATGAACGATTGTTATCTAAAACTCAATGATGATAAAACAGAATTTTTGATCCTAGACTCTAAGCAATAACTTGTGAAGATCAATATTATCCATACATGTATATCTTTTGGCTCTGCTCATATTGCTCCTACTGAGAAGGCAAGAAATCTTGGTGTCATTTTTGATGAGGAAATGTCCCTGGATTCACATATCTCTAACTCAGTGAAATTAGCCAACTACAACCTTTGCAACCTATATGTATGTGCAATAAGGAATTTTCTAACCCCCCCCCCCCCAACAACTCAACAAACTCTGACTCCTCTACTTTATGGCCTTCCAAAATACTAAATCAAAAAACTGCAAAAAGTTCAAAATGCAGCTGCCCAGCTTGTGACAAAATCAAGTTCAACACATACCTCTCCATTATTTAAGAAACTCCACTGGCTCCCTATAAAACAACGCATCAAATATATAATGTCATCACTTACTTTCCTCTTGCTTCATAACCTTGCACCTTCCTATATGTATATTTCCTCCCTCCTTCATCCCTGTTCAGCTACTTGTGCAGTTCTCCATTCCTCCATCTCCTTATAGCCTCGAAGAACTAAGAATAAAGAGGAGCCGGGGTGACAGATCATTTGCTGCTGCTTCACCCCGGCTCTGGAACTCTTTACCCCAATCAATTAAAATTTCACCTACCTACATGTACAAATTGTTCAAAAACAACTTGAAAACATATCTCATGTCAGAATATTTTGGTTATATTTCACAATAATATCTATTAGCTAAACTATTTACTATGTCTTATGGGTTTTTTTTTTCATAATGTGAATTCCTTATATTTGGTTCAAAAGTGCAGCTTAGTAAAGTTAATATCAATTGCATTTCATTTTCTGGCCACACAATTCATTTGTCACTTCCATTGAAGAGTGGACAGCATCCGCAAGAAAAAAACGCAGAAAAAGGGTATTTTTTCAGGGGTAGGCACGGAACGCAAATAGGGTGTCAAAAAAAACGCCAAAAATGAAAAAAAGGGTATCTAAATCACAATAATCTAAAACGCGAAAAGGGTATGTAATTTGCACCAACTGCGGGACTGACTGTAACAAGACCCGTGAACGGAAAATCCTATAAAGAGAATTAAAAGCCACCACAATAAAAAGTCCAGATTTGAAATGTAATCCCTAACCCCGCATCTCAAACCCGAACCCAAATCCCCAATACTCTATGTACCCCCGCTATGTACAGCGCGTAAGGCCTAGCGTTAGCAGTTGCGGCTCCCATGTCCAGTCATTGCATGAGAGTGAGACCCCCATCCCACACAGAAAACTTTTTATCCAATGAAATGCTCCGCTGAGCGCTAGCACATGTGTGTGTTTACATCCTGTGTTTATTGTATAGCTCTTGTGATCGCCATATGAAACCATGCAATGTGTAGGGGGCCAACTGTGATTCTGGGCTGTGATTAGGACATCATCAATCACGGCAATTAATGCCCCGTTTACATTTGGTCTACGATCATCGTAGGGTGAGCATAAACTGATTGTATCCCTCTAATCGCACAATCTCCCTGGGGTGGCATACGACGATCAAATACGATTTGCGTATGGATTCACGGTCTCCGTAGCCTCCACGATTTTGTTTAGTGCAGAGTTATACAAATTTTCCCAAATCGTAAGATCGTAGCCCTTAAACACATCGTAGGTGGCATCGTATGATCAGCGCAGGGTCATCGTGCGGAGGCCTTGCGCTGATCATGCAGCAAGCGTACGATTTTTTTTTTCGACAGGGGAGAAAAAAAGCATTGTAGAGAAATCGTAAGATCATATTATATCTGCACGATCATCGCACAGCTATTGCAGGGTTCCCGCACGCTTATCGATAGCCGTAATATCGAGTGGTCATAACAGGATAACCGCAGGGTCTCCTTACCATAGCCGTGCGACTGCCTTGGGGTGATGTTTTTTTTTTTTTAAGATACATGTAGGTATATATTGGCCATCTTCAGAAGTATTGGATATTTCCGTTTTCGCCACCGATGAAGTAAAGATGCTGTTCATACCACCTCTCCAGCTTCAATTGAAGTTGAGGCAAATTAGAAGAAGGGCACAAGAGGCGATAATTGCAGGCCTTGTTATCTTGGAAGAATATGTTACTGTAACCGCGCAGAAATAGCACAATCTCCCTACGACCCCCATACAATCTCCGTACAGCCTCTGTACGGCTTTGTCCTTGGCCCCTCTACGATACCCAATACATGAAATCGCACGATGACCGTAAATAATGTACACATAAAAGTCGTAGCCCGTAGCCACCTACGATGCCCCCCAAACAGCAAGAAAAATCGTAGACTAATCCATCGTACGATGACCATAGCAAATGTAAACTAGGCATAAGGTATATTGGAGAAAATCGATCCGAGACGACATGACATACACACAGCTCCCAAGAATCTCCGTACAGCCTCTGTACGGCTTCGTCCTTGGCCCCTCTACGATACCCAACACATGAAATTGCACGATGACCGTAAATAATGTAAACATAAAAGTCGTAGCCCGTAGCCACCTACGATGCCGCCCAAACAGCAAGAAAAATCGTAGACTAATCCATCGTACGATGACCGTAGCAAATGTAAACTAGGCATAAGGGATATTGGAGAAAATCGATCTGAGACGACATGACATACACACAGCTCCCAACTCCTTCTTCTGAAGAAAACGGTATGTTCCTTTCCGGGGACAGATCTATTCCTATAACCCTTTGTGCAACACCAGTGTAAAACATAATGAGACAGTGAATTATCTCGAGATAAAAACGGCTCCAAAACTTTCAATGGACCACACTATCACTTTCAAGGTATGAAAATGGGAATATCCTGGTTTAGGGTATGAAAAATCCCAACAATAAATGAAATCCCCGTTTAGGGTGTGCAAATCTGGGACATCTGCACAAAATCCGTGTTTAGGGTGTCCTAGCGGCCTGCCCTTGAATCCTTGTTTAGGGTGCTTTTTTAGGACGATTCTCGCGGATGCTGTCCACTCTTCAATGGAAAAGAAATCCCCCGGGTTTGTCACATATGTGTCGCAATCTCGGTGTTATGTTTGACTCACATTTGACAATGTCTAATCAAGTTTCTAATATTTGCAGATCAGTAAGGTACCAATTAAAAAATATCGGTTTTATTCGTAAATATATGTCCAAGTCTGCCACTGAAAAAATAGTTCATGCTCTGATTTCCTCCCGTCTCGACTTTGGCAATGCCCTCCTGATCAATTTACCCCAGAATCTGCTGTCTAAGCTCCAGAAGCTTCAAAACGCTGCAGCTCGTACTGTCACTTTGACTACCAAGCGTACCCATATTTCCCCGGTTTTGCAGTCGCTAAACTGGCTCCCTGTAAAAGATCACATTGTTTTCAAAATTTTGTTGCTCAATATTCATCACGTTTTACTGTTCTGCTCCTCAGTACCTTATCTCTTTAATCCAGAACCAAAACCCGTGGGAGATCTCTACGCTCATCCACTTCCAATTCTCTTGTGATCCCCAAAATTGCTAAAACTTGGGGGGAAAGATCATTTGCTTACTCAAGTCCTAAATTATGGAATAGCCTTCCTGAAGACATCAAAAAGTGTTTATCCTCTCTTTTAAAAATCATCTCAAAACATTTCTTTTCTATTCTTGATTACGTGCCTTGAGCACTCCACAGAATGGATTTGGCACGATGTAAGTTATATCCATTATTATTATCATTATTATTATCTTTTCATAATACATGAATTTTTATTAGGGGCCTTGAGCATCCCTTGGGAGAGATATGTGTGCATTAAAAAGTATGTTATTATTATTATTATTATTATTATCATTATTATTATAATTATGACTTTATGAACGGCTTGAATATAAAATGCCAAATGGGATGCCAACGGTTTATCCTTACGTTTTAACAAAGTGTGACCATATTTCCCATAATCTCTATTAAATTGTGGCAAAAATATACTTTGCAATAAAAATTTTTGTGAACAACAGTAATATTCATCTACATATTTCATCTTTAGCTGATGCGATTTATATTATTGATTGGCACAACAGCCAGTTTGAGAAAAAAAGGCATGGCCTCTTTGGCCTTGAATTGATCATTTTTTGGAGGGCATTGCGGAAAGTCATAGGGGCGCCGACAGCCTGGCCGTCAATGGCTGTCAATCAATTTAAGCCTTGACTTAGAAAGGGCTTAAAGAGTGATTTTTCAATACATTTTCCAAAATTTCCGCTCTCGTAATTTGTGTTACTGGAACGTTTAGATAGTTCACTGGAGCGAAATCGCTCACCGCTCCTGTGTATTTTTTTCGCTAGTTTGCTGTGCACCATTCACCCAGTTTATATTTAACTAGTAAATATGAAAATACAGAAGTACATGTATGTGATAATTTGCTCAAACAAAAAATCAAACAGAACTCCTGTAAATAATTTGTTATAAAGTCATGGAAATTGCAACATCATGTCAAATTTAGTGACATTTGAACATGACCATCTCAGTCATCAACTACATGTGATTGCTGGTAACCATCTTTCAAAACAGTGCCAACTGATATGGAAATTGCAATACAGTGCACTCTCTAACAAAAGACCGGAGAGTGGATATTCAGTAACTTGTAACGTTACAAAATGATTTTCTGGTCCCAACAGATAAATCTCCTTTTTATTTCACATCACATTATATGTGACTGTTTTGCAATTCTGCTTCAACAAATTACCTTTTTGAAAAATATATTGATATGTTTGATTGAATTTGCTGACTCGAGTGACAATGTAGTCAAGTCAGAGTCAAGTCAGAGCCATTTCATTTGTGACTCAAGTCAAGTCATTTAGGTGAAATATTTATCATGTCAAGTCAAGTAAAAAATTGTGACTCATCACTCGAGTCAATGCAAGTCCAAGTCAGTTAAATCTTGACTTGTTACAACACTGGCGCACAGTATGATGGGGAGCCCTACATGTATGTCTGCGGAGGCACCATGTAGAGGAAAGTAAACACCTTTGCACGTTAAGAACCCACTGCACTATTTGAAGAAAGTAGGAGGAAACCTTGGTGTAGTGGTGCACCTGGACATCCCAAAAAGTTATATCGGTAGGAGAGACCCAAGTGTCATGAGGATTTATTTCGCTTTTCCCCTCCCAGCCCAGCTGATGCCAAATACTTAATAATCATAATAATAACAAGAATTTCTGTAATATTCCTCTAATGCTTAATGTCATATTATTTCGATACAGCGTAAGTGTGCAAAAAATCTCATCAAATTTAAAGCAGGAACTACTAGTATGCCATTTTTACAAGAAACAGCAGCCATGTCATTTTGACACTGAAAAAACAATGGTGCCCATGTCTGCACACTCATTCATTTTACAAGCAGTTCATGAGTTTTGATGTGAAAAACATTTTTCAATATTTTAACTTGTTTTTTAAAAATAAATATATATATAAACAATAGAGATGAAAAGTTTGTGTTCGTTGCATGTTTTGTTTGATTAGAAACACACAGTTATGCATGTGCGCAGATAAAGGCACTGCGCAGACTTGGGTACTCTAGCATCTACATCCATTTGGGTACCGGAACTCAGCAAAGTCCAATTCTGGATATGACGCTGAGGATGAAGAACTTGTGCTTGTGAAGCTGGTTGACGGTTGTGCAGAGATATACAAGGTGAAAGTAAAAACTATCACCAGTGTGGAGTTAGCCGGAAGAGATATGTGCCCTGAAGTTGCCCAGTGATGGGGCGGTGATGGCGTCTGCAAGGAGTGCATTCCAGAGCCTTACTGCCGTTGGCAGAAAGGAATATTTATATACATCTTTGGTGGAGTGCGTTGTGAGAGGTTGGTACTTGACAGGATGGTAATTCTGGTGAGTCTGGTGTCAATCATTGGTTTGAGGTAATTGTCTCTGTTGATGGCAATGAGGTTGTTGGTAATTTTGTTCATCATTATCTTGATGGCAGCTTCCCTCCTGGATTGGAGTGTGTCCAACTGCATTTTCTGGAGCAAGGATGTTACGCTCTCCGTGCGCTGATGTACATTCTGCATAAACCTGGTAGCTCCCTTCTGGATTGCTTCAACTTGGTTGATGGTAGTTGCATGATGGGCATTCCAGACAGTAGAGCAGTATTCCAGGTGGCGCCTGGCAAGGGAGATGTATGCCTTTCTTTCAGCTTTGGGTGGCAGCATTTCAGGTTTCTCTTGATGAGTCCTAGCATCCGGTTGGCTTTGAGGATGGTATTGGATATATGAGTCTTCCAGGAAATTTTAGATGTAAGAGTAAGGCCTAGGTAAGGGTGCTGATTCACTGATGCTAAAGCATCATAGCCCATACGTTACGTACGTAGCCATACAGACAGAGCTCTCCAACACTTGTAGAATGACTTCAACATCAGGCTCCACAATGGCAAATTGCTGTGTACGAATGGGAAGTGCTCGAATGGATTTTATAAGACACCCCAAGGGCTTCTTTTAGTAATATAACTTTACTAATGAAAGGTGGATGGTACATGTATATCAATTTGTAGGTTTTGACTTTCAGAAAATACTTTGAAATAGGTTCAACTTTTTTTGTGTGTGTGAAAAAATGGAGGCGCTGTCCAACCTTCTCATAGGCATTTGCCGTAGCGGACTTCAAGCCCAGCTCCATACCAGCCAGGCTCCAATTCTTTTACAAGTCTAGTTACACTGTACATGTACATCATACATTCTGCACCATATATGGTCGGGGGTCCTAAAGCTACGCACCTTTCAAATACATGTAAAATGATGCATTCAATGTGCCAAACTTCCGATGTGACAGAGCAATGAGATTATCATCAAGGTTTGTCAAAAAAAGAATCATTTTCTTTTAGATCTATTCCTTGTAATATTATGATTTGCAGTGTATACAGCCACATGCGTGTGTCTTTACCTTGTGGCATCGACACGAGGATAGAGCCACACTTGTCTGAATTCCGACTTATACTCTGTGCCGCGGCACTATCACTAGCGCATTGCACAAGCAATGTACATTCATTCAACAGTGTTTTGCAAAACCCCAAAACTTGGATCATCAAAAAGGTTTTATCTCTTGAAATTCACTGACATACAAACAATATTTTCACTTCATTATTGTCACCTGCTTGCTGATCAGTTGAGAATGAAGTAAAATTACTGTTTGTACAATAAGTGAAATCGAGAGATAAAACCTTTGTGACGATCAAAGTTTTACAAGTTGCAACACATACCGTCGCATGAATACACATCGCCTGTGCAGTGCATAGACCTACACTAGCGATAGCTGTTGCGGCGCGGCACAGAGAACAAATGGGAATTCAGACAAGTGTGGCTGTATCCTCATGTTGATGCTGTGGATACAACCACACACGTGTGGCTGTGTGTGGCTGTATACACTGCCATTATGATTAGATCTAGATCTAAGCCTAGATCTAGTTAGAAATCAGGGTAAAATTCATACCAGTATTAATTTTCAAAATCAAGATTTGCATTCACTTATCACGTGTGTAGCTTTAGGACCCCTTCATTTCGTAGAATAAAATTTGACACTGGTACTGATATCAACATGAAAATATGCATCATCTGGTCATTATTGACATTCGTCCATCGTAATTTTCACAATAAACTTTAGAATATGTAACCAAGACATGTAAAAGAAATTTACTCAAACTAAGGATTTGGGGGCAAACCCGGAGAATAGGGGACTGGAACACGCACTCATATTCATTTGTGTGCAAGCAAATGCAGCCCAAAGTGGCAGCGGCGACGGGGACGATCTGCACAAGATTCAGCGATGAAACATTTGTGAGTATGAGAACATTTCTAGCCAAATTCAAAATGATTTTCATCACATAACCAAATATCTGAAAGCCAAGAGGACAATGTAGTAATATAATAGAAAATTTAGAACATAATTAGACGGCAAACCCGGAGAATAGGGGACCGGAACGCGCGCACATATTCATTTGTGTGCAAACAAATGCAGCCGGTGGCAGCGGCAGAGTCGGCGGCGAGGGGGGCGATCTGCACAAGATTCATGGATGAAACATTTGTGAGTTTGAGAACATTTCTGGCAAAAATCAAAATGATTTTCACCACATAATCACACATTTGAAAGACGAGAGGACAATGTAATACATTAGCACATAATTACTTGATTAATCATTAAAACATATTTTAAACATGTTAAAGTCATTTTGAGCTTGATCATGAACTTGTCACATACCCTGACTTTCGGCTGTTGCTGCCGATCTCTGCACAGTACAAATGGCACGCGCGCGCGTTCCGGTCCCCTATTCTCCGGGTTTGCCAATTAGACTAGGTCTATATCTACCTGATTAAAACATATTTTAAAGTCATTTTGAACTTGATTATGGACTTGTCACATACCCTGACTCTAGTCTCGGCTGTCTCTGCCGATCTCTGCACTGTACGAATCGTCGAATAGCATGCATGCGCGTTCTGGTTGCAGATTTTTGTAACATAGCAGCTGAAAACCACGTGCGTACCATCGAGGTCCTTCCTGGCGGAGGATCTAAGTTCAGGGATAACGACCGCAAGCTAGGTCCCGATCCCGATCCTCCCCCCACCCCCCCCCCCCCCCCCCCCCCCCCCCCCCCCCCCCCCCCCATCATTCATACACGTTCCCTCTCCATGACCTGTCCACGCCATTGGCAATGTTTACAATGTAACAATACATTAGCCTGCAACAAACATTCACAACGTCAAAATTTACTAAAATTTTATCTTATTCTTACCATGATTTCAGCTTCAGATATATCTCAAGCTCAGAGTATGACTGTATCATACTATTACAAATGTAACACCGTCATCATAGAACAGGCAAGGCTTTTTACTGGATATTTTGAGATGATCACTCAGCCTAACGTTACAACCTTAACTTAGATTGTAATTTCCTATGTTAGTGCAGGGATATGCAACAACTTTATCCCTGGTTAGTGTATATGTATCTGTTAGTGGTCCGTCCTCGAGCGAGCGAGCTCCTCAGCTCCAGCTAGCTGTATATATTAGCCTAGAACTTTTTCAGGCTAAATGGAGAAATGTAGTGAAGAATACAATCCTTAATTATCTTATATTTCAAAATTATATCACATGCTTTTATTTTTTTCTACATTATATAAAAAATGATATTTGCAACATTTTTTTTTCAAAGCAACATTTTGTTTTAAAAGGTTATGGATTTTTGTTATATTTAGCACGAGAGAAACTGAATTGAGACCACAGAAATAGTGATTGAGACTAACAAAATCTTGAGGGCTGTCGTCAAGAGATGGCGACGTTAAGTTTTTATATTTTGCTCAGTTGAGTAAATTGGCCATCACTGATTCACAAGAGAAAAATGAGTGTAGGAAAAAAACAGGAACAAGGGAAGGATGTGTTTTTTGTTTGTTTGTCTGTTTGTTTGTATTTTTATTTGTTTGGTTGGTTAGTTGGTTGGTTGGTTGGTTGGTTGTTTTGTTTGTTTGTTTGTCTGTCTCTTTTTTTCGGTTCGTTTGTTAGTTTATTCGTTCGTTTGTTCGTTTGTTTGTTTGTTTTTGTTTGTCTGTTTGTTTCATTTCAGTGCAATCAATATTATCTATACAAAGTGAAAAAAAAAATTCTCACAATTCAAAAGTACTCCAACATCTTCATGGCCAATCTGGAACAGTGGAAGAAGACTTTCTCTGCAAATCTCAGCTCCAGAATACAAAGCCAACTACATCTTCAGGTCAAAATGAAGCAGGATGCTGTGATAATGTGGTTTTAGCATTCAAATTAATCGCAATGTTTTATTCAGGGAAAAAAAGACCTTCAACTCAGCATCTTAGATGCATACAGTGTGTGACCATTTTCTTTTTAATCAAATAGTAGGTTCTTCATACAACTTTATAAGAAATATATTAATAGATGGATTGTGAGGTTTGTATAATAAGGTTCTGTTCCACACTGTACTTCGCCTTTATAAATTATAAGGTGTGCAAGAGAGACACTTATTCTTCGCAGGGGCCACCACTACAACGCCCCGGCCCCCTAAATTTGTAATAAAGCGAAGTCTAAAAATAAACAGAGTCAGAGCAGTCTTCACAACTGCAAAGTACTTAACCGAAAGATTAGAAAAACACATTATATCGAAAATGATCCTTAAAAGTGTGTTTTTTTTAATGTTTTGGATTAAAGATTATTTTAGAGAATTTCATGGATTATTGCTGATTTTTCTGTATGACTTTTGTATGTAATGCATCCATTTTCTTACAGTACTCATTAATTTCTCCCTCAAATCATTTTTTTTGGGGGGTTACCTTGTAATGGGCTTCGTTTTCTAAATTTTCTTTTTTTTCAGTAAGGTATTTATTGTAAATTACTAATTATCGTTAGTTACTTTTCATTATTTGTTTCTGGAATAAAGTGGAGGTGCCGTGGTCGAGTGGTCTAAGGCACTTGACTGGAGACGCGAAGGTCGGGGGTTCGATCCCCGTGGTTCGGCACTTTTATGCCCTTGAGCAAGGCGTCTACATTGCTCTTTTATCGTACATCAAATAAATGAAAATGTTATAGGCATTATTGATACCAACGTGTGCACGTGTTAAAAAAATTATTATTTCACTCTTTGGGGATATGTAAAGCGCCTAATAGAAACGTTCGTATTGAGCGCTCTAGAAATGTAATTATCATTAAATAGAACGTGGTGTATACCAACGCCTTGCAATGGGATTAGCTTAAAACGCGGGTTAAAACGCTATTTTTCTTTCTTCTGTTCTTTGCAAGTGCCCCTTTATTCCAGAAACTCATTTTCGCTGGTGCCCCGGCCGCGTGTTTTTTTACCGTACCGCTAACGCGTCATATTCTCTAATTTAATGCCAAAGAGCGACTTGAGCGGAGGCCGTTATCTGTCTACGAATGCCTCGGCTATCTCGATCTCGCTCGCGCGCGCGCGCTATACAAATCACACATGCAGCATAGCAATAGCAGCCTATACTCTTACCGTAGCGTAGACTTCGAGTTCGACAACGTCTACCTCTTCAGTCTTATATTCATAGAATAAATCTGCACGAATGCGGAGGTTGGGAAGGGCTTGTTGCCATAAACTACCATTACAATATACCCCAATTTATCCTCATTATCAGGTCCTTCGGAGAGGACCTTAAGCCGTCGGTCCCCAGCCTGGTTGCTTGCTCACAGGCACTTGTGGTTTCTTAGCAGTCGGGTAAAAACCTCGATGTATATGTGTGTACTCATGTCTGTATAGTGACTGCAATCACTAACGAGGCGCATGCGTATTGCACAATTATTGCACAACTTTCGTGGTATTGCATTTTTTTGCGTACCGAAAGCGATAATGGCCTCTGCTCAAGACGCTCTGCGGCATTAAAATTAATGAGAGAATCTGACGCGTTAGCGGTACGGTAAAAAAACACGCGCCCCGGCCCCCACTTTGAAAGATGCTCCGCCGCCCCTGATAACACATAATCTCTAAGGGTTATCCAAGAATGTATAGAATTGTGACAATTTCGAGGGAAAAGGCTCTCCTGGTGATCAGTGGGGTGTAACATAAAGAGATGCAATCAATCTTACGATCAACTCTTTAGTACATGGTTTGCCATAAACTTACGATTGATATCAATCGTAAGATTGATTGTATATTTTTGTACTGGGCCCAGATCTCATTCAAGATTAAAATTAATTCTCATTACTTCGTATGATCCTGTTACGCGCTCTGCATCGGGCTATATTTTTCTGTTTAAATTGAATTGATTTCCTTTCACATGTCACTTCCTTTTTCGCTTTTAAAAAAATTTGGATGTGATTTTGTTTTGTTTTAGTGGGGATAGGGGAGAGAGAGAGAGAGAGAGAGAGAGAGAGAGAGAGAGAGAGAGAGAGAGGAGGATCGGTGTCGCGGGATTCCTGAAATCACGCTGGGATAAAAAATAAAACAAAATAATGGATGGGATAAGGAGATACATGGGTATCAGCAGATCAGGGGCATGCGCCCCCTTTCTCCCCTATCTCTCTCTCTCTCTCTCTCTCTCTCTCTCTCTCTCTCTCTCTCTTCCTTGAAAAAGATTGAAAATTGTGCTACCTGTAAAGATGAAGAAGCAGACTATAGAAGAAGAACTTGAAATTGAGGAGGAGGAGGAAAGGGAGGGGAGTTTATATTATTTCTACATAATTCATAAATCCACTTTTTTCCCCTTTCTATGTAGACCAGAAGGGAAAACGTTTATCCTCCCCCAGGCCTCCCGCGAACATCCTTCCAAACAGATAGCATATCCCCCTGTGTCTGTTCCACTGGCGTAGCCAAGAATTTTCAACAGGGGGAGGCGAGGGTGTGGGATCCCCCTCCCACGGTAGGGAGATTTTTGAAAATTTGTGCATGAAAAAGGCATTTTCTGCAAACTAAAATTCAGTATTAGGGGTAACTTATTTGAGAAGACAGTGGCATATAGAGGGGGCAAGGCGAGGGAGCGAAGAAGCGACCGAACGGGGGAGGGTGTGGGAGGGGGTATCCCCCTTCCACGGGGGGTCCGCCCACTTGACCGAAGGCCCGCGAGGCCGAAGATCCGCGAGACCGAAGGCCCGCGAGACCGACTTTTTTTTTTTTTTTGTATCTTATTTTCCTTCATCAGGTGCCGCGGTCGAGTGGTTTAAGGCGCCTTGTTGCTGCGGCGTAACAGGTGCCTGCTATCAGAGGGGGAGGGGGGCAGAGCCAAATATTTCCCGGTAACTCCGTCTAGAATTAGTGGCGTAGCTAGGATTTCAGTTTAGGGGCGGTAGTGAGCACGGGAAGCGCGCTCCCAAGGGGGGTGCAGGGAGGGGGAGTGTCCCCCGCGAGAAGCGCGGAAGCTCCGACGTTCCTTTGAATCGTTCCTTTTCTGCTCCCGCTCATCTTAATACGTCCTCTGCCTGTTATCGGGGGGGGGGGGGGTGGGGGCAGAGCCAAAAATGTCCCCGTAACTTAGTCCAGAATCAGTGGCTTTGCTAGGATTTTATTTTAGGGGGCGGTAGTGAGCACGCAAAACACTTACGAAACACTTAATACTGAGCGCGCGAAAGGCGCTCCCTATAAGGGGAGTTTTCTCCCTCCCCGCGAAGCACGGAAGCTCCGATGTTTTCTTCGAATAGTTCCGTGTCTGCTCCTGCTCTTCTTACGTTTTCCCCCTTTTTTTTTCTTTCTTTCTTTTTTTTTTGTTGGCGTTTTTTTAGGGGGGCGCGACTGCCCCCGCCCCCTTTGCTACGAGGGTGTAATCAATTAATAAATATAGATGTTCATTTATTTATTCATCATTCATGCGTCCATTCATTCATTCATTCATTCAGCTATTCATTAATATTGATTCCTTTTTTAATATCAATTTTCTGAGATAAAATTTCAGCTTCTGCCGGAGTATTAACTTATTAGAATTGGAATAGTTTGCAAAAATGTTTTTTATGATACTACGAAATCGGACACCCCATCCCGTCTCTCACTTCATCGTCTAACGAAATCATGCCAAAGTCTCTGAAGAAATCTACACAACCGTGGTGAAACCAAAAAATGTTACAACAATAATTAGAACATAATTCTTAATGAACTGATGAATGTGGTGCCGCATCCGAGGGCTCAGTGTTGCAAATATCAAGCTTTTCTTCTTTTAAAGAAATATACTAACCCTATTTTGCATATAAACGCACACACTCATCCCACCCACTGATAGACACAGGTTCTGCCCCCCCCCCCCCCCGATAACAGGCAGAGAACGTAAGAAGAGCAGGAGCAGACAAGGAACAATTCGAAGAAAACGTCGGAGCTTCCGTGCTTCGTGGGGGAGGGGGGAAAACTCCCCTTATAGGGAGCGCCTTTCGCGCGCTCAGTATTAAGTGTTTCGCAAGTGTTTCGCGTGCTCACTACCACCACCTAAAATGAAATCCTAGCAAAGCCACTGATTCTGGACCAAGTTACCGGGACATTTTTGGCTCTGCCCCCACCCACCCCCCCCCCCCCCCCCCGATTACAGGCAGAGGACGCATTAAGATGAGCGGGAGCAGACAAGGAACGATTCAAAGGAACGTCGGAGCTTCCGCGCTTCTCGCGGGGGACACTCCCCCCTCCCTGCACCCCCCTTGGGAGCGCGCCTCCCGTGCTCACTACCGCCCCCTAAACTGAAATCGTAGCTACGCCACTAATTCTAGACGGAGTTACCGGGAAATATTTGGCTCTGCCCCCCCCCCCCCCCTCCCCCTCTGATAACAGGCACCTGTTACGCCGCTGCAACAAGGCGCCTTAAACCACTCGACCGCGGCACCTGATGAAGGAAAATAGGATACAAAAAAAAAAAGTCGGTCTCGCGGGCCTTCGGCCTCGCGGGCCTTCGGTCTCGCGGGCCCTCGGTCTCGCGGGCCTTCGGTGTAGTGGGCTGTCACCTTCCACGGTAGGGAGATTTTTGAAAATTTGTGCATGAAAATGGCATTTTCTGCATACTAAAATTCAGTATCAGGGGTAGCTTATGAGAAGTGGCATATAGACGGGCCAAGGCGAGGGAGCGAAGCGACCGAGCGGGTGAAGGGCCTCCCATGGTAGGGAGATTTTTTTACGTGCATAAAAATGGCATTTTCTGTACACCAAAATTCAGTATTAGGGGTAACTTACATGAGAAGTGGCATATTTACGTTTTACTTTCATTTTCGCAGGGTAGGGGATAATGTAAGTTATGTGTAGTGGACTCGATGAAAGTTTTTTATTTTTATTTTATTTATTTATTTATTTATTTATTTTTGCTCGCCAATCAACGGGGGGGCATGTCCCCTTGTGCCCCCCCCCCCCTTAGCTACGCCAGTGGTCTGCCATAAAAGGAAATGGCGGTAATTACATTTTACTCTTCCCTCAGCTTACCGTAATAGCCTATTTTTTAAATTAGACTGGAATCGTGCAGCGTACTCGCAAGGATCATCGGTTGACGGGTGGGGGGGGGGGCTGTGGGCATTTTCTGCTAGAGGAGAGCGCCGGAAAAATATGTTTTCTACCCTGAAGGTCATTAAACATAATATTGTCCCGAATTCACAAAAGAGGTTTATTTTAGTCCATGGCCTAAACCTGCAGGTGTTAAACCTCCGATTTAAACCATGGACTAAAATAAACCTCTTTTTGTGAATTCGGTCCATTTACTTTATTCTATTTTTTGAGGGAATAAAGTGACAGAGCAAAACACCCCATCACTCGCACACATATAGGCTTGATCTCGGGTTGGGGGATGTAAACCTCCTCGATTTTTAAAATATTTTATCATTCTATTTTTAAAAGCATTTTTGATAGATTTTGCCTATCGTGCGAACCTGTTCAAAAGGAAAATGTGATTTAAATAAATCATTAAAATTTGTTAATGCAGGGGGAGGGGGGGGGGGGGTTCAAATACACACTTTTAAGTTTTTAACAATGACATATTAACTTTTATGACACGTGCCCGTCCAGTAGCCATTTACAGTATGCCAGTCTATTTCGAACTATATAGTGATATACATGTATAGTCTCGGGGCGCTTTTTCCCTTTTCCTGCACGAGGTTATAATTATTTCACCTCCGGTGCCCCCACTCGTTACATGAACGAGTCCATACACACAAACGTTGCCGTACGCAGTGGGGGGGGGGGGGGGGGCAGTTAAACTTAAATTTTTTGACTGAAACTTTTCCAAAATTCCAGCAAGAGTTTGCGCTCCGAGATCCTTCAATTTCAATTTCAAAAATGCATAAGCGCCCTTGTGACCAACTTGGTCGCTTCACTCCCTCGCTTGCAAGTTTCTTTGAATATCTGAGGTATTCTTGCCCCCATGAAAAAATGTTTGCGTATGGCCCTGCACACGAAGTATTATGAAGTATTGAAACTTTTTCCCCGCCCCCCCCCCCCCCCCGAGTCGGAGGGACAACATGCGTGTTCCCTATAAATCTCCGGCAAAGGGGTACTTTTCGTACGACAAAATCCGGCCCGTGAATTGTCCCCCCAAAAAAGGGGGAAAAAAGGGGGTGTTTTTCACTGGATGTGTGGTGAGTGAACATACGTGAGGTGCCAGGGCGGAAGTAAATAGAAATTTGTCATAAATTTCATTTTAGCCACTAGTATTGTCGAAGGAAAAGAAAACTGAACGGCACCATACAAAAAGTTTTGTAGTACTACAGTATTGTACTACCAAAGAATATAGTTACGAAGAACCCTCAGTACCTTTGCTCAGTACCGAAATAAAGCACGCGTATAAGCTCCATGGTGGTACAGATTTAAAACGTCTTTGGTACAGCCCGTACAGCCCCCCATATCGTGCGTCATCGATAACAACAAACGGTTTCACGTGTAGTATTACAAACATTACAAAAATTGGTCAAAAGCATGATTTATTGGGGGGGTCTATTGCAGGGGCGGATCCAGCATTCTCCAATAGGGGGGGGGGGGGGGCGGAATTTTTCAAAATCGCCCGAACCGAGGAGAAACGTATGGTTCAATAAATAAGATTATTTTGTGGGTCACCCTCCCCCCCCCCCCCGGGGGGGGGGGGGGTAGATGCGCCTATATCTTGAAATAGTTATCTTTAATTAAGGAATTACAAAACTCTTTTTCCTAAGCAAAAAGGAAATGATGGATAATGCGAGAGCGAAGCGCGAGCTGAAAATTTTTGAGATCCCAAATGAAGAATATCGTGCATTCTAAGGTACATAAAATATTGATTTTATAACTTGTGAAGACAAATATCTTCTTCTTTATGTGCCTTGCCAGAGTCTGACGTTGGCCGCCATGCATCTGAAACTTATCCTATCTTGAGGCCATACGACTGAAACTTGTCCTATCTTGAACTCAAGATAGGACAGACTCATGGCCGCCAACGTCAGACTCTGGTACGGCACATAAAGAAGAAGATAAATATATGAAGTTGGAAATAGATAGTCATTTGCAATTCAGAGGCCATAAATGAAGTGAGAATGAGATTTTGAAAAAAAATATCTTTATTAAACAATTTTTACAAGTACATGTATCCAATAAAGAATTTTCTTTAATGGGGTCGAACGAAGTTTTCGGAAGAACATTCGTCTACACCAGGGGCGTCGATCAACATTGTCAGCATGCCCGCCGGGGGAAGGGAGGAAGAACATCGGAAAATTTTACCGTTATAGTTCCGTGAATCAGGGGCATCAACAATGTTTAAAAATGGGAGCATTATTAATTTTAGTCAATTATGTTATGGTTGCCCTTCCCAGGGGCGTTGCTAGACCTTTTTCAATAGGGGGGGGGGGGGTGTAGAGGCCACTGATTACCGACAAACATTGCCATCGATTACCGACGACCAAACGTTTACTACTAACCGTACAAAGCCCATGGGGCACTTTCAATTGTGTGCCTTTATCACATTTTCCTTCGTCTCTCCTACACATTTTCATTCAATTTCAATCTAAATCATAGCCTATTCAGTCACCTCGCCTGCAAGCGAGGAAAAATATATATACTCCTTATCATGGTAAAAGTGATCATTCTTCATCAAAATATACGATGAGCCTATTAGATACGTAAATTGTTTTTGTCACCTCGCTTGCCGAATTCATTCGCTTTCAAAAACCAATCCTGTATCAAAATATTATACGAGCGAGCGAAGCTAATAGCGAAGAAAAATATATACTCCTTTTCCTGGTTGAGATGATTATTCTTCATTAAGATACACGATGGGCCGAAAGGTATATTTGGTCACCTCGCTTGCCCGATTTATACGAGCGAGCGTAGCGAGCGAGGAAAAATAAATACCTTTTTTCATGTTATTTCGTCAAAATACACTTAGGCCAGTATTAGATAATTTCATCTAAATCATAACCTCGCTTGCCGAATTCATTCGCTTTCAAAAACTATCATATATATTATACGAGCTAGCGAGGAAAAATATGTATACTCCTTTTCATGGTTAAGGTGATTTCTTCATAAAAATACACAATGGGCCGAAAGGTATCTAAATTATATTTGCTTGCCCAATTCTTCTGTTATTCCAAAACGATCCCATATTTGAATATCATACGAGCGAGCGCAGCGAGCGAGGAAAATTATACGCTTTTTTCACGTTATTTCGTCAAAATACACTTAGGCCAGTATAGATATCTAAATCATATCTTCGGTCACCTCGCTTGCCGAATTCATTCGCTTTCAAAAACTATCCTGTAACTAAATATTATACGAGCGAGTGAGTGAGAAAAAATATATATACTCCTTTTCATGGTTGAGGTAATTAATCTTCATAAAAATGTACAATGGGCTGGAAGGTATTTTGGTCACCTCGCTTGCCCAATTCTTCTGTTATTCCAAAACGATCCCGTACTTGAATATTATACGAGCGAGCGCAGCGAGCGATGAGAAATATACATTCTTTTTCATGTTATTTATCTAAATACACTTAGTCCAGTAAAATATCTAAATCATTATTCGGTACCCTCGCGTGCCGAATTATTTTGCTTTTCGGAAACGATCCCGTATGTGAATATCATACGAGGGAGCGCAGCGAGCGAGAAAATATATACACCCTTTTCCATAGAATGAGTGTTATTTTGTCATCAAAATATATTTAAACAAGATATCTAAATGATGTATTCGATTGTCTTTATGCCAAAAAGGCGAAACTATCCTTCATCTATATGAGCGAGCGCAGCGAGCGAGGCAAATTATACACCCTTTTTCAAGGTAGAAGTGTTATTTCGTCATCAAAAATACACTCCTAAAAGATATCTGAATAACATTCAATCACCTATTTGCAAAATATGACTCTATTTGGGCACCTCGCTTGCCGTCTGAAACCATTCTGTTTCTACCATGGCAGGGCGAAGCGAGCGACCGACAAAATTTTCTATGAAATGTAGATTCCAGTCCGGACTCGATGAAGGGCTTGGTAACCTGATAACTGCACGACCCCATCATCAAGGTATACTATCGTCGGTATACAGAGAGCGCACCAATAATTGCGTAATATCAAAATTTGCCAAGGATGATGAAGGATCAAGCAAGAATACCGACAAATTACAGCCGGGACAACCCTTCCTGATCCAACATGGTCCATCATTCCCCCCCCCCTTTCCTTTTCCCCTCTCTTGTCTCTCTTTCTTTTTCTTTTTCTTCCTTCTCTTTTTCTTTTCTTTTTCCTTTTTTTTCCTTCTCTCCTTTTCCTTTTTTTCTCTTTCCTCTTTCTCTTCTTTTTCCCTTTTTTCTTCCTTTTTTTTCCCCTTCTCATTTTTTCTCTCCCCCTTTTTCATTTTACCCGACGGCAGTGCAGATTTACCGACGATACCCTGAGCCCCCCCCCCACACCCTCCCCGTTATCGACTGCCCTGGTCCTTCCGACAATGCGATCCATCATGGATTATTGAGAATGATACCTTTCCCCAGTTTTACATTATGGGGATAAGTCAATGTCAGGCCCGTAACTAGGATTTTTACGGGGGTTCGACTTTGGAAATAGTGGACCTTTTTGAGGAAGTGACAATTATTGCGAGCGCGAAGCGCGAGCGGAAATTTTGGTTTATAATAACCTGAAGGCAGAGCAATTTTGCCTCTCATTAATTCTTGAACTCCTTCTAAAACTGCACCTAATTAACCTCCCCCTAATAAATGCGAGCGCGAAGCGCGAGCGGAAAAATCCCCATAAACTTATATAATTATATTTTCAGAGTTTGAAATTTTATGTGAATCACCTTTTCCATTATATTTAGATAAATCCTAGGGGAACTTAATTTCAAATTCCCTGTTTTCGTGTATTAACCAACCTATGGCAGCTAGAGGGTCAAATCATGCATAGTACCTGTAGTAATATGTCTCATTTGCATATGTATCATTTACATATTTGATGCGCGATAATGTAACTGACGTCACATTGGATACGCGTTGCTGTTTTAGCTGGTTACGATATGGCGGTCCCGGCCCAGCTTACCTTGTTGTCGGTGTTGCAATCAAACTGATCAATAAACCTTATGTTATGATGTTGGAACACATATGCCTAGTACAGGACTCTTTATTGACAATAGCTTGACATGGTGGCAGCTAGATGCGGACCTGTGCTATGATTTTGGATAGTGAATTGGATCAAGTTTTGGACATGGAACATTGACATTGTTGTTTGCTCCTGAGTACCGGTACGTACAGCGCAGTGTATACCGTACGGTACGTTATGCATTTGTGCACACAGTGACTTGTCGTCTGCGCCGAGTTGATATGCTGATATGTGTGTGTGTATTAACTGATCCATGATTTGAGCCGCCGCGGAGTCGCCGGGCCGCCGGGAATGTGATTTTGAAATGGTGGACTGGAAATAATTTTAATAACGTCGTGGAGTGAACTTCTGAATGTTGTGCAAGGATGGATGCCGTTTATCATAGGTTTCCAGTGACTGATTTGATGTGAGATTCCACGACGCCGACGCCGGAATGCGCTAACCTGGACTGAATTCATCGAGCAATTTGCCTGGCAATGTCGTCGATGATTCTGATGGAACTGATCTCATTTTTACTATTCGTCTCGATGACTGAGCTGAGCGCTAGCGTAGCCGTAGACTGGTTGGAAGTTCCCATGAAGCTGTGTGAACAAGAGCGCTAGAGCGCGAGCCCCAGCCTAGAGGCTGATCCCGAGCAAGATTTGGACCTAGTATCCTGGACCTGGACCTGGATCGAGTTCAAGGCCAACTTATGAACGCTATGCTGATCATGTGTTTATCCAGTGGATTTTTGAGACTTTTGCAGTCTGGATGATCAGAGGGAAAGCTCATTGAGAAATAAGTTGAGTTGTGAACATGAATGAACGCTGAATTGAGAGCTGTGATATTATAAACTGGAAGACTCATTTTACTGTAATTTTCCTGGAAAGTTAGACCTATTTTGCATGCAGGTCTAAATTAATGCAGTTGATTTGGAGGACTCTAAGTAACTGTTCTACATTGACATGCTATGATGTTATAATATTGCACTTATCAATATTTGCATGGTGTAGCCTGTAGGAAAGTTGAGTTTTCTTCGTGTGCAAGGTTCCATTCACATATGGTGGATAATTTCTACATGTTTTATGCACACTACTATGCTGACAGTTCCGTTCACATATGATTGCAAAATCTTGATTTATGCTGTATTGTATACAGAGAGTTCTGTTCACATATTGCTCAAATGTGATAGATACATTGTATTTGTGTACAATTGGAGTTCCGTTCACATATGGTGGATATTTCTGCTTGTATATGCATTTTAACATGAATTAGCCATTTTTTTTCTCTCAGTGCATATATTGTCTTGCAGAAGATTTGATCACAGGTGTCATCATGGCTAGTGCATCTATTCCAAGTCCCAGGATGGACTGGTCCGACCCGGACCGTTCGCAAGCATTGCGAGAGTTTAAACAAGTTGCTGACTTGTGGTTCAAGATAAAGAAGACTCCAGCAGAGGAGCAGCACACTTACGTGATACTGTGGTCAGGGGTAGAAGGACTGAGGATGTTCAACACCTGGAAGTTGACAGACGAGCAACTTGCCGACCCCAGGAACATTTGGGATGCATTTGCAACCCAGCTGGAACCCCAGGAGAACTTCCGGATTCATCGTTTAGAGTTCCAGAGGTACAGACAAGGATCATCAGAGACTATTGATGATTTTATTCTACGATGTCGCACAAAAGCAGCAAAGTGCAACTTCAAGACTGATGATAATGTTGAAGAGAGAATCATAGAAGTTTTAATCGCTGGAATTAGACACCCAGAGGTGCAGAAGGCCCTACTGAGCAAAGATGAAAATCTCAAGTTAGATGAGGCTGCTTCATTGGCTAGGACGCATGAGGCCAGTGACTCCCATATGAGCCAGCTGAACAGCCTAGACAGAGCCTTAGTACATGATCTGCACCAGTCCAATTCGTGTAGGAATTGTGGTCTGCGGCACCCACCAAAGAAGTGCCCAGCGTTCAGGTCACAGTGTCACAAGTGTGGCATGAAAGGTCACTGGAAAAAACTGTGCAAGTCTTCAGGAGACGGTGGTAAACAGAGGTCTCGATCTAAGACCAGACAGGTTGGACGCGAGAAAGGAAGCTGGAAGAATAGAGGTAAGAGCAGATCTCGTAACCGTGGAAAGAATCTCCATCCAATTGCCAGCAAGAATGACGATGACGACCTACAGAGGGATTTTGAAGACATCTCTATAGAGTCGATCTATGTTGGACATGTTCATGTTGATGGTATGCCCATTGATGACAGTGATGACAAAGACGAGCTTTTTGCTACTCTAAAGTTTAGCATCAGGGATAAGCCAGGTAACCACACCTTGAGAGTAAAGGTGGACACGGGAGCACAGGGAAATGTGTTGCCTCTTCGATGCTTCAGGAAGGCTTTTCCAGAGCTCTTAGATGACGAGGGATATCCCCTGGAGTCAGCTGTCAGACTGAGACATGTCAGGTTGTACGCCTACAATGAGACACCGATACAGCAGTACGGATGTTTTGACCTTCCCTGCCAGTACAAAGATGGGAAGTGGTTCAGGAACAGCTTCTTCATTGTGGACACACGTGGACCTGCTATCCTAGGATTGCAAAGTTCAGTGAAGATGCGCCTAGTTATAGTGAACTGTGAGATGCATCAGAGAAGCAGTCCAGGCATGATTAAGAGTACACAGGATCTGGTAGCGGCATACCCAGATCGTTTCCAGGGTATTGGGAGGTTCCCAGGTGAATACCACATCACTCTTGAAGAGAATGTTGAACCAGTTGTCCATCCACCAAGGAAGTTTCCTATCCATCTTCGAGAAGAGTTGAAAGAGGAACTGGACAGGATGGAATCCATGGGTGTCATCAAGAAAGTGTCCAAGCCTACAGATTGGGTTTCCTCGCTAGCCTTCAGCAGGAAGAGCAACGGGAAGTTACGAGTGTGCCTCGACCCAAGGGACCTCAACAAGGCGTGTAAGAGGACATTTCACAAAGCTCCAACACTTGAGGAAATCACCCATAAGCTGCATGGTGCTCAAGTATTCTCGAAGCTAGACGCAAGGCATGGATATTGGAGCGTTGCCCTAGATGATGATTCGAGCTACTTGACAACCTTCAACTCACCTTTCGGAAGGTACAGATTTCAGCGTCTGCCCTTCGGCATCAGAGTAGCTCAAGACATATTCCAAGAGAAGATGGACATGATTCTCGAGCAGTGCCCAGGCACAATTGGCATTGCAGACGATATAGTTGTCTATGGAAAGACTGAAGCAGATCATGACAAAGCATTGCACAACCTCATGACTGTGGGACAAGAGTATGGACTAGTCTTCAATCCAGAGAAATGCGATGTTAAGATCCCACAGGTCAAGTTCTTTGGCTGTCTCTATGACAAAGAAGGTGTGCATCCTGATCCTGCAAAGGTTGCTGATATTACCAGTCTTCCAACACCAAGCTGTTTGAGAGAGTTACAGCAGTTTCTTGGGATGGTACAGTACATGTCCCCATTCATCCCAAAGTTAGCAGAGAATGCAGAGACTCTGCGGGCACTGACAAGGAAAGACAGTGCATGGCAATGGACGCCATCACATCAGGAATCCTTTGAGCATTTGAAGTCATTGGTATCATCCATGTGCATCCTTACCTACTTTGACCCTTCAAAGCCCACAACAATCCAGGTAGATGCGTCTACGAGAGGACTAGGGGCAGCTCTATTGCAAGAAGGGAAGCCAGTGGCATTCGCAAGCAAGGCCTTGACAGACACAGAGAGCCGATATGCGAACATTGAGAGAGAAATGTTGGCAGTAGTGTTTGGTTGCACCAGATTCCACACCTACGTGTATGGAGCCAAATTCACTGTGGAATCGGACCATAAGCCGTTGGAAAGCATTCATCGGAAGAATTTAGCCAACGCTCCACCCAGATTGCAGCGGATGCTCCTCCGTTTGCAACCGTACGACTTCAACCTTGTGTACAAGCCAGGAAGAGAAGTTGCCCTGGCAGATGGTTTGTCAAGGATCAACCCAGAGAAGCAACCGACAATAGAATTTGACAAAACCATCCACGGAATCTACATATCTCCGAGCAAGCTCAGACAGATGCAAGAGGAAACAGAAGCCAACAGGAGCCTAAAGGTGCTCAAGGAGGTAATCCTAACTGGGTGGCCTGATGACGTAAAGAAGGTTCCCAAAGAAGTGCGTCACTACTGGTCTTGCAGAGATACACTGTCGGTAGAGGATGGTCTCATCATGAAGGGAGAGAGAATCTTCATACCAGAGACGATGCAGCAGGAAGTGCTACAAAGTCTTCATGCTGGTCATCAAGGAACGACCAAGACCCAACTCAAGGCAAGAAGATGTGTCTACTGGGATGGCTTGTCTAAAGCAATTGAACAGATGGTGCAATCTTGCCAAGCATGTAATGAGTTGCAGAACGCTCAGCAGAAAGAGCCGCTACTTCAGCATGAAGTACCCAATCACCCATGGGAAACAGTCGGGACTGACTTGTTTCATTTCGAAGGCGAAGAATATCTTGTCATCGTAGACTATTGGTCTAAGTTTCCTGTCGTGAGGAAGATCAGAGGAAGTTGTACCAGCTCAACTGTTGTTCAGATCACAAAAAACATCTTTAGTGAGCAGGGCATACCTTTGAGGATCGTTAGTGACAACGGACCACAATTCTCTAGCCGAGAATATAGGACCTTCACAGATCAGTGGAACATCCAGCACGTCACATCGAGCCCCCATTATCCGCAGAGCAACGGACTTGTGGAAAGGGCGATACAGACAATAAAGGCGACACTCAAGAAGGTGAAGATGACTGGAGGTGATCCTCACCTAGCCCTATTGTGTCTGAGGACAACTCCAATTGACAGTAGTTTACCTTCACCTGCGGAACTACTGCAAGGTAGGAAGTATAGAAGCAACCTTCCAATGAAAATGCACTCTGACCATCAAAGTGAGATTAAGGAGAAGCTCCGAAAACGCCAAGAAAGGCAAAAGGAAGACTTCGATAGAAGAGGAGTGAGGGAACTGCCCCCTCTGACGCCAGATCAGAAGATAACGGTGTTCGACCATGGGTCTGAAACATGGGCCCCGGCTACAGTGGTTCGGTGTAAAAATGTCAGAGGTAAAAATGTCAGAGGTAGAAATGTCAGAGGTAAAAATGTCAGAGGTAAAAATGTCAGAGGTAAAAATGTCAGAGGTAAAAATGTCAGAGGTAAAAATGTCAGAAGTAAAAATGTCAGGGGACAAAAATGTCAGAGGTAAATTTGTCAGACGTAAAAATGTCAGAGATAAAAATGTCAGCTCTGAAAATGCCGAAGTGAACGTGTTACAGGTAAGAATATTGAATTTGAAATTTTTGGGAAGAGCACGAGATATTAAAAAAAAGATTCATACTGTATAAATGGAGTGATCACAATAATACTGCTCTCTGTAAATGTGTGTATGTTCAGTCATTCGACTGGCCTTCCTGTCTTACTCATTTGATGTGAAAGTGATAATGCTGCCCCATTCAACCACCTAATGAGACCAATCTTGTTTTGGCCGGGAGAACATCCTGGTATGTGCGCATTGCTCAACAGTGTTTTGATCTTCCGAGCACTTGTTTAGCTGACTCCAAATATAGCAGCAAACGAATGTCCAGTTCCCTCTCTGTGTTAAAGATTCGGCCTCTTGACACGATTGCACTGTGAAACATATTTATGACAATTTCAGCAAGCGATAAGTAAATCGCGCGTTTTGGGTAAGAAATGTAGCATGGGATGATGTTCATTATTTTCTTTGTGAGATTAATTAAGTTACAGGATTATATCTAAATGATTTATGATCTTAAGTGGAATGACAGAATGGTAGATGAACTTAAGAAGGGATATCCACGTTTGATGTTTTGCATATGCTAACACAATTATCTAATTGAATAATTCTCTTTAAAAGTTGTAAATTCCGCAGCGTATCGGATGAAATAATACAAAATGTCGAGAAATAGATCGAATTAACGATTCAATTTCGCTTACTTCCTATTCTTCCTTACATATAAGGACAATAATATTGAAGCATTCGTTCAAGTATACCACGCTTTATTGGAGTAGGGGGGGGGGGAGCTTATGAAGAGGAATGTACATATTAAAATCGCGCAGTCGTGTGGAATGTGTGTGGTCAGCTACTCGTGTTACCAACCCAGTTTTTTCCCACCATCGTTTTTACAATGCCCGTCCCCGCGGTGAAAACGAGGGCAATGCGCGCATACCCAGAACGTTCACCCCGCCAACACCATAACCGTTATTTCCAAATGGCCAAGACAAGGGCATTCAAGTATAGACACAGTATGTTTACAGAAAATATTTGAATATATCCCACTCCCCATAATTTCTATAATTCAGTATTCGTACTTGAAACATGTCACTTAAACATTTCCAAATCTGGCATACCTCTGATATTAATTTTTTACCTCTGACATTTTTACCTCTGACATTTTACTTCTGACATTTTTACCTCTGACATTTTCAACCTCTGACATTTCTACCTCTGGCATTTTTACCTCTGACATTTTTACTTCTGACATTTTTACCTCTGACATTTTTTCCTCTGACATTTTTACCTCTGACATTTTTTCCTCTGACATTTTTACCTCTGACATTTTTACCTCTGACATTTTTACCTCTGACATTTTTACCTCTGACATTTTTTCCTCTGACATTTTTACCTCTGACATTTTTACCTCTGACATTTTTACCTGGCACCGCTACAGTAGTCCAGCAGTGCCAATTAGAACCAAGATCGTACATGATTCAAACTCCAAATGGTAGTGTGCTACGCCGTAACAGAAGAGACTTGCGTAGTCTTGAACATCCACAGAAGAAGCAAGTACGCTTCAACATCCCACAAAACTGTGCAGAGAGAACACCCTCACTTCCTAACGACTATACTCAACCTAACCCGAGTGATGATCATCAATCCAGTACTAATGGGTACCACACTAGGTCTGGAAGATTGGTCAAGAAGCCTGATCGACTAATTGAAAATTAACAATGAATGTTCTTTTCCGTCAGCCAACAAATTGAAATTGTTGGAATTTATGTCTTATTGTTATTGCCAGAAACCAATTAGTAAATCTGATTGTTGCATGTATCTGTGATAATTTGATGGAGATTGATCATACATTTTCGTCTGTTATTGATGATATAATTGTATTACGAGTTATTCATAAATGGTCACTTCTTGAAATTCCATACCTCCGAATATTAAAAAAAAAAAAAAAAAAAAAAAAATTGAGACAAAATAATATTATACATATCATTGCTACATGTTTGGAAGGTCTATGTAACAACACCGTGATAATACTAGACTGTTCTGCATGGAGTTACCCAATGGTTTTATATCCCCCAAAATGTTTTTGCTCGAAGTGTTACAGTTATGTATTGCTGTTGTTGGATTCAGGAAACATTTTTTTTTTTTTATATGAAAGGGGGGATGTAGTAATATGTCTCATTTGCATATGTATCATTTACATATTTGATGCGCGATAATGTAACTGACGTCACATTGGATACGCGTTGCTGTTTTAGCTGGTTACGATATGGCGGTCCCGGCCGCGTGTTTTTTTACCGTACCGCTAACGCGTCAGATTCTCTCATTTAATGCCGCAGAGCGTCTTGAGCAGAGGCCATTATCGCTTTCGGTACGCAAAAAAGTGCAATACCACGAAAGTTGTGCAATAATTGTGCAATACGCATGCGCGTGGACTTTGCCTCGTTAGTGATTGCAGTCACTATATAGACATGAGTACACACATATACATCGAGGTTTTTACCCGACTGCTAAGAAACCACAAGTGCCTGTGAGCAAGCAACCAGGCCGGGGACCGACGGCTTAAGGTCCTCTCCGAAGGACCTGATAATGAGGATAAATTGGGGTATATTGTAATGGTAGTTTATGGCAACAAGCCCTTCCCAACCTCCAAATTCGTGCAGATTTATTCTATGAATATATTTAGAAACAAAAACTAAACTACCTGTAGTAAATAATCTGCTCTATGTTTTGTCTCAGATCTCTCTCAGTAGTGGTTTTGATTTTTCAACCATATTAAAAAATCATGCTAACATTGCATTTATGGAGTGGAATATAAGAAGAGGTAGACGTTGTCGAACTCGAAGTCTACGCTACGGTAAGAAAGGCTGCTATGCTGCATGTGTGATTTGTATAGCGCGCGCGCGAGCGAGATCGAGATAGCCGAGGCATTCGTAGACGGTAGGCAATATTTTGGAACAAGTAGCGGGCTGCGCACGGCACTACGTGAAGAAAATGTCGACTAGGTAAGACCGCCCCTAATGAATATGCATAAGTCCATGGCGGCGCTCGGCTCACTGCATAGCTCTTCATCTGAATTAGATTCAAATTTCTTATCTGTTTGGCCTAGCATGGAAGTTTGAGGAACACGCAGAATGCAGCTTGGAACTAGTAAAATGCAAAAATTATTGATGCAAGTAATCGTATGAAGTATGACGTCAAAAAATACCATACAAACGATACCAATATTAGAACACGCAAGATTTGCGTTGGAACCATTCGGGAACCATGCACTGTCTCCAGTCATGCCAGTGGAGAGATGAATGGTTCAAAAATAATAGAGTCACAACAAAATAAACTAAAAGTTCAAATCTGCATTCTCCGTGATCCAAAATTTCTATCGCGGTATTGTATTGTTTTGACTACATAATATACTTTCATTGATTAATTGCATTTTACTTGTTCCAATCTGCATTTTGCAAGTTCCAAAATTCCTTTCTTCGCATTGTATTGATTCGACTATACTGTCTTGACTTCACACAAGTTTGCCTCAATTTAGTTACTGCATTTTACCTGTTCCAATCTGCATTTTACAAGTTCCAAAACATCTATCTTTGTATTGTATTCTTTAAACTATATAATATACTTTTATTGAGTTATTGCATTTTACCTGTTCCAATCTGCATTCTACCTGTTCCAATATTTCTTTCTTCCTATTGTATTGATTCGACTACACTGTATCAATGTCTTGACTTCACACAAGTTTGCCTCAATTTAGTTACTGCATTTTACCTGTTCCAATCTGCATTTTACAAGTTCCAAAACTTCTATCTTTGTATTGTATTCTTAAACTACATAATATACTTTCATTGAGTTATTGCATTTTAACTGTTCCAATCTGCATTTTACCTGTTCCAAAATTTCTTTCTTCGTATTGTATTGATTCGACTACACTGTATCAATGTCTTGACTTTACACTTGCCTCAATTTAGTTACTGCATTTTACCTGTTCCAATCTGCATTTTACAAGTTCCACAACTTCTATCTTTGTATTGTATTCTTAAACTACATAATATACTTTCATTGAGTTATTGCATTTTAACTGTTCCAATCTGCATTTTACCTGTTCCAAAATTTATTTCTTCGTATTGTATTGTTTCGACTATACTGTCTTGACTTCACACTTGCCTCAACTTAGTTACTGCATTTTACCTGTTCCAATCTACATTTTACAAGTTCCAACACATCTATCTTTGTATTGTATTCTTTAAACTACATAATATACTTTTATTGAGTTATTGCATTTTACCTGTTCCAATCTGCATTTTACCTGTTCCAATATTTCTTTCTTCCTATTGTATTGATTCGACTACACTGTATCAATGTCTTGACTTTACACTTGCCTCAATTTAGTTACTGCATTTTACCTGTTCCAATCTGCATTTTACAAGTTCCAAAACATCTATCTTTGTATTGTATTCTTTAAACTATATAATATACTTTTATTGAGTTATTGCATTTTACCTGTTCCAATCTGCATTCTACCTGTTCCAATATTTCTTTCTTCCTATTGTATTGATTCGACTACACTGTATCAATGTCTTGACTTTACACATGCCTCAATTTAGTTACTGCATTTTACCTCTTCCAATCTGCATTTTACAAGTTCCAAAACACCTATCTTTGTATTGTATTCTTTAAACTACATAATATACTTTTATTGAGTTATTGCATTTTACCTGTTCCAATCTGCATTTTACCTGTTCCAATATTTCTTTCTTCCTATTGTATTGATTCGACTACACTGTATCAATGTCTTGACTTTACACTTGCCTCAATTTAGTTACTGCATTTTACCTGTTCCAATCTGCATTCTACAAGTTCCAAAACTTCTATCTTTGTATTGTATTCTTTAAACTACATAATATACTTTCATTGAGTTATTGCATTTTAACTGTTCCTATCTGCATTTTATACCTGTTCCAAAATTTCTTTCTTCGTATTGTATTGTTTCGACTATACTGTCTTGACTTCACACTTGCCCCAATTTAGTTACTGCATTTTACCTGTTCCAATCTGCATTTTACAAGTTCCAAAACATCTATCTTTGTATTGTATTCTTTAAACTACATAATATACTTTATTGAGTTATTGCATTTTAACTGTTCCAATATGCATTTTACCTGTTCCAAAAATTCTTTCTTCCTATTGTATTGATTCGACTTTACTGTCTTGACTTCACACTTGCCTCAATTTAGTTACTACATTTTACCTGTTCCAATCTGCATTTTACAAGTTCCAAAACATCTATCTTTGTATTGTATTCTTTAAACTATATAATATACTTTTATTGAGTTATTGCATTTTACCTGTTCCAATCTGCATTCTACCTGTTCCAATATTTCTTTCTTCCTATTGTATTGATTCGACTACACTGTATCAATGTCTTGACTTTACACTTGCCTCAATTTAGTTACTGCATTTTACCTCTTCCAATCTGCATTTTACAAGTTCCAAAACATCTATCTTTGTATTGTATTCTTTAAACTATATAATATACTTTTATTGAGTTATTGCATTTTAACTGTTCCAATCTGCATTTTACCTGTTCCAAAATTTATTTCTTCGTATTGTATTGTTTCGACTATACTGTCTTGACTTCACACATGCCTCAATTTAGCTACTGCATTTTACCTGTTCCAATCTGCATTTTACAAGTTCCAAAACATCTATCTTTGTATTGTATTCTTTAAACTATATAATATACTTTTATTGAGTTATTGCATTTTAACTGTTCCAATCTGCATTTTACCTGTTCCAAAATTTCTTTCTTCGTATTGTATTGATTCGACTATACTTATATCAATGTTTTGACTTCGCACTTGCCTCAGTTTCGTTTCCCCATTTTAGCTGTCCCAGTCTGCATTTTGCGTGTTCCAAATTTTCTTTCTTTATAATGTAGGCCTATTGATTGTATCGTATCAATGCCTTGACTTCACACTTGCCTCAATTCTGTTGCTGCATTTTACCTGTTCCAATCTGCATTGTGCGTGTTCCAAAATTTCTATCTTTGCATTATATTCGTTAAACTACATTATATACTTTTATTGAGTTATTGCATTTTACCTGTTCCAGTCTGCATTTTGCGTGCTCCAAAATTTCTATCTTCGTATTGTATTGATTCGACTATACTTATATCAATGTTTTGACTTCGCACTTGCCTCAGTTTCGTTTCCCCATTTTAGCTGTCCCAGTCTGCATTTTGCGTGTTCCAAAATTTCTGTCTTTAATTGTTTTGCATTATTTTCACTAAAATCTAGCATTTTACCTGTTCCAAGTTACATCTTGCTAGTGTCAAGATTTCTACTTTCGTATCTTGTAACTTAGCGTAGGGTTGTTTACTATACTTATTCACAGTAACACTGGGCGTATCAAGCTTGCCTGCCATACCAGCACCAGTCCGAGATCTTATGTCAGGCATTATGATTCTTTACGATGAAAGAGGTACAATAAAAGTACAAAATATGTCTAGCAAGTAGCAAGTTTCACTTACAGACCATATTCCAAAGCGCCCTCTACATAATATACTTCTATTGAGTTATTACATTTTACCTCTCCCCCCCCCCCCCCCTTCCAGTGTTCCACTGTCCTACATGCACATGATAATTAACAAGTTCTTTCTTGAAAAGATGTTCTTAAATAACTACCGGGTTAACACTTTCACTCCTTTTCAGAACCTTGCACACCTTACAAGTGGTCTATTTCTTCAACTAGAAATTGTGATAGGATTGGATGATATTTAGAATTTAAATTACTCCTGATTGGGGTAACAAAATGTCTCAATTATGAGCAGTGATATATAATTTACTAAGCTGTGATTGCCCTCTGAGTTTGAGAAAAGGCCTGATCACTTAGCGATTGAAGTGATGTCATACTAGATGGTAGCCAATTTGGTTTTTTCTATGACAGAAGTCCATTTTAAACAGGTCCTCAAATACAATCTACATATTGTAGATCAACAGCTGCTCACATCGCAATATCTTTCGAAATTTAATTGTAAGGTGAGCGTGGTCTATTTTGATCACATACTAGTACCTGATTCTCCAAAAAAAAAACCCAACAACAACACAAAACCAGACGGTAACATTTGTTGGAAGATTTTATTCCCAAATATCATTATGTGACATTTAATTATGGGAACATTTAACAATATACTTTTCACCTTCATTTGGAAAGCAGACATATTTTGTATGTTGTTATGAGTGCACATTATATCACTATCTTTTTTTACTCGCAAATTTATTCATAAAGTCTACCACCTCATGTAGTAATTAGAAGTGGACATAGCATAATTCACAAAAACAAAGAGGAGTGTATACACATGGGCAGGTTCTCATTCTGTGTATTCTGTACAACATTACAAATCCATGATTGACAACAAAATTTCAAACATATGTGATGTTTATTTGATCAAAATTGGTTAAGTAATGACTGAAATATCAAAGAAATAAACATTTCAGTTTTGTGCGAGGGTACTGGTTGAAAAGTCACTGACATGTAGAACCGATGATATTTCTATCTATTTGACATGTATACGAAGCACAGTGCACAGCTTTACAGGAAACTACCGGTGTGAGTGCCAGTAGCGTAGCGTAAAAAGTAGTGGTCGATATAATGATATTTGAATTATTTTACTGAAAAGTCACCAGAAATCATAAGTGGAATATCAGGTGATCTCTCTATTGGATCTTTTTATGGAATCTTAGACAATATGAGACTATTTTCAATCAGCTTCATGCCACTTTTCCTTTTGCTATCACTTCTGAATCTTATCTACGGTAAAAAGGTTCGAGTATGCATCATCACTCTGTTTAAATTTGATTGCTTATACGTGCATGTACAAGTTGCATTGGAATACAATTTTGTTCTGACTCTCTCTTCATAGTAATCTATTAAAAAAAACCTTAACCTATAATAATGCTTCCTGGTGTACTACTTCATTAGGACGCACTTTTTACCGGTGTCTACAAGCCATTGGCTGAATGGCTTCAGATCGAGCTTTGAGAAGATCCCAGTGCTGTTATGAGATTTTTAATTACCTTATATCAGGCATATACCTTCCTATGAGCTGTAATAAGTTCATCTGCAGAAAAAACTGAAATTTAATCCGAGATTTCTGAACATGTTAATGTGCAGCTCTGAAATTTGTACACTAGTGATTGATGTTTGTACACTGCACATTTGCACACAATGTCCGAGGTTGCATGATAGAGAAAAGTTTTTAATGCTTGGCAATTTGTGCATAAATTACTGAAGTGGTTAAAGGGACTGCATAGGAATGATAAGAATGGTAGGAATGGTCAGATTTTTTAGCTGCAAGCTATCACTGTGTTTGTATGCCATTAGAAAGTAACTTTAGAATGATGACAAAAATGAAATTTTAGGAGCTTTAAAAATGACGGCATATTCCCACAATCCGTCATCTAAAATCTAAACACCTTTTCTTTTCTGTCTCATAATTTGTGTGTGTGGGGGGGGGGGGGGGGGGAGGAGGGGGCCTGGAAAAATGCTCCAGCAAACTTCCTCCAGTTGAACGAAGTATGATCTTTTTCATTGGAAAGGTGTTTAATCTTAGTTTTACGATATATGTAGTATATATATTACCAAATGACAATCATGTAAGAATTATTGTTGCAAGAACTAATTTGTACCTTTAATAGCTAGAAGTGCTTACATTTACCCAGGATCAGTTGGGAATGGGAGTTATAACACAAACCATGGGGTACAAATCCATACAGAACCATTGATATGAAATTGGATCAGCAGTTGCTCATCTCAGACACATCATGCCTAATATGATCAGAAATGATGCCAGAAATTTCATATTTTTTGACAGACTTATTTTTCTGACTTATCTGCTTGGAAACCACAAAATGCGCCAAAAACATGCAAAAGGCTGAGAATCTACACTGAAAAAGGAAAGATGGTCAAATGACTAAAAAGATTAGTCATTCACTACGTCTTATTTGACTAAGAAATAATTAGTCATTTGTTCTCAAACTGACTAATTTTAATTAGTTAATAAAATTATGTCTTATTTGAGTAATCCTGGAAATAATTAGTATGGCATGAGAAAGAATTGGTCCGTAAATAGTCCTACACGGAAATCAGTTAGTCTTTCATTAGTCTTTCATTAGTATTTTTTTTTACTAATCATTATAAATGATGACTTGACGTGGTGCTGAGGTAAGCTGTCAGTCATGGGAACTAATTTCACACATGCATATTCAAATTTTATATATACCTGTTAAAACAAAGGCGGTTCATGACAGCCTGTCATAGGCTGTCATAGGCTTGACTGACATAGCAACAAGTAGTGTACGCAAACTTGATTCCAAGTTATTTTTGTAGTTAATAGACCTGTTTACTAACATATTCAAATTTTATGCATACCTTTCAATCATTGGTTGTTTTTGACAACCGGAAAGCTTGCCAAAGGCTTTCAAGACAGAGCAACAAGATTAGTAATGTTACCCAAGTAGGCAAGTACTAGTGTTTGTTCTAAGGAATATCTCCTCATTAATTTGTCTATATAGTGCAGACGTCCGGTCCAGGTTTTCCTGAGATTATATAAACACTTTCCATTGGACTTCTCAATTAAACACAGGAATAATGCCTGCAGAAATAGGTAAAAATATCCCCTCAGGTAGGCCTACAATACGAAGAAAGAAATTTTGGAACTCGCAAAATGCAGATTGGAACAGGTAAAATGCAACCAGAATAGAGGCAAGTGTGAAGTCAAGACATTGATACGATATTTAGTCGAATCAATAGGCCTACAATATACGAAGAAAGAAATTTTGGAGCACGCAAAATGCAGATTGGAACAGGTAAAATGCAATAACTCAATAAAAGTATATTATGTAGTTTAAAGAATACAATACAAGATAGAAGTTTTGGAATTTGTAAAATGTAGATTGGAACAGGTAAAATGCATGTAACTAAATTGAGGCAAGTGTGAAGTCAAAACATTGATAAAGTATAGTCGAATCAATACAATAGGAGAATAGAAATTTTGGAACACGCACAATGCAGATTGGAACAGGTAAAATGCAGCAACAGAATTGAGGCAAGTGTGAAGTCAAGACATTGATACGATACAATCAATAGGCCTACAATATAAAGAAAGAAATTTTGGAACACGCAAAATGCAGACTGGAACAGTTAAAATGCAATAACTCAATGAAAGTATATTATGTAGTTTAAGAATACAATACAAAGATAGAAGTTTTGGAACTTGTAAAATGCAGATTGGAACAGGTAAAATGCAGTAACTAAATTGGGGCAAGTGTGAAGTCAAGACAGTATAGTCGAAACAATACAATACGAAGAAAGAAATTTTGGAACAGGTAAAATGCAGATTGGAACAGTTAAAATGCAATAACTCAATGAAAGTATATTATGTAGTTTAAAGAATACAATACAAAGATAGAAGTTTTGGAACTTGTAAAATGCAGATTGGAACAGGTAAAATGCAGTAACTAAATTGAGGCAAGTGTAAAGTCAAGACATTGATACAGTGTAGTCGAATCAATACAATAGGAAGAAAGAAATATTGGAACAGGTAAAATGCAGATTGGAACAGGTAAAATGCAATAACTCAATAAAAGTATATTATGTAGTTTAAAGAATACAATACAAAGATAGGTGTTTTGGAACTTGTAAAATGCAGATTGGAAGAGGTAAAATGCAGTAACTAAATTGAGGCATGTGTAAAGTCAAGACATTGATACAGTGTAGTCGAATCAATACAATAGGAAGAAAGAAATATTGGAACAGGTAGAATGCAGATTGGAACAGGTAAAATGCAATAACTCAATAAAAGTATATTATATAGTTTAAAGAATACAATACAAAGATAGATGTTTTGGAACTTGTAAAATGCAGATTGGAACAGGTAAAATGCAGTAACTAAATTGAGGCAAGTGTAAAGTCAAGACATTGATACAGTGTAGTCGAATCAATACAATAGGAAGAAAGAAATATTGGAACAGGTAAAATGCAGATTGGAACAGGTAAAATGCAATAACTCAATAAAAGTATATTATGTAGTTTAAAGAATACAATACAAAGATAGACGTTTTGGAACTTGTAAAATGTAGATTGGAACAGGTAAAATGCAGTAACTAAATTGAGGCAAGTGTGAAGTCAAGACAGTATAGTCGAAACAATACAATACGAAGAAATAAATTTTGGAACAGGTAAAATGCAGATTGGAACAGTTAAAATGCAATAACTCAATGAAAGTATATTATGTAGTTTAAGAATACAATACAAAGATAGAAGTTGTGGAACTTGTAAAATGCAGATTGGAACAGGTAAAATGCAGTAACTAAATTGAGGCAAGTGTAAAGTCAAGACATTGATACAGTGTAGTCGAATCAATACAATACGAAGAAAGAAATATTGGAACAGGTAAAATGCAGATTGGAACAGGTAAAATGCAATAACTCAATAAAAGTATATTATATAGTTTAAAGAATACAATACAAAGGTAGGTGTTTTGGAACTTGTAAAATGCAGATTGGAAGAGGTAAAATGCAGTAACTAAATTGAGGCATGTGTAAAGTCAAGACATTGATACAGTGTAGTCGAATCAATACAATAGGAAGAAAGAAATATTGGAACAGGTAGAATGCAGATTGGAACAGGTAAAATGCAATAACTCAATAAAAGTATATTATATAGTTTAAAGAATACAATACAAAGATAGATGTTTTGGAACTTGTAAAATGCAGATTGGAACAGGTAAAATGCAGTAACTAAATTGAGGCATGTGTGAAGTCAAGACAGTATAGTCGAAACAATACAATACGAAGAAAGAAATTTTGGAACAGGTAAAATGCAGATTGGAACAGGTAAAATGCAGTAACTAAATTGAGGCAAACTTGTGTGAAGTCAAGACAGTATAGTCGAATCAATACAATGCGAAGAAAGGAATTTTGGAACTTGCAAAATGCAGATTGGAACAGGTAAAATGCAATTAATCAATGAAAGTATATTATGTAGTCAAAACAATACAATACCGCGATAGAAATTTTGGATCACGGAGAATGCAGATTTGAACTTTTAGGTTATTTTGTTGTGACTCTATTATTTTTGAACCATTCATCTCTCCACTGGCATGACTGGAGACAGTGCATAGTTCCCGAATGGTTCCAACGCAAATCTTGCGTGTTCTAATATTGGTATCGTTTGTATGGTATTTTTTGACGTCATACTTCATACGATTACTTGCATCAATAATTTTTGCATTTTACTAGTTCCAAGCTGCATTCTGCGTGTTCCTCAAACTTCCATGCTAGGCCAAACAGATAAGAAATTTGAATCTAATTCAGATGAAGAGCTATGCAGTGAGCCGAGCGCCGCCATGGACTTATGCATATTCATTAGGGGCGGTCTTACCTAGTCGACATTTTCTTCACGTAGTGCCGTGCGCAGCCCGCTACTTGTTCCAAAATATTGCCTACCTTCGTAGACAGATAACGGCCTCCGCTCAAGTCGCTCTTTGGCATTAAATTAGAGAATATGACGCGTTAGCGGTACGGTAAAAAAACACGCGTCCCGGCCCAGCCTACCTTGTTGTCGGTGTTGCAATCAAACTGATCAATAAACCTTATGTTATGATGTTGGAACACATATGCCTAGTACAGGACTCTTTATTGACAATAGCTTGACAGTACCCGAAATTTATGGAGAGTCTTTGAATTTTTTGAGCCTTTAATAATCTTTTCCAAAGTCTCAAATAAATCACATTTGAAATAAATTCAAAGTAGTAATAGGGGAACTATTATTATTTAAAAAATGCTTGTTTTCGCGTGTAAACCTATCAGCAGGTAAGATTTTTTAAAGCAAAAAATATGCATATTCCCGGGGATTTATGGGGGGTCTGTTTGAAATTTTATGTAGGCCTCTTCCGTAAATTCAAATAAACGTTAGAGGAATCAAAATCATTTCAAAAATATCTGGTTTTGCGCGTTAGCACGTTAGCATGCATAGTAGGCCTACCCGAAATTTATGGGGAGTCTTTGAATTTTTTGAGCCTTTAATAATCTTTTCCAAAGTCTCAAATTACATACAAATCACATTTGAAATAAATTCAAACCAGTAATAGGGGAACTATAATCAATCTTAAAATCCCTGTTTTCACGTGTTATCCCTATGGCAGGTGACTCTGTCAAAAAGCAGGCATGAAAGTGAAGATTAAAGATTCATGGGGAATTTGACACCATGGGTGCTTACCCAGTAACAGGTGTTGTCCATCACTATGAGTTTTATGACCAACAGACCTTATGGGGCAAGTCATTATCTCACTTTTCCTGGCCCGAGAATGCCTGAAGCAGGCCGAAGAATGTTTATGGTGGGACAGCTAGTTTTGCTGTGCTCCAGAAATGTAGCTCTATTACAGGTATTTCCACTGCTTTTCACAAAGTCTGGTGTCAGCAAATTATGATTCACTCCCCATGAAAGCTCACGAGTGAATGTCTTTAGTAGTGCCATTTATTGAAAATAAAGTTTTATGAAATGTTCTTTTAACAATTCTTCTGTTCGTGCAAAAATCAGACTTTAAAAACAAAGTTTTAGATATGAAATATCAAGAAAAAATGAGACATCTTTTCACACGTTATATCAATGGCGGACGCAATTTTCCGAATCCATTTTTAACACAGCAATTTACCCTTGCCAAAACGTACTACGGAAGTAGGCGAGAGTAATTTGTCTTGTAATCCAATGTCTTTGCATGTTTGGTACTACGTACGACGTACGTACGGAATAAAATGCCGCGCCCGATATACATATGGGATTAGATTTTACAAGTAAACTAGAAGACTACCGGTATATCAATATTCCATGATATTGCAACTTCCATTAAGAACTACTTGTCATTTTGGACATCAAAACAAAGTTCATGTGACCGTCTTTAAAAAAAAAAGTTTTGTTTGGTCGTTTAATGGGATCTATTCGACACGACGTCAATCACTATTATCAGGATTATTATTCATTGGCAGCAGCACCGGCGTAGGCTAGCGCAGGCTAGCGCAGGCTAGGCCAACAAAACACAGTTTGTGCAGAAAGGGCGGGATCGGAGCCCGAGTCTTCGCAATTCGGTGGCGGTGCGTGCACATCCTCCTCGCCTCCAGCTCCGCCTTCGGCCTTCACTGGCTTTAGCTGACACGCAACGGCAACGCTCCGTTTGTCGACATAGAAATTAGCAAGGCAATTCGGGCATCATCGTCGTTTAGGAAATTAGGATGTCCTTCAAGATAGATATTCATAATCACATTTTGCCAGAAAGGTGGCCCGATCTGAAAGAGGTATGTTGTCACCCCTTGCCAAGTTTCTTTCTACTACTAACTTACCACTATTCCACTAACAAAGATCTAACAAGGGCCTGAGTTACTGCGGCAGCCCGAACGCTACGCCTTCGTTCGGGCTGCGCTTTTCATCGAATGGAAGCTTAGGTGCCTACCTTTGCAGGGCTCTCCAGCTCGAACTACACAAGTATACAATTACTATAAATTATTATAAATATGGCGAATCATTTAGGAAAAGCAAAAGAATTCGGCAAGCGAGGTTACTGAATTTATGATTTAGATATCTTACTAAGTCACTGGCCTAAGTGTATTTTGACAAAATAGCATGAAAAATAATAGTTTTCCTCGCTCGCTCATATAATATTAGAAAACAGGATCGTTTTGGAATATAATTTAGATACCTTTCAGCCCTTCGTGTGTTTTGAAAATGGAGAAAATGAAAGAGAGAGAAAATTCACCCCATAGGGTCATGTAGTATAAGCGCAGTGAATCCAGCGGTTTTGCTTCCTAAAATGGCGGCTGTTGTGCTCCAAGGTTTACTAGTTACATGTATGCGCGATTGTGTGTGAAATTGAGTATTTCATCTTGGCGCACTCTGTGTGCTTTATGATCTTTGGTTATACTGTGATACACATGTACATGTCCATCATTTATTATATTCCACATACTAAGAATCTTGCTGTAGGATTGGTCAAAAGTTAATCACATGATAATGTGTAGTTTTCCCCATCAATCATCACCCGATAAGAAAAGTTGTCAGCCCATGGTGATGGAACTTTTTTGTTTCGCTGATCACTTCAGCCCATAGAGTCACAAAGCGTTCATCAATTACTTTAAGTACGCGCGAAATAAAAGTGCATTACCCCTCTGATTTTTTGTTCCAGTTTTTTCCATGACATACAATGATCATCTTTGCTTCTTGTTGTGAGTACGTGTGGGGAAAGAAAAGTGTGTGAACTCAGTCCAGGTAACGTCATAGTAAAATTATTTGCTTTCTTTTGTGATGTCACAATCAGTTTACTTGTTGAGCTGAGAGGGGCAAAGCAAATCTCGCGCGCACAACACTTTCACAATATACGTGCTAAATAAAACAGGCATTTTGCAGTGTAGTCGGTCGGAACCTCTTACCCGGTTTTTAAACCAGAATTCTTCTTCTACATGTCCTAGAGAAGTAAAATATTCTTTCTTTCTATACAATTAAATGGTTTCAGATAAGTGATATAATTAATAATCACCTTTTGGTTTCAGGCAATGAGACAAAATATCACTTCCTCAGCGATCTGGATGTACACGCTATCTTTCCTCAGCTTCGCTTCACAAAGATAGCTACATCCAGATCGCCTCAGAAGTGATACATGTAGTTTGACCATCACCATCACCAACGGTGATTATTTGCTTACTATCATAATTGCACAAAGTTCTCTACCAAAGAATCTTCATGTACATGTATTGTATCTCTAGTGAAGTTATTGTATGATTGTGTAATATTCATGTACAGTACTACTAGTACATGTACATGTGCATGTGTTTGTACATGTACATGTACCTCCATGGTATGTGTATTGTATTTTGTAGCACGGTCTATATAGTATGTACTGTATGCATACAGTAACACACAGTGGGTGTGACAGGATCTGAGCATTCTGATTGGCTTACTCACTCTGATACTATAAATTCAGTTACAGAGCAAACTAGGTATATGTTGTAGTCTAAATCACAGACCCTGATGTGTAGCGAGTGTCTTGTAGCCCATTAATTTCAAAATTCAAAGAAGAAAATAGAATCCATTTGTCTGACTCTCCTGTTTTTACTGTTTTGTGATCTTTTAAGCAGTGTGAGCTGTGAATGAGATTGCCTTTAGTAAATTAAACCCACAAAATTAATATACAGAATTCTTCAGTTGCAGGAATAAAAGACTATTATAGTTCCATATAGATTGAACACTGTATATTCCCCTTTTGTTGATTTTTATTTGTGAAGCATTCTTTTGATACTCAATGACCCTGATACTTCTTTGTCCAAAAGTATTGGAATAGCCTATTGCATGGCATTCAATATATTTTCTATAGAAGCTGATGTCATCCTTCCCCCCTCAGATGTACATGTACGTGTGTTTGTTGCTATCATGTTGACATGGTAGCTTGGTAGTGATATGCAGTGCTTAATCCAAACTTACATGAATGCACATATTTTTCATGTGGGTTTTGCACTGCTATTGTACTTCTTCTTCTTCATGTGATCTGTGTCTGAGATCTACAGCACCAGGCTGCCTGTTGTGGGTCAGCAGGGCTATTACTATTGTTGGAAAGAAGAAAAAAAAAATATGAGTGTGATGTCCTTTGGAAGCACATAGAGATGTTATATCATAATGTGATATAGGGCTGTGACTAAATCCTGGATACCCAGGCGGGACCCGAGAGCCACGGGAAACGGGTAGAAAAAACAGCTACCCGTTTCCCGAAAATAATTTCAGTATGTGGGACTGACCCTGAAAAAAACTATTGAATATTAGCTATCCAAGCCTTCTAAGTTCGTTATTGTATGAATGACATTTGAATGCTTATCTAACGCTCACAGTAAACTGCCGGTATGATCATCATCAACCACTATTTTTTAATTTTATAGTCCATGTTTTCTTCCAATTCTAAGCTTTAGGGGCGCGTTTCATGAAACTGTCAAACTACAAGATCAGCTGCTCACATATGATGTCATCGGTGTTGCCAATTTGCAGAACCGAGAGTAATTTACTAGAAAATGTAAATGAGTGTAATTTTCTTATTCTTTGACCGATTTTGCTCATTTCTTTTTTAAAATGCTGTTCAAAGTCAACTCCTTTTATTGAAACAGTAAAACTTCTAGGGTGGACTTCGCCTTTAATATCCTACATGTTATTACGAAGTTTTAACCCACCAGCAAGTATATGCAGGGCTCGAAATACCCACCGGCCATCGGCAATTTGCCGGTATGCCCCACCCACTGGCCGGGATGCCCTTCTCAAAATCAGAAGGTTTACGGCCACAAAATTTTCTGAGTGGCCTTGATGCCCTCCAATCTAAGAAACTCATACTACATTTAAAAAAAAATAAAACCCTGAATTTTCCTTTTTATTTTGTGACAAAATATTTCAAATTAGCACAAAATGCACCCTTTTTCAACAACAGGAGAGACCTTTAATAGAAGTTTGCGATATCGCCATGATCGTAGAAGGCCAGTATCATTAACTGCTCAGTCCCACATGTACCAATGCAGTGTAGTGTGTAGTGTATGTGTAAGTGAAAGTAGTGAATGACCTGGCGGTTCCTACCCTGACTTCTGATTATCAAGGTTATTTCTGGTCTTGAGTGCCGATATTTTAATAAAATTTTTATATAGTGTGAGGATTTTATTTTTCAAAATGTCAGTGAAACTTATCTTGAGTGGTATCTGAACATCATTACTATTTAAAGAAGCGCGCGCCGCCGATGTTTTTAGTCAGCTGCTTTGGGCTGTAGGCCTTCCTTCAGAGTCAATTGCTCCCCGAGCTCTGGGGGAGTTATCCTGCAGAAACTGCCTCATTGGGCTGGTGATTTCAAGATTTTTCAGTCGTGGTAATAGTTTATTTTTTCAGCTTTTAGGGCATTGTAGGGTTGATATTTGATTAAATAATTAGTTTTAACATATTTTGTGAAGATATGTGATATCTAGAAAATAATATTAGAACCCCAAAAGATGAAACTTTAATTCTGTGAAGTTCTGCGTTTTGAAATTACTTTGTTTTGGGTTAGGGTATAGGAAGTGATGAAAATTTACTTAGGCCTACTTGCATTGAGTGTGTACTCAATTAAACATGTAAACCACTTCTTCGCTTGGTTTACATGAGATGCTAATATTATTTTCTGGACATTCATTTACTTAAGATTATGTAATGACATTAACAACAATCCAATAAATAATAGAAGGGGACATTTTCTCTTCTGTGCTGCCTCTGAGCCTGAGGCCATCTTTATTTTTAGTTTTGCTTTCTTCCATTCACTCCACAAAGCACCACACACCTTCACCAGCTTATCCTGTAACAGTTACAAATTTTTCTTGAGAAAGGAAGGGGAGAAGGGATGAGAAGGAAAGAAATGAACACCTCAATTAACAATTCAATTCATCAAGTGATAAATACTTTAAGATGATCTAGGATTCTGTCCTCTCTCATTTCTCATTTTAAGCTTTATCCACATGAATTAATGATAATAATATCAAATGGAATTACTTGATTCATCCATATAGCCAGAGGGCAGTCTCACCAAAAAAAATAAAAAAATTTAAAAAAGGGCAAAAAGAAAGAACAAGGGTGTGAGAGTTCAGCTTTAAAACTGATTTCAGCTTTTTTTGGTTTTGATTTTCAACTTAATGGCAGCTTTTTGTGGACTTCCTCTGTACAAAAGTATAGGAGCTTTTGTGATTTCAGCTCTGTTTATTTGTGGTCACTCACACCCCTGAAAGAAAGAAAAAGCATCAGAGGGAAGAGAAAAGGATAAGAGAACGTAGGAAGAGCAGGAGCAGACAAGGAAGGAAAAAGAAACTTCAGAGCTTCCGCGCTTCGCGCGGGAGGGGGGAAACTCCCCCCTCCCTGCACCCTTCCCCCTAGGAGTACACTTTGTATGCTCAATATTTAATTTGCACACCTTGCATTCCCCACTACTGCCCCCCCAAAAATTAAATTCTAGCTACGCTTCAACCCCTAAAATACTGCCACCGTGCGTAATTATAAGTGAGAAGCATGAATGAACTACTGTGGACAAAGCGTAAATGCACGTTTATGCATTGTGCCGTGGCACGAGTAGGTCAGGTCCCATTTTGGCCTTGGTGCCCCTCTAAGAGGATATGTGCCCCTCTGAGAGGATATGTGCCCTCCCAAAAAAGTGGCCGTGACCCAAATTTTATGAAATTCGAGGCCTGTATATGAGATTAATATTAATTGTCCCCACATAAGTCTACCATAAAAGATGGAGTAGTCTGTATTTACAAACCCATAGAATGATGGAAATTCATTATGTATGTATTTTCGCTATATTTTTCATTTTTGCAAGTATGATATTTAATAAGATTATAAAAATACATTATCAAATGAATTTAGGTCGAAATCTTGGTCAGGAGAAGTCCAAAGTCAATTTGAGAAAGAAAACAAAACAGACTTAAGGTCTTAATTCAATAATCTGTCAATTATGGTATCCTCCAAATTACAAATCTAGATTCGCAAATCACAACATCTCATTTTAGTTTTTAAATTTTAGAAATTCCTGGATGTTAAAATTAACGTAATTTTTTGTATGAATGCAATCTCTACATTGTATATTATTTTCATAAATTATCATTGACGTTTTCTATGTTTTGCAACATTTATTGCAAAAATGAGTTTAAAATTGTGTTTGGATAATTGATGATAAATTTAGTGGATTGTGATAAAGACTATTTTTTCCAGCCGATAGTATCAAAATCACGAATTTGAGAGATGTCAGGCTTTCGTGAAACACTATGTCAGCTTCATGACATCTCCGTAGATCATCAACAAGAGATATGACTGTCATGGAGTTGGTTCATGAAACGCGCCCCTGATCGACAGAACGCTGCAATGAATTGCACATAACTGTTAGAACATTGGTTGGTTGGTTGGTCTTGGTATGATGGCGCTCTTCAATCTCTTCAGATTATTTGCGCCAGTCACTTTCGTAGTTTGGCGTTGGCTTCGGATCAAAGCCAGTGAGCAGCTTTTCATGGTGAAAATGAAGTTAGTTAAAATGAAGTTAGCAGTGATATGGTTACAATATTAGTAATATTCCTAAGTTGTTGGTCATGATCATTTGTATTTATTTTCGATAAAATGCGCATGCAATCAATAGAAAGAAAAGGGGTGGGGGTGGGAGTGAATTGCATTTGTTCATGGAAAAACCGCAAATATCAGCATGTCTTCTAACCAAAACCATTCAACACAGTCAAATCTGAACATAAGAGGGCACTAGACCACTTCTGGCCACTGAACTAAAAATATGTGGAATGCATGTTCACCCAAGCAAAGCATCGCCGGCGAACTTGCTATGTCACGTGACCGGGCGCCGTGGCGCCGCCATATTGTTAGGTCAATTGTTCGAGAATGCTAACGCAGAAAGCAATGAATGTCGCACGCCATTTTTGATAGTTTTTACAGTATTTACTTGCAGAAATTACCTGCACTGTTTTTCAGTATGCAGGTGCATTATATACAAGATGCACCTGTGATTTGAAAATAAGATGCTTCTTGAACATTTATTTTAATGTTGCTCTTTTGACTGAATAAGCTGCTTTGTTTTGAAGGAATACACTGATACAGTAATTCTTGCCTCATGTCATGTTATGTTTTATTTCGTAGCCACATTTACTGCCAAACTTCCATCTCATTTAATGAACAAGGGTATGTAATATCAGACCAATCCATTGGTCCTTTACCTTATTTTATTACTACATTCTACATAATGTCTACTTAATGTTCATTCTTATTCTTTTAGACCTGTTGTGTGAAGTCTTTTTTTCCTTTCGTGCCACTTTCTTACTCTTCTGTTATTGTATTTTGTATTTTGTATATTGTATTGTTGATCATAAATGTTCTCCTGGAAATAAAATAAGACAAAATAAAATGAATAAAAAGATTTCTTTGACAGCAGACATGAAACTCTTTGTGACCCATCGCCCATGCCTTGATATTTTTTAGGTGTCATGAGAGCTAGTGAAAAATTTAACATTCGCAAAGTTTGTACTTCTGTATGATAATGTCACTTCTTCAAACAGCGTAATGCAAAATTCTTGCTTTTCAAATGACTAGATTTTTATTATTGATAGGAATCTAAAATGACTTTCTATTGTGCTCATTTATACAGGTAGATTATTTGATTCTTGAACATTGTGGTTTTTGATTTAATTGAGAAAGAGAGAGATGGAATTGAGGTTGTGCGTTTGCCAATTGCCATTGTTATGATTAATGCGGAAGCAGAAATACAACTTAGCTATGAGAGAGGAAGTGCAGATGTGGAGCGAGTTGAACTAGTTTCCATTTGAAATGTTGCCTGCTCCTTTTTTTCTAAGTGTATCTTACGGGCCCTGAAGCTTGAATTCTGAAATTCTGAATTTCTATAACAAATTTGCTCTCAGCCAATCAAATCTTGTAACACTAACTTATAACATATCATTGATAATAAGTTTCATGAAACAGGGCCCTCATGGCCCTGTAGCTGGTGAGAGTATTCTGAAGAATGCAAAATTTTCATGATGGAACATGCATGGCTTGCATGAATTTGTTAGAGCTACATGTAGGTGTCTGAAATTCAGGACAAAGTTTGCGAGCTCGGAGCTGGTGATTACAGTAGTTACTGTAGGCGCTTTCACACCTACCCGATCAGAAAATACCAGGTATTTTGCCAGTGTGAAACCAAATTACGCGTAATATCCCCGAAAGAAAATACCCGTAAATTAGTAGGTACTTTCTCAAAATTACGAGTACTTTCTCCAAGGTCGCGGGGATTTTTGTAATGTGAAAGCAAATTACGAGAACTTCTATTCCATCAAGCACTGGCGCACGAATCGTGTACTGTACTGTGTACGTATTGGACATCGCTATCGTTTGTGTACCCGCACATTCTGGATTTGAGATTTGTATTGTCTATTTCTAGCTACGTCGTTGTTTTAGTAAAGTTCTGTTCCCCTTTCGTGTTTTTTATTTATGATTTATTCTGATATATCGATACGGTAGTATGTCATCCTCTGATCATCGCTGATAGCGATGTGGAGGGAGGAGGAGGTGTTCACGGCAGTGTCCTCCTCCAGCCAAAGAAATAGGACTATCTACGATATGCTGGCTGCAAGACTTGCCAGCCTCGGGTTAGAGGATACCTCTCGAAATAAAAAATAAACTGAAAGTTCTAAAGAGAGATTATCAGACTGCAAGTGTACATCAATATGTAGAGACGTATCGATGATCGCATCGAGCTAACTAGCTAGCGCTATCATAGCAAAAGCTGAGCTAGCTGAGCAAATTTAAAAGCGCGAGCCTCGTCTGCAAAATAAATCGTTCTGCGCATGCTTTTAACTTCGAGAACTTACCCCGAAGAGGTCTGGCTTCGGGTAGGTGTGAAAGCGCGGAACAATTATCGGGTATTTTGGGGCCTTAACAAGTTCTCGTAATTTACGGGTATTTTTCCTGATCGGGTAGGTGTGAAAGCGCCTATTGTGCGCTATTTTTTTTTTTGTAAAGCTTTTTGTTTTGTTTACATATAGAATTCAGTGTATATGAATGCCTAAGCACAAGCATGCAAAGAGATACTTGCTATCCATTTTTTTTTCCTCAAACATTTTTTAAATGAGTCTTTTTATGCAGGGCATGGAGCAAAAATAATAGACAGGACGGACAGCATCTACTTTGGCCTGCAGCATTGAACTCGAGAACTACCGCCTGATCTACAATAATGCTGTGGCAAAAACTTGGCCTAAATTAAAAACTTTATTTATGAAAATCTTCATTTACATGTAGTTCTTTTAAAGCAATCTAAAAAATGAAAGCATCAGGAATTCATGATCCCTCCTTTCTTCAAACAACTACATGTAGATTCCTCCACAAAGTACAGCGCCTGCCAATGCAGCTGGGCACATTGACCAAGCAAGATGGTGATGCGCTCACTCGAGCGTGAAGCCCAGTGCTCTTTGTGGCTGCGCAGTCGTGTGTACGTTGCGAATGGGGATACGCATTCCACATGTTTTTAGTTCAGTGCTTCTGACTGACTTCTGAGGCCCTGCAATGGTCTCTAACTTCAATCCAGATTTTTGACTCTCAGAAATCAAAAGGGACTTTTGAAAGTCCATACATTGCAGGAAATTACCCTTTTCTCATCTCAACAAGGATTTTAGTTAATATACATTTTATTTTGCAAAAGTATGGAAGTGTGCAAAGACGTATGTGAGTTCATTTTGGTGATTTTAAATGATATTTCCTTATCTTGCAGTATCACTTGTTTCAGTCCCATGTGTTGAAAAACATGTGGAACTTACGAGTTTTCCTCAATTTTATTTATTTTTTTGGTCTAATTAATGCTTATTTTTCAATATTTACAAAGGTATTCGTAATCTCTCAAAGTTATTTAGCTGCTATAAATTTGAAAGCTTAAGCATGTTTGTAGGGACATTTAATTTAGATCATGTGTTTGGCCGTTTATATTTTCGGGAAATCGGGTTCCCACCCGAAATTTGGACGGGTACCCCACTTTAAAAAATACCCGAAATTCCCAACCCTAATGTGATATGCGCTGTACCAGAACTGTATATTATTATTATGGCCTAAATTTACTGCTCATCAATTCATTTTTATCAACAATAAAAGATTAGGTTTTGTTATAGCATATTAAAAACATATTAAAAAACTTCCCTGCTTAGTTTAAGAAGAAAGGTGCCATACACTGGCTCTATCCTGTGACTGGTAATAAATCCAGCCAAGAATTCAATGATCATCACTATGACAGCATTAAGTCCTGGGGGACAGGGTAAGTGTGGGTGGTGGATGTGAGGCAGCCGTGATAGCTACATGTAGAGCAAGGTTTGCGTGGGTTAACTTTGGGTGGGTGAAGTTTAGGGTTCCATGACATTTGCTCCGGCGACATTTGCTCCGCCGACAACTGCTCCGAAAATGACGACAAGTGCTCTGTGACAAGTGCTCCGCGACAAGTGCTCCGCCGACATATGCTCCGCCGACAATTGCTCGGCCGACAATTGCTCCGCCGACAATTGCTCCGCCGACATTTGCTCCGCGTACATTTGCTCCGAAATGACGACATTTGCTCCGGCGACATTTGCTCCGGCGACATTTGCTCCGCCGACAACTGCTCCGCCGACATATGCTCCGCCGAATTATGCTCCAAAACGACGACATTTGCTCCGCCGAATTAATTATAATCATCAATAAATTGATAATAATTCTACTCTGATAATGATTATGACAATTGCCTCGCCGCCAATTTCTCCACCGAAATGTTTTGGAAACCACGACACTTGAACCTTGCCCCCACGACACCATTCAGTGAATTTGAGGGCATGCCTTTATTATGTTTATTATTATAGGTCACTCTAAATAAGAGTAATCATAGTAAATCAGAGTAGATCTCAAACTGCAAAGTAGTTTGCAAATATAGAAATACTGCGGTATGTCGGCGGAGCAAATGTCGGCGGAGCAAATGTCGCCGGAGCAAATGTTGTCGTTTCGGAGCAAATGTCGGCGGAGCAAATGTCGGCGGAGCATATGTCGGCGGAGCAAATGTCGGCGGAGCAAATGTCGGCGGAGCAAATGTCGGCGGAGCAATTGCCGGCGGAGCATATGTCGGCGGAGCACTTGTCGCGGAGCACTTGTCGTCATTTTCGGAGCAGTTGTCGGCGGAGCAAATGTCGCCGGAGCAAATGTCGTGTCACCGAAGTTTAGGGAATGTGGAGAGCTGCTACATGGGAAAAGATTTCCTTTGAAGATGAAAGGAATTGTGTATAAGAGTTGTGTGAGATCAGTGATGCTGTATGGGAGTGAGACATGGTGTCTGAGCGAAAATGAGGAATGGTGAGAGCCATGTGTGGTGTGAAGTTGATGGATAGGAAAAAGACTGAGGATTTGATGCAGATGTTGGGTTTGGAAGAAGCGATGGACCGGTTGGCGAAGGCGAATGGGGTACGTTGGTATGGGCATGTGCTGAGGATGGATGATGGGCACGTATTAAGAAGGGCCCTTGAATTCGAGGTGAGCTGTCAGAGGAAGATGGGAAGGCCAAAGAAGACGTGGAATATGCAAGTGGAGGAGGAGAGTAGGAGGGCTGGGTTGAGGATGGAGGATGCACTGAATCGTGCAAAGTGGAGGGAGGGGGTAAGGGCGATTGCCGCCAGGGTGAGGTAAATCCGGCCACCCCCGTTCACGGGGACAAAACCGGATTCAAAACTCTGGATGACTAATATGGAATATAAATCATCTTGTACATTTTTCATGAGATCTTCAGTGATGATGTTGCATTCAAAGCTTTTGAACTCGCACATGTAACTATCACATTTGCTGAATGGAGCATTCTTACAACCTGCCAAAGGTTTTCTTGATTTTTCTGATAAGTAGGGCTGTGACGAGGGACAAACGGATTTATGATACCGAGTTTTGTAAGCTTGACCAAGGAAAGGGCTGATTTTGGTAGAATAGAGTTTCGATACACAGTTAAAACCTGGCTGTTTTCATGACTTTTCCTTCGTTGTAGACCTACTTATGAAGTGGATGATGTTGTGGAGAGATGACCCATAGTAAAAGGGGCTCACTTTTGTTTCGAAGTTCCTTAACAAACTTTGTTTATTTTACAGATCTAGATTTTGGCAAATGCACAATTTCATTGCAGTTTTGTCCATGTTCTTGTTCAAGGATTTCATCATACCCATCAACTTGAAAACTATCACACTCTCGTTTCCACGGTGTCAAATTGACTCGGAAACGGCGTCAGCTGGGAGTCAACTCTATTCCGAGTTGAAGTGAATCGGATTCCGAATTAATTTGACTCAGAATGGTGTGGCATTAGCTGAGAATCGACTCCATTCCAAGTCAAAATAACTAGGAAAACAAATCACTTTAAGTTTAACTCGGAATAGAGTTGACTCCCAGCTGACGCCATTTCCAAGTCAATTTGACACCGTGGAAATAAGAGTGCAGGGCATCGGCCTTGGGTATTCTGACGGGTGATGTTCGTTATTCCGAAGGTTCGTTATTCCGAAGGTTCGAATGCTCCAAAGGTTCGTTATTCCGAAGGTCCGTTAGTCCGAAAATGAATCAAGGTTCGTTAGTCCGAAGGTTCTTTAATCCAAAAATGAAATACGGTTCGTTATTCCAAAAATGAAGTAAGGTTCGTTATTCCAAAAATGAAATGAGGTTCGTTATTTCGAAAATGAAATAAACTTCTTAAGTAACAAAAGACGGTGTTTTAATTTTTAAAAAAATGATAGGATAGTATGCAATAAAATAATTGTATAGTCTTAGCGGAGGATGCTACATGTGTAATTTTCAGCAGAGCATATGTTGCATCAAAAAGTGGCGTGGATCAAGAATTTTGATTTTGATTTTATCTGAGCAATTGCCACCTGAGCGAATGAATTTAAAGTGTTGGGGGCTGTGTAGGGGTCATCAAGCTTACCTCCAGGCAAGAGGTGTTTTTTTTGGGTCGGTGTTTTATTCTGGGGTTGTTTTCGGGGGGGGGGGGGGTCATTATTTTAACAGCTTCTACTGCTAATAATAATGATAATAAATATAACATTGAAATTATCAATAATAATAACGATGGAGTGGGGTATATATACATACAGAAGACAATAGTGACATTAATAAATAGTGAAAGTTACACTTAACAATGCTTCTCCATGCATGCATATCCAAATTACTAACAGATGAATAAAAAGTAGTTGTGATAGAAAATAATAGTATTACTCTCCATGGGAACCTGATTCACAAGCTTTGCTCCACACATACAGCGAGCATTGTTTATTTCATATATTTATAATATATATATATATATATATATATATATATATATATATAATTTATAACATATAATTTATAAATTTGATATACTGTATGAACTGAATTGATATACATAAATATTTTGTATAACTTTACTCTGTTGATTTCATAATGATTTTGAAATGTGAAATTTATTTGCTGCATTGTGGAAATAAATGAAATGAAATGAAATGATTACAATGATGATAACAATATTGTCACTAATAATAGTAAAAATAATTACTGTTAACTTTTGTCACTATCATCATCATCATCATCATCATCATCATCATCATCATTAGCATTAGCTTAGGTCCTATTGATTCACATGTCGGCATGCCCCATCCCCCTTCAGGCGCTCTAGAATGCTGGAACGAAGTCACGATCATAACTGATGCGATCCAAGTTGAAAACACCCCCAGTTAGTGTGTATCCCCCCCCATTTCAAAAAGTTGGCCACGCTTGCCATGGATGGCTGTTCCCCACCCAATCCAAAAAAAGGGGGATTGATGCCCCTGTTTGGTGTGTTAAACTCTCCTTCTATTCTGGTCCAAACAATCCCCTCCGGACCCCGCAGAGCAACATTTTTAAGGTTTACAAGTGGCCATAAACATCATATCGAGAATGAATCTTGGAATATGGACAAAACAATGAAACAATGCATGAAACCCCCCCCCCCCCCCCGACATCAACAGGGCTGGCTAGGAGCGGTAATCATAACATCGATTCTTGCATGGATTCATGATTGAAAATGAACTAGTCCCATAAGCCCATATATGATCACCCCCTTTGAAAGAATCCTGCAAACGTGTACGCCCCTGCTCAGGATAGATAAGCCCCTCCCCCATAACAATTGAACAGAAAGGGTGATTCTCCCCAACGCCTGTCCCAACCGGCTTTCCGGACTTTGCCACAGATTATTGTATTTTCGGACTAACAAACCTTATTTCATTTTCGGACTAACGAACCTTATTTCATTTTCGGAATAACAAACCTTATTTCATTTTCGGACTAACGAACCGTATTTCATTTTCGGACTATCGGACCTTCGGAATAACGAACCTTATTTCATTTTCGGATAAACGAACCTTCGGAATAATGAACCTTATTTCATTTTCGGATTAACGAATCTTCAGAATAACGAACTTTATTTCATTTTCAGACTAACGAACTGTCGGAATGATGAACCTTCGGAATAACTCCACAAATGTTCGGATTAATGAACCCTTTTTCATTTTCGGACTAACGAACATCTAGGTATATGCAATTTGCACGTTTCGGAATAACGAACCTTCAGAATAACGAACCTTTGGAATAACGAGCTGTAACCATTCTGACGATGGCAATAACATTCTTCACTATCATCAAAATGTTTAAAACACGGTAAGGCTTGGCACCTGAACAACACCTCACTGTTACAAAGGAGACTTTAACATCTTGGCTGATCTGCTTGTGAAAAAGTGCTATGTGGCTTGTGGATATCTGTCAAGTAAAATACAGAAATACTTTTAAATATTAGATACACTGTGGTTGAAAATGAAAACTGGGAGCACACACTTAACAGAATAATGATGGTATTGTCTCAAAGCTTGTTCATTTTTTCTTAAAGTAACGGAATGTGAGAAAAAGTGATTGGTATCGTTGGGATTTAGGATTCAGCCAGATTATTTTAGCCTGAAAATATCAGGACTGCAAAAGCATGAGAAGCAAGTTATAAGTATATTTCAATTCTTTGATTTTTTTTTTAAAATTTGGGAATATCCATTAATCTGAATAACATTAATAATCAAAGTAATTACACAGATAATCATAATACAACATTAATAATTGAAATATTGTTATTCAACCTTCAGTGTCATGACATTGAAATTTATGAAATCTAAAATGCCTTAAGCAAATACAGGTTCAGGTCAGGTCTCAACATTTTTCTGTGTAGCTTTATTAATGATAATTAAGGGGAAATATAAAAATAGTTAGCGAGGTAATATATACTGATATCATACAGCAAAGTACATGTATTTCTGTGTAAAAAGTGAAGAACCTTAGAACAAGCAATAGCTGTATGTTATTTTTTAAAAATCTATGTGACCAAATTACCTTGTGCCATTGGGGTAGTCTCATTCTGCTGAATGCAAGTCCTGGCTGTATGACATTGCTCAGTCACTGTGGAGAAGCTAGGATGGTGTTCAAGGGAGGAGGCCACATTCTGTTGAATGCTATTCTGGATTGCACAGCCACGTTCTCCTTCAGTCAGCATTCCCTTTCCTGATATGAAAAACAGAAATGCGTGATTGGATAAGCAAAAAGTGTGGAAAGTGTGGAAAGTAATAAACAAAATTGTACACGATTATCACATTTCAAACAACAATATATCCAGACAATATGACATTAATTACCTTGTCCTTGCATTGTACCAGATTTTACTTTAGGGAAAGGCTGTGGTGGTCTTCAGTAGGTAAGATCACTTTCAGTGGCTTTTACTAAACACTCGGGTCGCGTCGCGCTGGAAACACTCGGGTCGCGGCTCGCTGGATATGATGTGCCAAGTGTTAACTAGCTTAATGAGGGATCATAATTATAAATCCTTTCTGTTTATTCATATTGGTAGAGGTTTTTTGTTGTGAAATCGTCTGTTGCACTTCATTTTGTAACGAAAGGCTTCACTGTTTGTGAATTCTATAAAGAAATAGAGTTTTGAGTGAACTTTTGACATTAGATTGTGTATTTTTGAACCAAATAACTTAGTTAACAATTGGCGCCCCATACCCAGCGAGCCGCGACCCGAGTGTTTTCCAGCGCGACGCGACCCGAGTGTTTAGTTAAAGCCCTTTCAGTCGACTGCTACTCTGAACTGTGAGGCTGTTCTTGCTCAGTCACGAGGGAGAAGACAGGATGGTGTTCAAGGGAGGAGGCCACTTTCTGTTGAATGCTGCTCTGGACTGCACAGCCTTATTCTCTTTCAGTCAGCATTTCCTTTCCTGATATTATTGGATAAGCACAAAATGTTGAAAGTAATAAAATGTACACCATTATTACAATTCAAACAACAATACATGTAAATCTAGAACACATGTAAATCTAGAAAATATGTCTTTTCCTGATAATATATGAAACATTTTTTCTTTTTTTGGAAGGGGGAGGAGGGAATTATACATGTAGATACACACATATTGTTGAAAGCAGTGAACAAAAACATACAGCCTCAGAACAAAAACAATAAATTCAGAAAATAAGACCTTAATTACCTTGTCCTTGCACTGTACATGTCCGAGGATTCTGTTGGATGCTACTCTGGAGCGCTCCCTGCTAGAGCGCTCCAGCCTAGAGCGCTCTAGCGGGAAGCGCTCTAGACCATTTCTGTTTACACTTACTTCCAAGAGCGCTCCAACGTGGAGCACTTTAGTGTCCATTAGAGAAACCGCTCCTGTTGCTATCACAATGGGTTCAATTTTCCTTCCAAATCTTGCTGTATCAGCCTGTCTAATATTGTCAGTACACATACTTCTGTTTGTTTCTTTACTGAGGTGGTTTGTCTGTTACACTTGCCGTTGGAGTGCTGTAGGAAGTGAGTGTAAACGGGGTCTAATATTCCTTTTTGAAGAAAGCAGTTATCATGTACCGGTATTGTAAATGAATAGTTGTTTAGAATAGATAACACCCTGTTTAAAATTAAAAAACAAAATTTGTAAAACAAAAGAATTTGTAAAACACTGAATCAAAATCACTTTTAAATATCTTTTTTTTCCCTCATAATATTTTTACTGTTTAAAAAAAGAACTTCCTGCAAAGAAATTTCATCTCCATGGCCTTCTATTCTTGATTGTCACTCAAAATAAGTATAAAACTGCAGACAATCTAATAGTAAATACCAGAATAAAGGTTTACATAAAGATGGAGATTGATGTATAAATGCAATTCTCAAACTCCTTGCAAAATTTTGCGGCAATTGATCGTGTATAGGCCTACATGTACATCATTAGAGGGCCTTGGCCCTTTTTTTGTGTGTTATTGTATCTCATGGGCTGAGAGAGTATAGACAAAAATTTTCATTTACTGGTTGGTAGTCTCGTACTGTCATAAGCTATTGTGAATTCATGCGTTTAGAAAAATGAAATACAAAACTAAGTGATTTAAGCATGAAAATACTTACGCATTGAAAAAAAATGCAATTGAATTTATAACACATGAGTCTATGGGGTGTTTTGAAACAAAACAAAAAAAACAAAAAAAAAACAAAACCCAGGTGATTTAAAACATGTTTTAAAATGCTCTGTTTTGAATGTGCCAACCCTGATCAGACAGCTCTTGAAATTATTTCCCATTTTTACAGTTGTGACACATGCACCTGTACATGTACATGCCTACACATTTTAGCTTCAGAACTGTATATCTTCTGAAGCTGAACTCAACATTTTGCTTACAAACGGCGATATGCATGTGATGACTGGATTCATTGTTACCAGGCAATATTATTTCGTACTTTTGATTTTATCTTTACTTCTTTTTGAGAGGTAAGGTTCCGTTGCCATATTTTCACATCATTACCAGTATTCACCGATCCATCTTTTTTTTCCTTCTTGCTCATACAGCGCTATGGATACGGTGGCTGGATTCAGCTTCATCATCAGTGTGACGGCAGGGCCAAGATGATGAGAGATGGCAAGCTGTTCAGAGTCATTGAGCCAAACTGTTTCAGTGCAGAGGCCAGGATAAGAGATATGGATGCAACAGGTTAGTCAGTAGGTGGGACTGTAATGTAATTTCAGAGAGATATGGGAGAACTTTTTACATGTAGGGTCCTGGAAATCAAATTTTCATAGCTATTTACTTGTAAGCAGATGAATAGGAATGTATGAAAATGATTAGAGTACAAGATGGCAAGCTACGTGTACATCTATTCAGAGTGACTGAGTCGAACAGTTCAAGTGCAGAGGCTGGGATAAGAGTCGTGGATCTAACATGTAATCTAATGAAGTGGATTACATTATTATACAACTGAGAAATAGAGTTAGAGAGAGAGAGAGAAAGAAAGAGACCCAAAAAAAGGGGGGGGGGGGGGTTGAGAGAAATCTATTTAGAGTGATTGAAGAAAAATTGTTTCAGTGCAGAGGCTAGGATATGGAATATAGACCTGTGAGTAAATAGGTGTGACTGTATTGGCTTATGATCAAGAAAAAGAGAGATGGTGAGATGGGGGGGGGGGGGGGAGAAGAAATGAGACAGAGAGAGAGAGGGGGAGCTGTTTAGAGTCATCAAGCAGAACTTTATCATTCCAGTAATAGAAGAGCAGAGACTGTGTGGGCAGAATTATTACAGCAGATTGTAGAAAAATGCGTCTGCACATTCATTCTGGAAATTGCTTCCATAAAAGAAATTTATGAATAACCTTTCTCTGAATTATCCCCAACCCTAGGTGTTACTGTACAGGCCCTATCAACTGTTCCTGTCATGTTCAGCTACTGGGCCAAGCCAGAGGACACGCTGGACCTCTGTAGGATACTCAATGATGACCTGGCAAACACTATCAAGAAGTACCCCAAGAGGTTTGTAGGTCTGGGTACCCTTCCGATGCAGGCACCGGACCTGGCTGTACAGGAGCTAAAGAGGTGTAAAGAGGTAGGTGAAAGGTGATTTGGCATAAAAATGGCAAGTCTAAGCTACATGTACTTTACATGTATTTTGTCCTTTTAATTACCAACCATATCTTATGATTTTACTGTAGCCAATGATTGCAAATCTTTAATCAGACAAAATATCAAATGAAATTTGAAAAATTATTGGTGTACAGTCACAACTCAATAATACCATTCCACAATGCTAGATAAGGTATGGGATATGCATTACTTGCCCAAGAATAATGAATACAGCATTATTTGTATCTGTATTGATCTAGTATTCTATTCTAGAACTACAATCCTACTAATTTGCTCTAGGCTTTCATTTCATTAAAGTAAAAAAGGTAAGGGGTTTTTTGTTATGTTTATCATAACATGAAACTGAACCCCAAGAAATGTTCTGTGATGACTGTAACTTTCATACGTAACCCTCCATCACTGCCCGTTATCTCAATTGATGGACATGAAATTAGTCAGACAGACTGTGTTAAGTTACTTGGAGTTCATATTCAAAATGATCTTAAATGGACTTTCGATGTGAATGAAGTTATCAGGAAGGCAAACATGAGGCTACATATGCTGAGAATTCTCAATGAATTTGTATGCCATTAGAAGATCTTCTTATTTACTGTTTGTGCATCAGACCAGTGCTCGAATATTGTGCACCAGTTTGGAACTGCGACTTGACTACCGCGCAAGCTGGGCAAATTGAGAGAATTCAGAACGAGTGTGCCGCCTCATGTTAGGCCCTCATTATGTTTCTTATCAGAATGCCCTCCTGCAGTTTAAATTACCCTCTCTGAGTCATCGCAGGGAATGTCTGTGTCTGAAGTTTGCATGAAGTCTTCTCAAACCCGGTGCTAAATTCAGACACTGGTTGCCCCAAATTGCAGTGACTCTCATTCTAGGAATCTGAGAAACAATAGTAAACTCACTGAAGTGTCATGTAAAATGACAAGGTATAGGAATAGTCCTTTGCCGTACCTAGTTCGATTGTGGAATGCTCACTCAGTTCAATAATGTTCGTACATGTATTAGCAATTAGCAATTTATGTAATCCCCCTCCTCTGGCTCTCTCTCTCTCTTCCTCCATGACTTTCTCCTCTCACACTCCTTCTCTTCTCTCTTTTACTCTCCTCAGCTCTCTCTCTCTCTCTTTCTTCTCTTCCCTCCCTTTCTCTCTCTCTCTCCTTTTCTCCCGAAAGTTCCAGTTACTTTTACCTCTTCCCTTTTCCTTTGTTGCAACGGGGAATTCATTATTGTTAAATGATACGGTATCTTACTCTTGCCAGTTATTTTACAAAGTTGTTCACAACTCAGTAATGTTGTTTTTACCTTTGTCATATTACAGCAGGCCTCTACAAATTTTTTTTTCTTCACTTGCCCGACAAAAATTTGGTTGCCCTCAAGGAAGAACAACTTCCTGAATTTTCTTTTTATTTCCTTTGTTTTTATCTCATTTTTTCCGGTAGTAAATATCATTTTAAATAGGGCTTAGTCATTTCTGGTTTTTGCAAAATGTTTAAAACCCGTTTAAGAAAAAAATGAAGACGGCAGTGACTGTTTAAAATAGATCTACAATAATGTTGGATGAAAAATAAATAAATAAAGAGAGCCTGAAATCCTTCCTCACAACTGCCAAAATATAGTTAAAATTCATGTCTCACACCTATGAAATGGCCTTCCAATGTCCATGTTCTCTTAAAAGTGGTTTAATTTTGTTGTTTACTCAAAATAAAAAGAGAAATTATCAATTCCTTCTTTGCTCAGAAAGATCGACTTTTGAATGGTACCATGTGATGTTAAGTACATCAACCAACATGAAAACACATACGTGGGAATGTACTAATTGTCGTACGGTAATGATGGCATCATTCAAACTCGATCTTTCTGATCCATGAAGGAACTGATATTATCTCTTTTCATTGTTAGTAGAGGACCAAATTAAAGCACTTTTAAGAAAATATGGACATTGGAAGGGCATTTCAAAGGTGTGAGATGTGAATTTTACCGATGATTTGTCAGTTTCTCTACAATTTTTTTAACGGTTACCCGTTTTGCAAAAGTGCGAGTCTTGTGTTTGGACCGACCGGTCGAGTCCGCAATGGTCGAGTCAGTAGTTGGATTGTTTTCAGTATGGCAGCCTCTACAGACTGTTTTCGGACAATAAGTGGATATAAACTTAGCGATAAATCATGGTAATCTTACTTCAATTTAGCCTGGTTTTTGCCGGTTTGAGATTATATGGAAATTGTGATTTTTTCCACCTTTCTGTAGGCTAATTTGATTTTGATTACTTTTATTGTAAAAATCACCACTTGCCCGATCAGGGAGGTGGGAGGATTGAGTTGGTGAAGAGATGAGGAGGCTTGAGTCGTCGAGAGGTGAGAAGACTTGAGGCGAGCAGAGAAGGAGAGAAAACTCAACGTTCCGAGCAGCTTGACTGTCCATCTTCAGGAGTCCGCCTCCTCATCTCTTCACCAACTCAATCCTCCCACCTCCTCTCGTTTATAGTCCTTTTCAGGACTTACCACATGGTGAACCGTAAACCCTTTCTATGAATATCCGTTCCACCTTGCAAACGTTCAAACATCATTATGCCTCCACCCACCGTAGGTGGTTGCTGCAGGCATTATGTTTTTGGGTCGTCCGTCCTTCTGTCCCGTTTTCGTTCTCGCGATAACTTAAGAATCGTTTGATCGATCAACATCAAACTTAGCACATGTATGCATATGGGAGGGACAATGATCTGATTAGATTTTGGGGTCTCAAGGTCAAAGGTCAGAGGTCATAGAGGTCATTATGTACATAGAAATGGTCCATTCTTGCAATAACTCAACAACCATTTGACGGATCAACTTCAGACTTGGTTCATGTATGCATATGGAAGGGACAATGATCTGATTAGATTTTAGGGTCTCAAGGTCAAAGGTCATGGAGGTAATTATGTATGTAGAAATGGTCCGTTCTCGCAATAATTCAACAACCATTTAACGGAGTAACTTCAAACTTGGCACATGTTTGCATATGGAATGTCTCATAATGGTCTCATTAGATTTGGGGGTCACGAGGTGAAAGGTCAAAGGTCATAGAGGACATTATAGACATGAAAATTAAAAAATCAACTTGAATGTGCCATACATTTCCAATATGGCAATGGCGGAGGCATAAATTTCGACCGCACGTGGTTGAGGATTCATCTAGTTTTGTGGGGGTTTTTTTTCCCCAGTTTGTTATGTATACATGTATGTTGTTCATAATTTACACTGAGGGCCCGGACATGCCATTTTTAAGATTGCAATTTTGAATTTGTGCATTTTTAATTATCTATGTACATGCATTTTATATTGTATGATTGTAAATGAATCTGCAATTCGGCCGCCTGGCCGCAAAAGATTTGTTTTTACCAATAAACCGATTTGAATTGAATTGAATTGAATTGAATTTAGTGCCAGGTTTGTCCTAGAAAAAATAAAAATTTGAAAATGTTTTAGTTAGAAGATTTGAGAGAAAGGTTAGATTAGGAAGAGCCAGACTTTCACCATCGGAGCCTTTTTGGTGATAGTTATGCCTTTATAATTCTCTAGGAACTTGGATTTCCAGGTATCCAGATTGGTTCCCACATCAACCAGTGGAATCTAGATGCACCTGAACTACAACCAGTATTTGCAGTAAGTAGCTTCTTCTGTGTGGTGCATCATCTGTAATTACAAGACCAGGAAGGTGTTTCACAAAGACTAAGATTGACTCAAATCACTCTCAACTATGGCAGGCCATTCATGCCACTGTTTGCTTTCACCATCGGTCTCTCAAGGGATGCGCAAATCATTGTCACAAATTTGAAGAATTTACATTTTTTGTTTTCTTCATCAGTGATCAACTATCAAAAATGGTCAATTCTGCAGATTTGTGACCATGATTTGCAAATCCTTTGAGAGATCCATGGTAAACGAAACAGTGGCATGAATGGCCAGCCATAGTTAAGTGCGATTTTAGTCAATCTTAGTCTTGTGAAACACCCCCCCCCCCCCACCCCCAGGTTTTTTTTTTTCTTTTACTACTGTATCTTCCATGACATTTGCCGAGCTGCCAACTCTCCCTCTTGTCCAGTGGGTGGGTAGCAATTGCACTTTTATAAGCTCACTTGTGCATATTTATGCTTATTTTATTTACATAAACAATGGTTTGAATATTAACCACTTTTGTGAATTCTGGCCATTGAGTCATAACCTGTCAGATGACCTCTGTAAAGTATGTGATTTTTTGGATCTAAAAATTATGCAAAAATAAATTTTCACCTTCCATTTGTTGCTATCTGATAATTGGCAGTCCAATTATCTATTTTCTTTAAGCAGGCGCATGGGCAATATGAGCCTATTTTACACTTATTTTGATATTAGGGAGGTTTATACCCTACAAATGGTTTAAGCCTCCTTTGTGAATTTGGGCCATTATCATCTGGGATTATGTTTGAGCCCAACAAACTTTACATCACAGTAAAGCTGAAGATGTACATGTATGCTTCATGAAAAAAAAAAGTTTTAATACAAAGTGTATTTTAATCCATGTCTGTTGCTCTCCATATATAGGCTGCAGAGGAGAAAGGAATGTCAATCTTTGTGCACCCATGGGATATGGAACTAGGGGGCCGCATGGCTAAGTACTGGCTGCCATGGCTTGTAGGAATGCCTGGAGAGACGGCTACCGCCGTGTGCTCTATGATCTTTGGTGGGGTGCTGGAGAGGTTCCCCAAACTCAAGGTCTGCTTCGCTCATGGAGGTGAGTACATCGGAATGTAACGTAGAGGATGTTAATGGTGGAAGTTAGGCCCATTTTAGTGGTCCCCTTTCTGGAAAGGTCACTTTTCTATAAAGGCCACATGTCTTTAAGAGACTGTAATGGTCACCTAGAAGTCTTGTATTCCTTTAGGGAGAAATATATGTTGGAGAATCAGTCTAGAAAGATGCTTTTTTTACAGGGCTACCTTTTATGATTTCCTTGGGTGACCCTTCCAGATAAGCATGAATGTGTAAATATTCTTGTTGTCTTTTTGTCAAGGGTTCAGTTATGTTAATGGAAGAGTCAGGTTAGTCCATGAGCTGCTGGAATCTTAGGGACTTTTCTTTGAAGGGAGAAGGGCTTGGTCATTTTTGTGGATCAAGTTATATTATAGTATTAATTTAACCTGATGATTACTGAAATGCCCTACTTCATATAAACTTGACACAGAGACCACCCTGTTATCATATGCAGTGACTAAAAAGTCGGCCAACTGTTAGTGCAAACCTGAATATATGAAGGAAATCTGAGGTGTGTGTAAGGTTTCCTTGGTGATAATGAGTTGCAAAATTAATTAGAAGATGGTCATATTCAAAGCCTCCCCTGTCTAATTCAACTCCTAGTGATCTCTCTGTCTGTGTCTCTCTCCTTACAGGTGGTGCCTTTCCTTTCACCATTGGTCGTATCGAACACGGATTTAATGTCAGACCAGATCTCTGTGCTGTGGAGAACAATGTCAACCCAAGGAAGTACCTCGGGCAAATCTACACAGATTCACTCGTCCACGATGAGAAGGCCCTCAAGTACTTAGTTGAAACAATAGGAGAGGTAGGATGTTGTTTTTTACTTAATGCAGGATGTGCACTCTGTCATGAACAAAGGTCCGATCTGTTTAACAAAACTTTTTATATTCTAGATATTCTAGATATTCTAGACTATGCTCTCTCTTTTGAAATGCCGAAATTCACCCAGTGTCTTCTAAAAAATGTCATGAGAAATTGAAACCCATTAGTTTTCACTTTTCAAATTTGCATACCTGTTTTTCACATACAGTAATCTGTGGATTGAAATGGTAAGGTCTGTGAGTATGGGAGCCCCTGTTCAAATTCCCAGTATTAAAGTTGATTGTGCAGCAACCCCATAATAGTGTGGAGCCTTATTATATGTGGGTGAACCTGGAGCAAAGTAAATCCCTTTCATGAAAATTAATCCCATTGGATACGATTTGATGTTGGTATAACACACATTTTCTATAAACTCTAACCCTGGTTATCTCAAGCACAATATTCAATGGGTTAAACAAGGCGTACTGAGTTTATTTTTTATATGTGCCCTTAAGCTATTTGGTTGTGCAAAAGATGTGCTAGGTCTTGATGATATTCCTGTTTGTCTCCCCCCCCCCCCCACTTGTTTCAGAACCGTGTCTTACTAGGCAGTGACTACCCCTTCCCTCTTGGTGAACATCATCCAGGTAAACTCATTGACTCAATAGATAGCTTCAGTGATGAACTAAAGGTGAGTATACTTCCAAAATTTGTTTTATTTTATTTTTCCAGCTACCTTTTAGTGTGGTCAAGAATTTCCTTTTCCTCTCACAGCCTCTTTTCGTGTCATTGTCTGTTTGCACATATCTACATACGCTTAATTTTCTATGCTGTGAAAGACATTTTGGAATAAAAGGTTTAATGTAATGTGGAGTCAAGGATCAAGATACTTGAAGATACCTGGCTAATGGTAGGGTTTTATGTTGATGAGAAAATGTAACAAACAACTTTTTTTAAACTCTTCATGGGCCACACAAGGATTTCCTTGTGCCACATTGTACTTTAATGGGGAAGATCTAATCAAACTAAAAAATGGATAATTTTGCAAAGTTTATGTGTTGAACAGAGCAATCCTTCAGCCAGTGTACATGTATTGTTTTGTGCTGATCAGCATGTATGGCAAACGAGCAACTGCCTGTCCGTAAGTGAAAGGTTAGAAATGAAATGGTATGTTTCTTTCCTCAGTGTACTTTTTGTCAGGCCAACGAAGGTAGAGTGAGACTATTAAAGAGATCATTAGCGGCGTCCGTCCATCCGTTGTCTGTCCGTCCGTCCGTAATGCTGATAAAACTTGATTAACTTTCTGACCATTTGCCCGTTTGGAACCAAACTTGGATGGTAGATGCTCTATAGGAACCTCAATATAATTTGGGGGTCAAAGGTCATGTATTTAGGTTGAATCGTCGAAGACTGAGAGATAAAACTGAGAACCAGGAAAACCGCTTTGAATCGTATAATCTAGCAGGCTCTCTACTGTATTTTATTCAATCTGAAATGAAAACAGAGAGGATCATAAACATATGTCCAATAAAAATTCCCTTTAGTCCTTGAACAAATACATGAGCAGAAAGAGCAAAAATTCTACACAAACTGTGCCCATCTTGGTTGCGTCAATATTCATTGTTTGATGCTGAAAATTCATTAAAGGAAAATAAGTATTAAAATCCTTAAATTGGCAATGTGATAGAAGGTTTAAAATCACCGTTTTCCGCTGCAAATTGGCAACCTTTTGACTTTTCATCATAATTTCTGTCAATTTATATTCATTTCAGATACATGACGTTCTATCAGAAAAATGTAGCAATAAAATGAGAATGTTGATGTTACCAATTTGAAGAATAAAAGCTGATCAAATTAGGTCTTAAACAATTCCTGTCACGAATGAGTTAACAAACTAAACGTTGCCTCAGTTTAACTCCACATTCATACAATTACACAATCTATTTGTGCTTTTTCATCAGTTCTCACATCTTATCAACATATCTGACTGATTCAAGCCAGAAATAAATGTAAACAAACATTACTCAAATCATGGAGACCACGCCCATATGCAGCCTAAAGTTTCTTGCATATCGAGCTCCTATCTCAAATTTTCTTCATTTCATAAAACTCAATAATTCCTACACTAAACTTTCCTATCGCTTTTCCTGAAATAATCTACCAAAGTTACTTTAAACATCATTTCTAATCAACTTTTACAACTTCACCACTTCAACTTCGTAAAGTACAACTACCCCGCCTCAAGCGTGCATAGCTATTGATGTTCATTACGCATCCACTCTGTGTACATTACACATACCTGTGTTCATTACACATACCGTGAACGTTCATTACACACAAGATGATGTTCATTACAGTTCAAGTATCTCTACACTAAATCAAATGCACTTTTTCTCCTTAGTCTGTGAAAAATATCTTTATCTTTTGGTACTTAGAAGAAATATAACTTTTTAATCATTAAACTTACTTCTTTGGCGGCATTTCCTGGCCAACTTATACAGAAATAGGAGACTTTCGTCTCTCAAACGTCCTTTCTCGATTAAAGAAACGTGGCATCTGCGAACTGCATATCATTAATAGAATCTGCATAAATTAACAAGCGCTTCATGGTAGCAAAAAAGTGACAAATTGCAAGTTGCAAATGACAAGAAATTAAACAATCCAATAAATGGCTAAATATATACTTTCAAGGTTTGCTCTGCAAACCATAGGTCAAAGGTCAAATCAGGTCAAATGTTAACATTTTCTAGTGGAGTTAGTAAACTTTTGAACCATTAGCCCATTTGTAACCAAAACTTGGATGGTAGATGCCACTACTGTGCGTCCCAAAAAAAAATTTTTCCCTTTTGAAATGGCTGCCAAATGAAAAATGTATGATTCTGGCGGAGAAGGTTTATATGTATGGATAGCTTATGGACTCAACTTTCACAGGAGACCAAAAAGGCGAAAATAATTCATTGCTTGGGTGAGCACTGCTAACTTTTGTAAAGGGTATTGAAATTAGGTTGCGCAGGAATGCCCCTTCGAATTGTGAGAGCTGAGTCATTTAGAGCTTACAAAAATTGAGGGGGTTATGAGAATTCCATGATCGATTGCAATCAGTTTGGGTTTGCTGATTGAATTTTATGGTTTATTAGATCAAAATTTTATGCATTGAGTGAACAGGAATTGCATTGATTATTGTAGCATTGTACTTTCTTTCCCTGGTTTGTTCATGGGAGTCAGGATTAGGTGATGGTAACATGGTGCAGGGGAGGTGAGATGTACCGTAAGGTAGGACATTGTTTGGGTTGGATGGGAGAAGGGTCAAGAGGACATTGTATTCCCCTCTCCCCCCCCCCCCCCTCTCTCCCTCTCTCCCTTTTCCTGGTAACTCAGTCAATCAGTCAATCAAACAACCCACCAGTCGTTTTTAGCAGTTGAGTTTTCTCACAAGAAATCGGTATAAATTTGTAAAAATGAACAATGTCAGTCTTTCTTTTCAGTTGATTTTCTTTTCAATTTTACAACTTTTTTCATCCATCTTGTAAGAGAGAAAAAAGGAATTGTCACAGAATGTTGGCTACTTATTCTTCAGGTCGATGGTGAGAGCAATAAGACCAAATTTGGGACATGATAGAATTCGGGATAAGGGAAGGTGGTTTTGATATTGTGGAGAGGAGACCAATGCATTATGAATTGTCAAGATATGCACCACCACAACAGAAGAAAAAGAAAGAGAGAGAGAGAGAGAGAGAGAGAGAGAGAGAAAGGCGGGGGTGAGGGGGGGGGGGGCAATAAGTCCTCTTTGACTTGTCCCATCACCCATCCCATCCATCCATACTACCCTCTATTCAATCTCCCTTGAACATGTCCATCACCACATCCTGATCAGACAAACCAGAGTATACAATGACAGGGAAGGAAGGTACAACTGCTACAATAATCAATGCAATTACTGTTTACTCTTGCATTAAATAACGTTTTGATCTTAAACGTGAAGAAAATTCACTCAGATCCAGACTGATTGCAATAGATCATGAATTTATCACATCACCGTCAATTTTGTAAGCTCCAAAGGACTTGCCTCTCACCAATTGGAAGGCACAATTCCTGTGCAACCTAATTTTCATACCCTTTGCAAAAGTGAGCAGTGCTCACCCAAGCATGAATTATTTTCTGTTTTTGGTCTCATGTGAAAGTTGAGTCCATGAGCTATCCATCCATATAAACCTTTCCCGCCAGAATCATATATTTCTTATTTGGCAGCCATTTCAAAAGTGTAAAGTTTTTTGGACGCACAGTATAGGGATCTGAATTAATTTTGGCGTGTCAAGGTCATGTATGTGGGTCAAAGGTCAAATTAGTATAAATCTTGAATAACTTTGCGACTGTTCGGCCATTTGGAACTAGACTTGAATGGTAGATGCTCTATAGAGACAATGTAATTTGGGGGTTCAAAGGTCATGTGTGTAGGTCAAAGGTCAAATGAGGTCAAATGTTAACATTTTCTACTGGGGTTAGTAACTTATGAACCACTAGCCCATTTGTAACCAAACTTGGATGGTACATGCCTTACAGTGACCTTAATGTTATTTAGGGGTCAAAGGTCAGTATGTAGGTCAAATGTTAACATTTACCTGCAAGATTCTACTTGGGTTGGTAACTTTCGAACCATAAGCCCATTTGTAACCTAACTTGGATGGCAGATAGCATACAGGGACCTCAATGTTAGTTGCAGTCATAGGCCATGTTTGCAGGTCAAAGGTCAAATGTGGTCTAATTACAAAATTACCTGCAAGAATGATTGCACACGGATGTGGCAAGACACATTATGGCTTTTGCCTGGTTTTTATAGTAATGTGCAAAAG
>CM057167.1:11681851-11693299 GCA_029962745.1 Echinometra lucunter
ATCCCATCCACCCTCCCATCCATCCCCATCCTACCCTCTATCTCATCTCCCTTGCAACATGTACCATCACCACATCCTGACTCCATGAACACCACCACTGAGTCTACCATGCAGGAAAGGTACAATCTACAATAATCATGCAATTCCTGTTTACTCGTGCATAAAGTTTTGATTTAATAAACCGTGAAAATTCACTCAGACCCAGACTGATTGCAATAGATCATGAATTTATCACATCACTGTCAATTTTGTAAGCTCCAAAGGACTTGCCTCTCACCAATTGGAAGGTACAATTCCTGTGCAACCTAATTTTCATACCCTTTGCAAAAGTGAGCAGTGCTCACCCAAGCATGAATTATTTTCTGCTTTTTTGGTCTCATGTGAAAGTTGAGTCCATGAGCTATCCATACATATAAACCTTTCCCGCCAGAATCATATATTTCTTATTTGGCAGCCATTTCAAAAGTGTAAAGTTTTTTGGACGCACAGTATAGGGATCTGAATTAATTTTGGCGTGTCAAGGTCATGTATGTGGGTCAAAGGTCAAATTAGTATAAATCTTGAATAACTTTGCGACTGTTCGGCCATTTGGAAACTAGACTTGAATGGTAGATGCTCTATAGAGACAAATGTAATTTGGGGTTCAAGAGGTCATGTGTGTAGGTCAAAGGTCAATGAGGTCAAATGTTAACATTTTCTACTGGGGTTTAGTAACTTATGAACCACTAGCCCATTTGTAACCAAACTTGGATGGTACATGCCTTACAGTGACCTTAATGTTATTTAGGGGTCAAAGGTCAGTATGTAGGTCAAATGTTAACATTTACCTGCAAGATTCTACTTGGGTTGGTAACTTTCGAACCATAAGCCCATTTGTAACCTAAACTTGGATGGTAGATAGCATACAGGGACCTCAATGTTAGTTGCAAGTCAAAGGCCCATGTTGCAGGTCAAAGGTCAAATGTGGTCTAATTACAACTTACCTGCAAGAATGATTGCACACGGATGTGGCAAGACACATTATGGCTTTTGCCTTGTTTTTATAGTAATGTGCAAAAGAGTTTACAGTTGGAAACATTCTTGCCATTTGAACATTTCAAAATATTTTCAGGAAATTGTCATACCTTTGGATAAGCCCAGGGTCTCTTCTATCAAATCCTTTCCCAAAATCTAAAAAATATTTACACTTGAGTGAGCAAACATCACTTTTGTGAAAGGGTGCAAAATTTGAGCTTGACAAGAATTGCTATTTGTTCTGGTTGGTATCAGCAGGGCTGAAAGTGATGTAAACTCTGAGGGCTTAGAAATTTTCATATTCTGATGGTTTTACAACAATTTATGAATAAATATCCTAGGTTGTGTGTATGTTCTGACATATCTCATTAAGATGTCAAGCTTGAGTGAGATTTGAATACTTGATTGATTGATTTGAAATATTACTTAGAAGTAATTTCTTACCATTACAATATTAACAGCCTGCATACTTTGGATATCAAAGAAAGAATATCAGCATGCAGTCATGCAGACCAAGCAGCATCAACCAATCAGTCTGTCAATTATCACTCAATAGGTTAGCCAATCAATCAAATCAATCATTCAATCAGAAAAGGCCCTGGTTTTTTAAACTATGTACAAAAAGTTTAAATGCACTTTGAGACCCTGGGAATGAGGTATCCCCGAACAGCATATTGTTTATTGGAATTTTGTCACCCTAAATGAGAGGTATTTTTGATTGGGCTGCAAAATGTATTAAGCATCAAACAATATATTTCTCTCCTATTGTTGATTGATGGGGAGGAGTTGATCTTTTAAAAAAATAACTGTACCATGAATCATCTGGTGTATTTTCCTAGTATAGGGCAGTTGAAAATGGTGTTTCGGAAGTTACATGTTCCGTAAACAATTTACACCCTCATTTGACCCACTGGAACAAGAACTTAATTGCAGTATATCCACCTTGAATGAAACTTATTGGCAACTCTATACTGATATCTGAAAGAAAAATAACATCAGGTAGATGGAGAGATGTTCTTGAATTTTTTTCTCAGAAAATTAAAAAGTTGTCTCATTTTCCGTAAACACTTTTGTAACGTCCGAAACAATTTTAAATTTGAAACAGTGACTGATATAAAGATTGCAGAACCTTTCTATCATTTTGCTTTAGAAGGGCCTTTAAGTAGCTACCCATAAAAGCAGGAAGGAATTAAGAATCTTATCAATGTACCAATTTAGAAGCAGAATCGGTTTTCTGTTAACAGTTGTAACGTCCGAAACAAATGTAATGTCCGAAACAAAAAATACCAATTTTGAGCTAATAATTTGAATTTGATGACATCTGAGGTGAATAATTTTTTATGAAATATGACATTGGAAGTCTTAGCACAAAATGGGACACAAATTAGGCCTTTTGCAGGTAATATATTTCTATTTTTGCATAAAGTGTGTTTAGGACATTACACAGTATCACTGTTAACACATAATTTGCAAATTTCATTTAATTTTCCATCATATCAATTAATTATGATTTCCAAATGATAAGAAATGGTGATAAAACAATTTCTATCATTTTATCAAGACTGACCTGTGAAAAAAAAAAATGAATAGACTGAAAAACACTAAATTTCCTACTAAATATCTCTGCTTTGTGCTAACTGAATTGCTAAGAAAAATAGTTATGAAGCCATTGTATGTGACAGAAAGCATTGCTGGATGGTTTATTATACCTTTAATTATTATTTATCCATAAAAATGCAGAACAAAAATGCCTAAAAATTTTTTAAGACCATGTAATGAGTGCATTCTGGTATGTTCTGGAAGCGTGTTTCGGACGTTACATTCTACTGTTAACACACATGTTAATACTCCAGCCAGTTCAAAAGAGGGCCGAAGATTGATGTCAGAAGGGTACATTTCAATTTTTCAACCTCTTCTCTTGCTATTGAATTTGTTTTGTGCTTATATCATCATTTCTATACTTAATGGAGGCTATTATATGTGATGTCAATAAGTCTAGTGTGTACTGGGTCAGTTATAACTATTTTGTCGGCAACAAATCACAAAGCTGAAATACTCCCAGTTCACACACCATGTAGTATGTGATGAAAATATTTGTAAAGCATTAGTAGATCGAGCTGTTTCCCCCAAATTTGAGGGAAAATGGGGAAAAGGCAATTTTCACCATAAAAAATTTGGGGGATAAGTGTAATTTAGGGAATTGTAAGTCATATACACCTGTACTACTACGTGTGAGCTGTCATTTACATATATTTACATGTATTTGTGATGTAAATCATGCATACAATGAGATGAATTACACTGGGAAGGCTCACAAAATTAAAGTGAAAGTGAAATAATGAAATAAACTGTAAAATCGTCATTGAGATTTATCATAGTTGAATGAATAAATGCTTCTTATAGAAGCAGTTTAGAAGGCCTTATACAGTCTAATTATAAGCATGTATGATATCTATAATGTAACAGATGTACATCTAGAAATGATTCCTAATTAAATGCTTTGAAGATCTGCATAATACCAGATGGAAGTTAATACAACCACTCAGAATTTCTTAGACTAGAAATCAGTGAAAGTCATTTGTAATGAGCGACAATTCTGAAATTAGATTTTAAAATTATAATCAAGAATAATTAATTTCTATGAATATTTGATTAAGATAACTGAACTGATAAAAATAAAGAATAAAGATAAAGAATTTAATTAAAACACTGTCCCTCAATAAATTCATTGTATGGCAAAAGCCTGGTAGATCCTTACTAATTCCTTAGGTTTTATTCTGAAAAGGGCCTACAAATACATGTAATAGTTATGACATGCCTTGTAATATTTTGAAAAAAAATATCCCAATAGAATATCTGGCAAGAGAATATTCCAACAAACTGCATGTATATACTATAATTAACATCCTGTAATAAGGAATACAGTACACTCTACATATACATGTATATTGGAGATGTAGATAAATGTATGTCCCCTTGTTAATACGAATAAACAGGGGGGGGGGGGATATTCTAGTGTTTCAAATTTTATTTATTACTTGAATGTAGATGTATTGTAATAATTGTATCTTCAACCAATTAAAAAAAAAGGCAAACCGACTGAACCTAAGCAGATTCAATAGGCATTAGTACATGTACACCCCCAATCAGAGATATCGGGAGGAGAGACCTCAGGGTTACAGTGATTCAGTTCGCTTTTCCCCTCCCAAGCACAGGTGACACCAAACCAATAATAATAAGATAATAATAACATGTACTAATCTTATTCTCATTGGGGCAAAGGCACCAAGAAACAGAATACAACACAAGACAGAATATAAGGAGAGTCATGGATGCCGCAAAAGGGAAAAAGTTTATCTAACTATAACCTGAAGAAAAAAAGTGAAGGTCTTCTTTCAAGTCCAAGTGACTTAACATTATGAATAGAATGACATAAATAATGAAATACAATAATGAATTACAAAACTACAGCTAAGATCAAATCACTCATAAACGATCAAGAAAGAAAATGATCTTATTGATACATGTACGTTAGCATCATGTAACATCCGAAACAAACCATCATATATGTGCACATTTTCTTTTTAAAAATGCTAAAGGAGCATGTGTTTAATTGGATTTTCTGAAAGTATTCAGTGACTACAATTGCCATCATGTACATACACTCCAAACTTACATCACTCACTCATTTTAGTGGAATTTTGGTACGCTATTTTTTAAATTTTTTTTTTGTTAGAATATTTTGCTGTAACCAAAAGGTAAATTAATCCAATAAAACCAAAAGAAATTAACAATAAAAGTGAGAAAAGCTACAATGTTGACAAATGTTAACAGACTGTAACGTCTGAAACGGGTGCAGAGTTGCAATAGCAAATTATCAGACGATGCACTTGTACCATTTTTTTTTTTTAAATGTTTCTATTCTTTATCACTAGCCTTCAAAATGAAATAGGTTTGAGCTAACCTGAATCTATCCTTCTATATGAAAAATAAACTTTCCAGTGTCAAAACTTCAAATTAGGGGTAATTTTCAACTTCTAAGTGACCTGAAATTTTTATTATCCAACAGAGGAACTGAAAATTTGGCATGAACAATCTCTGAAACATATCCGTAAAGATTAATGTATATTGTTGATGTTGTTTGTGACAAATGAGTTTCAAAACACAGATACAACAAATACTATTACTTGCTGAAAAATTGTAAAATTCTCATAGTGTTTTAATTGTCAAATGAATATAGAGAAAGATTAAGCTCCCAAATTTGTGTTCCACAAAAATATGAATACTGTTGTTACTTAAAATCCATGTTTGAAGCATGTAAATCATACCGTAGTTTAATTTTTCACCCTAAAGGTGACATATTTGGCATATGTTAAAAAAACCAGAGCCAAAAGCAACCAACCAGTCATGCATTCATTCAATCCCAAAGACAAGTGAATTGACACAACTGAATAACTGCAATCTGCTATGCAAACGTGTAAGCGTCATGTTTACTACAATGATAAAATACGATAAAACACAGTTTTGTCATGTCTCTCTTCCACCTGCCAAATGAAACAACATGGTAAATTTTACTGACAAAATGTCAAGTCTCTTCCCTCAAAGAAATGTTCAGATTTTTAGTCACATTCATGAAACTTCCAAATTCATTCCAGATTGCAATTTTTTCAATGTTACTCATTGTCTTTTGGATTGAATAAGTGCATGATCGGTTAGCTGCTATTCTGATTGATAGAATGATCGATTGATGTACTTATGATTGACTGATTGACTGATGCCCTCATCTTTCTGCATGATCATATGGGCTGATGTTATTTTTAAGACATCCAAATTGTGCCAGCTTAAATTTTAAAACTTACCAAATATTAACATTAAAAACAATCAGTGAAGTATGCAATTACTCATTCAAGCATGACATATTAATGAGATATGTCCTAACATAAACAAAACCATGGATATCCGTTCATAAATTGCCAGAAAGCCGTCAGAATATTAAAATTCCTAAGCCTCCACACTACTGTCAGCTTCGCTGATAGCAACCAACACAAATACCTATTCTTGTCAATCCCAATTTTTGCACCCTTTCACAAAAGTTTCTTTTGCTCGCTCAAGTGTAAAATCTTTTTGAGATATTTTGGTGGGATTTCATAGAAGAGTCTTTGGGTTATCCACCGGTATGAAAATTTCCTAAAAATATTTTGTAATATTTAGTTGAGGAAACTTTTTACAACTGTAAACTTTTTTGGGGGACGAACTGGAGGTTTGTAGGGTAGCAAAACAACTTTCAAGGTGCTGCTATCTCCCTCTTTTTTTTTCCATTCTCTTTCAGGATTCCCTATTAGCGGGCAATGCCTTGGAGTTCCTAGGCCTGAACCGTTCCCAGTATCAGCCTGACTCTTCCTCAGTGCCTACCCAGTCCAAGTGTGGACCGCAGAAGCACAAGGTCAAAAGCGCTTCTAATGATGATACAGGGATAGAGAATGGCACGAAAAGGATCAAATTAGCAGAAGAAGAGGTCCACTGAAATGTTGTCCCACTACTTCATTGTCTTTGTCCATGCATGAGAAAGACCCCTTTGCTTTTGCCTTCCTCTACAGAACAACTCTGAAATACCTGTGATCAAGATGTTTTCTTGATCATGTTAGTCCAAAGGCCTGTTTTCATGGACATGCTAATGATTTGCAAAGCATGTGGAAATAAAAAAAATTGCTAAGTTCAACATTCGTATTTTAGGTGCCAAAAGTTCACAAAACATGGGCGGGGGTTTTGAAGTGTCATGAGTTGTTTGCAGGATGCTTAAAACATTCGCAAGAAACTTCAAATTTTTGTTAAACTCCTGCCAACCTAAAAACAAACCCTGCACATGTTTGGTGAACTTTTTGAGCCTAAAATACGAATGTTGGACTGCCATTTTTATGACATCCGCATCCTTTGCGAATCGTCTGCATGCCCTCAAAACTTGGCTGTAAGCATACTCTTTGTTGAAGCCTTATCTTGAGAAAAGGAATATATGATGTTATGGTTAGCAAGGAAGTTGTAGTTCCCTCAGGGATGCCATTGTTCAAGCTTTTACCTGGCTTTCAGGCCTTGGCACATGGCTTTTTCTGGGCACCGTTTCATGAAAGTTGTCAGTCTCTGACAATTGCCACAGTAACAGTCAGTGAGCAGTGCTTCTCAGCCATTCAAAACCAAGGATTTTACTGAAATTGTCAGAGGCTGACAACTTTCATGAAATGGTGCCCAGGCCTCATATTGTACGCATTATATAAAGTTGCAACTACATGTATGTTTTCAAATACTGTCTTGCTAGATGTGCTATTTGAATTTTTCTAAAGTCAATGGTATATTGTATTGGTTTGAATATCAAATTTAAACATCTTTGGTTCGAAAAAAAAAGAAGGAACTATAGCAGTGGTTTGATTATCAAATTTTGAAATGTTTGGTAAATTTCATAGCCTGACCTGTCCATGTCAGGTTTTATTTGTAAATGTATGTAATGAGGAGGTGCGATAGCTCAGCTGGTAAAGAGCAGTAATCTTGTAATCCCGTGACCCAGGTTCGAAACCAAGTCAGTGCGCTAGTGCCCTTTGGTAAGGCTTTTAATCCTCATTACCAGGTCCCTCTGAGAGGACTTAAGGATGTCAGTCCTGTGGTTGCATAATTATGAGCTCAGAGAAATGTTCAAGTCTTAATTATAAATTCTTAATATTCCTAGAGATATTGTGACTCTTTTTTTGAGCTGTATAGATTTATCTTTAAGTGTTTGTAAAACTTAAATTATATATTATTTCTTTAATCTGAAATATAACATGCATACATATTATTCCTAAGTAGTCAATATCATGCAAATCATGAACTTGGACATCATGTTTATCAAGATTATTGGTAACTGCTATGATTAATTTCTTATTTCATGAGTTGTAGTATGTAAATAGATGTACTGTATATAAGGTTTACACTGAGCAGCTTTTCAGTTATGTGAATGAGATATCCAATTATTTTAAATCGATCAAACCAATGATTACAAATTAAAATACCTCTTGGTAATAAGATTATTCTTGCTGTAAAACCACTGTGCCATGTTGATTGAGTAGTGGTCAACTGGAGACAGTTTGCTGCCCCTCCCCCTTGAAAAGAACTGAATGAAAAAGGTCTAGGAACGTCCGCTGGTTATGAGCAGATGTGAAAATTGGAACCAGAATAAAGGCGCTTTCATATATGAGGCGACTTTGTGGCGCCAATTTGTGTGCACACATTTTTTGTGTTCAGATATGATGTGACTTTGTGTTGCCACTTATGCTAATGAATGCACATTAACGTGTCACCTCTCAAATAAGAGAGCATTTTGTCGAAACTTGCGCAAACAATCTCATGGCAACAGTTTTTGCGCTAACTTTTTAGGAATTTGATTGGTGCACATTTTTTTGTAGCCAGGCAGCAAACAAAAATGTGTCCTGCCTCGGCGACTTTTTTTTTGTCGCCCTATACCCCATAGACATGTACACAAAAATTGTGTGCACACAAAGTAGCGCCACAAAGTCGCCTCATATCTGAACGCACCTTAACTGGCCTCAGAAATGAAAAGAAAAGGCCTTTGGCATTTTTGGATGTCTGTTTTACCTTGAAATTTTCCGATGAAACAAAAAGAAGATAAAAAAGGGTCTTTAGCTTTCTGGGACAACTTAAAAAAAGATGTTACAGGTCATGGGGGGGGGGGGGGGAGAGAAGAAAAGACGGTCCCCAAATGTAAATTTGCAAGGGGGAATTTTCACCTATGCCTTCATAGATGTTTAATGTTTGTTGAATTTGTGGTTACCACTTCAGCATTTTGTACTGTAAATGTTCTTATACGTATTCATATCTGTGTACAATAAAACATTACAAATGACCTCATTTTATTGAGGATTAGGAGGCACTCCTTCGATCATCAAACCTGCAGCTTACCTAGTATCTGCTAGACTGCTACCGTGCTCAAGTTTCGCTTGTGTAGTTGTCACGAGTGCCACATCACTAAAGGCTCATTCAAATATCCAGCAGCAAATCCCTTGCCACTTGTGATAATTCATCCCGGGTAATTAATGCCTTAGCTCAGCGCTCAAATAAAAGAGAGTTTTGACAAAAGTTGAGTAGACAAACTCATGACAGCATATTTTGCGGTAACCTTTATAGTTGTCATTATATGACTGTCACAATCTTCCTCCAATTTATCATCACAATTCTTTTTCTCACCTTTCTTGCTAAATGGAGATATCTTGGTCAGTTTTTGCTGTATTTTACTAATTTTACAGTGTCTTGTGAATCTGATCATTTGCCATTTTTATTTAAGTAGAGATGAACTTGAGCGAGTATCCTCAAAAAACATGCAGCCAGTGCCGAAAAGCCGATCCTCAAAAGCGATTGCTCGGGTTGCGTCAGATTAGTTTACTGCTCATGTGGTATAGCCCGTGACAGCCGGATGCGGTTGAAGCTGGCCAATGATAAGCCAAAGTCTTGTCGTTGTAGATGTTCTTGCTATTGCGCCAAATTCAACTTCCAGAGTTAGATTTTCCAAAATCTCAGCAATCAGGTCATGAAATTTACCATGTAAAGAAATATCTTAAAGAAATATCTTTAAAATTAATCTCTAGATTACAAGATTTCAGGCTTTATTAATCTAAAATTGTTTTAAGAAAATGTAGGGTCTGAAAAAAGTATGTCCACCCTCCATGCATGCATAGTCCACACATGTCCTTACAGTTCTCTTTTCAGTTATCAGTAGCTACACGATGTTTCCCCTGGTTTGTTTACAAGCAGACAGGATGAACCCGGGGAGCGTTTCATGAAGAGTTTTGTCGGTGATTTACACTGACAACTGTTATAAGCTATTGAAAATCCTCGCATCTGATTGGCTGAGAGCAATTTAGTCGGAGAAAATCACAGACAAAACTCTTCATGAAACACTCCCCTGGTTGTCTTTTTTTCGCTCTCATTCTCTCTCTCTCACACACTCTCTCTACCTATCATTTCCCATTCATTTGTACACACCCACACACACACCCACTTGCACACAAATTACAAGGGTTTACCACTGGGGTTTTCTGCTTCATATGTGAACAAGCCTTATAGTGTATGTGGCATGAATATGTGCACACAGCGTAACAACAAATGTACTACATGTAAATTAATATTACTTCAACAGTTGTATCACACACTAGATGTGCTAGGTAGGGACTGAAATTGATTATACTGATAATTTTCTTTGTGATGTCAAATATTGTTTGACTGCTAGTCATTCTTTCTGTGTATTAAGTACTTGAAGCCCTCTTCAGAACAAGCTGACATATATTTGCTGTAAGTGATGTACATGAAAACATCACATTTTCATTCTGGAATTGATTATGAGGTTTTCTTTCCCACATCAAATGTGTTATGCTCATGGCCCCTTCAAAACAAGCTGACATAATATGTGCTGATGTGTAAGAACATCACATTTTTAATCTGAAATTGAATATACTGATATTCTTTCTCAAATCAAATTGTTGATGTACTTGTGGCCCCCCTTTGAAACAAGCTGACATAAGTGATGTTTGAAAGCATTACATTTGCAGTGTAGTAGTTACCAGTGTAATATTTTGCTGAATGTTTCTTCCAAACCAGTGTAAAGTATTGAATTATGATTTGAATTCTCATGCTTTTATTTGTGTATTCCTTGTGCAACTTGATAGATTATCCCTCAAGCCATATTCCTTTATCGTTTTCTCCACTGATGTGTAATTTATCCAAGTCTAAATGTTATACCCTTGCCATTTTTATTTTGAAGTCTTGTAAATTTTCCTTTGTATCCCTTCACCTTTTCATTACCAGGGTATACAATTAATTTTGTTTTTGGAAATATATACATGTAAATGAGTAATAGTGTAAATGCTAATAAAATATGTAAAAATTACTTGCTCAATTTCAGTGTGAAGTCTAAATTGTGATTTGTTGTTAGTATGTATTGACATAGTTTTGATTGGTGAATCCATATTCAGCTATAATAGGCCAAGATTTCTTGACTGACAGCCCATGACATTATTGTCTCCGGCCAGGCATGGAGCCAGGATTTCGTGAAGGAGGGGCACAGTTTTTCCAGTTATGCCCCCCCCAAAACAAACATCGAAAACTAACCTGTGATGAAAACCACCTCAAAAACAAAAACAAATGGGGAAGAGGGGGAAGGGTAGCGAGGGGCAGGGGCAGGGGCACACATGGAGTTATGCACCTGAGTTTAGGCTATTGCACATATTATGATTCAACTGCGACTCGATTATGGAAGAAATAATCATTGTTTTTCATGAAATAGGACATTTTGACAAGTAAAATTATCCTTATTGATGTTGGGAATAATGATAGGAATACTACATTAAAATTTTGATTCTTTGCAGGCAAAATCAGCTTTCAATCAGAGACAATCAC
>CM057167.1:11693799-11706004 GCA_029962745.1 Echinometra lucunter
AGAGAGTCTTGCAGGTAAACTTTAACGTTGAAATAAAATGACCTTTGACCATACCATGTGGCATCCAATGCCACTATAACATGAAGGTCCCCCAAGTGCATCTATGACCCAAGTTTAGTTGAAAAGGGAGCAACGGTTGCAAAGTTATTTTCATAAGAGTCTTGCAGGTAAACTCTAACATTTGACCTCAAATGACCTTTGACCTCACCATGTGACCTCCGACAGCACCACAACATGATGTTACCCCTAGTGCATCTATCACCCAAGTTTGGTTGCCATTGGACCAACAGTTGCCAAGTTATGTGTCATAAGAGAGTCTTGCAGGTAAACTTTAACATTTGTGACGGACGGACGACGGACGGACGCCATTTGGATCCCTAAGTCTCGCCTTCACCTCCAGTGGGCGAGACAAAAATTGTTAAAGCACTTTAGATGCAAATTTAAACATTTCTACAGTTGAAATTCCGGGCTATTGTGAGCCTCCTCGTAGAAGAAAAGACGATATCAATTGCAAATCAGAGTGACATCATGCAGTTTTTGCACATGTTTTGTGATTGTCTCTGATTGAAAGCTGATTTTGCCTGCAAAGAATCAAAATTTTAATGTAGTATTCCTATCATTATTCCCAACATCAATAAGGATAATTTTACTTGTCAAAATGTCCTATTTCATGAAAAACAATGATTATTTCTTCCATAATCGAGTCGCAGTTGAATCATAATATGTGCAATAGCCTAAACTCAGGTGCATAACTCCATGTGTGCCCCTGCCCCTGCCCCTCGCTACCCTTCCCCCTCTTCCCCATTTGTTTTTGTTTTTGAGGTGGTTTCATCACAGGTTAGTTTTCGATGTTTGTTTTGGGGGGGCATAACAGGAAAAACTGTGCCCCTCCTTCACGAAATCCTGGCTCCATGCCTGGCCGGAGACAATAATGTCATGGGCTGTCAGTCAAGAAATCTTGGCCTATTATAGCTGAATATGGATTCACCAATCAAAACTATGTCAATACATACTAACAACAAATCAGAATTTAGACTTCACACTGAAATTGAGCAAATAATTTTTACATACTTTATTAGCATTTACACTATTACTCATTTACATGTATATATTTCCAAAAAACAAATTAATTGTATACCCTGGTAATGAAAAGGTGAAGGGATACAAAGAAAATTTACAAGACTTCAAAATAAAAATGGCAAGGGTATAACATTTAGACTTGGATAAATTACACATCAGTGGAGAAAACGATAAAGGAATATGGCTTGAGGGATAATCTATCAAGTTGCACAAGGAATACACAAATAAAAGCATGAGAATTCAAATCATAATTCAATACTTTACACTGGTTTGGAAGAAACATTCAGCAAAATATTACACTGGTAACTACTACACTGCAAATGTAATGCTTTCATACATCACTTATGTCAGCTTGTTTCAAAGGGGGCCACAAGTACATCAACAATTTGATTTGAGAAAGAATATCAGTATATTCAATTTCAGATTAAAAATGTGATGTTCTTACACATCAGCACATATTATGTCAGCTTGTTTTGAAGGGGCCATGAGCATAACACATTTGATGTGGGAAAGAAAACCTCATAATCAATTCCAGAATGAAAATGTGATGTTTTCATGTACATCACTTACAGCAAATATATGTCAGCTTGTTCTGAAGAGGGCTTCAAGTACTTAATACACAGAAAGAATGACTAGCAGTCAAACAATATTTGACATCACAAAGAAAATTATCAGTATAATCAATTTCAGTCCCTACCTAGCACATCTAGTGTGTGATACAACTGTTGAAGTAATATTAATTTACATGTAGTACATTTGTTGTTACGCTGTGTGCACATATTCATGCCACATACACTATAAGGCTTGTTCACATATGAAGCAGAAAACCCCAGTGGTAAACCCTTGTAATTTTGTGTGCAAGTGGGTGTGTGTGTGGGTGTGTACAAATGAATGGGAAATGATAGGTAGAGAGAGTGTGTGTGAGAGAGAGAATGAGAGCGAAAAAAAGACAACCAGGGAGTGTTTCATGAAGAGTTTTGTCTGTGATTTTCTCCGACTAAATTGCTCTCAGCCAATCAGATGCGAGGATTTTCAATAGCTTATAACAGTTGTCAGTGTAAATCACCGACAAAACTCTTCATGAAACGCTCGCCGGGTTCATCCTGTCTGCTTGTAAACAAACCAGGGGAAACATCGTGTAGCTACTGATAACTGAAAAGAGAACTGTAAGGACATGTGTGGACTATGCATGCATGGAGGGTGGACATACTTTTTTCAGACCCTACATTTTCTTAAAACAATTTTAGATTATTAAAGCCTGAAATCTTGTAATCTAGAGATTAATTTTAAAGATATTTCTTTAAGATATTTCTTTACATGGTAAATTTCATGACCTGATTGCTGAGATTTTGGAAAATCTAACTCTGGAAGTTGAATTTGGCGCAATAGCAAGAACATCTACAACGACAAGACTTTGGCTTATCATTGGCCAGCTTCAACCGCATCCGGCTGTCACGGGCTATACCACATGAGCAGTAAACTAATCTGACGCAACCCGAGCAATCGCTTTTGAGGATCGGCTTTTCGGCACTGGCTGCATGTTTTTTCAGGATACTCGCTCAAGTTCATCTCTACTTAAATAAAAATGGCAAATGATCAGATTCACAAGACACTGTAAAATTAGTAAAATACAGCAAAAACTGACCAAGATATCTCCATTTAGCAAGAAAGGTGAGAAAAAGAATTGTGATGATAAATTGGAGGAAGATTGTGACAGTCATATAATGACAACTATAAAGGTTACCGCAAAATATGCTGTCATGAGTTTGTCTACTCAACTTTTGTCAAAACTCTCTTTTATTTGAGCGCTGAGCTAAGGCATTAATTACCCGGGATTAATTATCACAAGTGGCAAGGGATTTGCTGCTGGATATTTGAATGAGCCTTTAGTGATGTGGCACTCGTGACAACTACACAAGCGAAACTTGAGCACGGTAGCAGTCTAGCAGATACTAGGTAAACTGTAGGTTTGATGATCGAAGGAGTGCCTCCTAATCCTCAATAAAATGAGGTCATTTGTAATATTTTATTGTACACAGATATGAATATGTATAAGAACATTTACAGTACAAAATGCTGAAGTGGTAACCACAAATTCAACAAACATTAAACATCTATGAAGGCATAGGTGAAAATTCCCCCTTGCAAATTTACATTTGGGGACCGTATTTTCTTCTCCCCCCCCCCCCCCATGACCTGTAACATCTTTTTTTAAGTTGTCCCAGAAAGCTAAAGACCCTTTTTTATCTTCTTTTTGTTTCATCTGAAAATTTCAAGGTAAAACAGACATCCAAAAATGCCAAAGGCCTTTTCTTTTCATTTCTGAGGCCAGTTAAGGTGCGTTCAGATATGAGGCGACTTTGTGGCGCTACTTTGTGTGCACACAATTTTTGTGTACATGTCTATGGGGTATAGGGCGACAAAAAAAAAGTCGCCGAGGCAGGACACATTTTTGTTTGCTGCCTGGCTACAAAAAAATGTGCACCAATCAAATTCCTAAAAAGTTAGCGCAAAAACTGTTGCCATGAGATTGTTTGCGCAAGTTTCGACAAAATGCTCTCTTATTTGAGAGGTGACACGTTAATGTGCATTCATTAGCATAAGTGGCAACACAAAGTCACATCATATCTGAACACAAAAAATGTGTGCACACAAATTGGCGCCACAAAGTCGCCTCATATATGAAAGCGCCTTTATTCTGGTTCCAATTTTCACATCTGCTCATAACCAGCGGACGTTCCTAGACCTTTTTCATTCAGCTCTTTTCAAGGGGGAGGGGCAGCAAACTGTCTCCAGTTGACCACTACTCAATCAACATGGCACAGTGGTTTTACAGCAAGAATAATCTTATTACCAAGAGGTATTTTAATTTGTAATCATTGGTTTGATCGATTTAAAATAATTGGATATCTCATTCACATAACTGAAAAGCTGCTCAGTGTAAACCTTATATACAGTACATCTATTTACATACTACAACTCATGAAATAAGAAATTAATCATAGCAGTTACCAATAATCTTGATAAACATGATGTCCAAGTTCATGATTTGCATGATATTGACTACTTAGGAATAATATGTATGCATGTTATATTTCAGATTAAAGAAATAATATATAATTTAAGTTTTACAAACACTTAAAGATAAATCTATACAGCTCAAAAAAGAGTCACAATATCTCTAGGAATATTAAGAATTTATAATTAAGACTTGAACATTTCTCTGAGCTCATAATTATGCAACCACAGGACTGACATCCTTAAGTCCTCTCAGAGGGACCTGGTAATGAGGATTAAAAGCCTTACCAAAGGGCACTAGCGCACTGACTTGGTTTCGAACCTGGGTCACGGGATTACAAGATTACTGCTCTTTACCAGCTGAGCTATCGCACCTCCTCATTACATACATTTACAAATAAAACCTGACATGGACAGGTCAGGCTATGAAATTTACCAAACATTTCAAAATTTGATAATCAAACCACTGCTATAGTTCCTTCTTTTTTTTCGAACCAAAGATGTTTAAATTTGATATTCAAACCAATACAATATACCATTGACTTTAGAAAAATTCAAATAGCACATCTAGCAAGACAGTATTTGAAAACATACATGTAGTTGCAACTTTATATAATGCGTACAATATGAGGCCTGGGCACCATTTCATGAAAGTTGTCAGCCTCTGACAATTTCAGTAAAATCCTTGGTTTTGAATGGCTGAGAAGCACTGCTCACTGACTGTTACTGTCGCAATTGTCAGAGACTGACAACTTTCATGAAACGGTGCCCAGAAAAAGCCATGTGCCAAGGCCTGAAAGCCAGGTAAAAGCTTGAACAATGGCATCCCTGAGGGAACTACAACTTCCTTGCTAACCATAACATCATATATTCCTTTTCTCAAGATAAGGCTTCAACAAAGAGTATGCTTACAGCCAAGTTTTGAGGGCATGCAGACGATTCGCAAAGGATGCGGATGTCATAAAAATGGCAGTCCAACATTCGTATTTTAGGCTCAAAAAGTTCACCAAACATGGGCAGGGTTTGTTTTTAGGTTGGCAGGAGTTTAACAAAAATTTGAAGTTTCTTGCGAATGTTTTAAGCATCCTGCAAACAACTCATGACACTTCAAAACCCCCTCCCATGTTTTGTGAACTTTTGGCACCTAAAATACGAATGTTGAACTTAGCAATTTTTTTTATTTCCACATGCTTTGCAAATCATTAGCATGTCCATGAAAACAGGCCTTTGGACTAACATGATCAAGAAAAACATCTTGATCACAGGTATTTCAGAGTTGTTCTGTAGAGGAAGGCAAAAGCAAAGGGGTCTTTCTCATGCATGGACAAAGACAATGAAGTAGTGGGACAACATTTCAGTGGACCTCTTCTTCTGCTAATTTGATCCTTTTCGTGCCATTCCTCTATCCCTGTATCATCATTAGAAGCGCTTTGACCTTGTGCTTCTGCGGTCCACACTTGGACTGGGTGGCACTGAGGAAGAGTCAGGCTGATACTGGGACCGGTTCAGGCCTAGGAACTCCAAGGCATTGCCCGCTAATAGGGATCCTGAAAGAGAATGGAAAAAAAAAGAGGGAGATAGCAGCACCTTGAAAGTTGTTTTGCCTACCCTACAAACCTCCAGTTCGTCCCCCAAAAAGTTTACAGGTGTAAAAAGTTTCCTCAACTAAATATTACAAAATATTTTTAGGAAATTTTCATACCGGTGGATAACCCAAAGACTCTTCTATGAAATCCCACCAAAATATCTCAAAAAGATTTTACACTTGAGCGAGCAAAAGAAACTTTTGTGAAAGGGTGCAAAAATCGGGATTGACAAGAATAGGTATTTGTGTTGGTTGCTATCAGCGAAGCTGACAGTAGTGTGGAGGCCTAGGAATTTTAATATTCTGACGGCTTTCTGGCAATTTATGAACGGATATCCATGGTTTTGTTTATGTTAGGACATATCTCATTAATATGTCATGCTTGAATGAGTAATTGCATACTTCACTGATTGTTTTTAATGTTAATATTTGGTAAGTTTTAAAATTTAAGCTGGCACAATTTGGATGTCTTAAAAATAACATCAGCCCATATGATCATGCAGAAAGATGAGGGCATCAGTCAATCAGTCAATCATAAGTACATCAATCGATCATTCTATCAATCAGGAATAGCAGCTAACCGATCATGCACTTATTCAATCCAAAAGACAATGAGTACATTGAAAAAATTGCAATCTGGAATGAATTTGGAAGTTTCATGAATGTGACTAAAAATCTGAACATTTCTTTGAGGGAAGAGACTTGACATTTTGTCAGTAAAATTTACCATGTTGTTTCATTTGGCAGGTGGAGAGGAGACATGACACAACTGTGTTTTTAGTCGTATTTTATCATTGTAGTAAACATGACGCTTACACGTTTGCATAGCAGATTGCAGTTATTCAGTTGTGTCAAGTTCACTTGTCTTTGGGATTGAATGAATGCATGACTGTTTGGTTGCTTTTGGCTCTGGTTTTTTAACATATGCCAAATATGTCCCTTTAGGTGAAAAATTAAACTACGGTATGATTTACATGCTTCAAACATGGATTTTAAGTAACAACAGTATTCATATTTTTGTGGAACACAAATTTCGGAGCTTAATCTTTCTCTATATTCATTGACAATTAAAACACTATGAGAATTTACAATTTTTCAGCAAGTAATAGTATTTGTTGTATCATGTGTTTTGAAAACTCATTTGTCACAAACAACATCAACAATATACATTAATCTTTACGGATATGTTTCAGAGATTGTTCATGCCAAATTTTCAGTTCCTCTGTTAGGATAATAAAAATTTCAGGTCACTTAGAAGTTGAAAATTACCCCTAATTTGAGGTTTTGACACTGGAAAGTTTATTTTTCATATAGAGGATAGATTCAGGTTAGCTCAAACCTATTTCATTTTGAAGGCTAGTGATAATGATAAAACATTTAAAAAAAAAAATGGTACAAGTGCATCGTCTGATAATTTGCTATTGCAACTCTGCACCCGTTTCAGACGTTACAGTCTGTTAACATTTGTCAACATTGTAGCTTTTCTCACTTTTATTGTTAATTTCTTTTGGTTTTATTGGATAATTTACCTTTTGGTTACAGCAAAATATCTAACAAAAAAAAAATTTAAAAAATAGCGTACCAAAATTCCACTAAATGAGTAGTGATGTAAGTTTGGAGTGTATGTACATGATGGCAATTGTAGTCACTGAATACTTTCAGAAATCCATTAAACACATGCTCCTTTAGCATTTTTAAAAAGAAAATGTGCACATATATGATGGTTTGTTTCGGATGTTACATGATGCTAACGTACATGTATCAATAAGATCATTTTCTTCTTGATCGTTTATGAGTGATTTTGATCTTTAGCTGTAGTTTGTAATTCATTATTGGTATTTCATTATTTTATGTCATTCTATTCATAATGTTAAGTCACTTGGACTTGAAAGAAGACCTTCACTTTTTTTCTTCAGGTTATTGTTAGATAAACTTTTCCCTTTTGCGGCATCCATGACTCTCCTTATATTCTGTCTTGTGTTGTATTCTGTTTTCTTTGGTGCCTTTGCCCCAATGAGATAAGATTAGTACATGTTATTATTATCTTATTATATTGGTTTGGTGTCACCTGTGCCTGGGAGGGGAAAGCGAACTGAATCACTGTAACCCTGAGGTCTCTCCTCCCAATATCTCTGATTGGGGGTGTACATGTACTATGCCTATTGAATCTGCTTAGGTTCAGTCGGTTGCCTTTTTTTTAATTGGTTGAAGATACAATTCTTACAATACATCTACATTCAAGTAATAAATAAATTTGAAACACAGAATATCCCACCCCCCCCCCCCTGTTTATTCGTATTAACAAGGGGACATACATTTATCTACATCTCCAATATACATGTTATGTAGAGTGTACTGTATTCCTTATTACAGGATGTTAATTATAGTATATACATGCATTTGTTGGAATATTCTCTTGCCAGATATTCTATTGGGATATTTTTTTCAAAATTTACAAGGCATGTCATAACTATTACATGTATTTGTAGGCCCTTTTCAGAATAAAACCTAAGGAATTAGTAAGGATCTACCAGGCTTTTGCCATACAATGAATTTATTGAGGGACAGTGTTTTAATAAATTCTTTATCTTTATTCTTTATTTTTAAATCAGTTCAGTTATCTTAATCAAATATTATAGAAAGTAATTATTCTTGATTATAATTTTAAAATCTATTCAGAATTGTCGCTCATTACAAATGACTTTCACTGATTTCTAGTCTAAGAAATTCCTGAGTGGTTGTATTAACTTCCATCTGGTATTATGCAGAATCTTCAAAGCATTTAATTAGGAATCATTTCTAGATGTACATCTGTTACATTATAGATATCATACATGCTTATATTAGACTGTATAAGGCCTTCTAAACTGCTTCTATAAGAAGCAGTTATTCATTCAACTATGATAAATCTCAATGACGATTTTACAGTTATTTCATTATTTCACTTTCACTTTAATTTGTGAGCCTTCCCAGTGTAATTCATCTCATTGTATGCATGATTTACATCACAAATACGTGTAAATATAGTAAATGACGCTCACACGTAGTAGTACAGGTGTATATGACTTACAATTCCCTAAATTACACTTATCCCCCAAATTTTTTATGGTGAAAATTGCCTTTTCCCCATTTTCCCTCAAATTGGGGGAAACAGCTCGATCTACTAATGCTTACAAATATTTGCATCACATACTACATGGTGTGTGAACTGGGAGTATTTCAGCTTTGTGATTTGTTGCCGACAAATAGTTATAACTGACCCAGTACACACTAGACTTATTGACATCACATATAATAGCCTCCATTAAGTATAGAAATGATGATATAAGCACAAAACAAATTCAATAGCAAGAGAAGAGGTTGAAAAATTGAAATTTACCCTTCTGACATCAATCTTCGGCCCTCTTTTGAACTGGCTGGAGTATTAACATGTCGTGTTAACAGTAGAATGTAACGTCCTGAAACACGCTTCCAGAACCATACCAGAATGCACTCATTACATGGTCTTAAAAAATTTTAGGCATTTTTGTTCTGCATTTTTATGGATAAATAATAATTAAAGGTATAATAAACCATCCAGCAATGCTTTCTGTCACATACAATGGCTTCATAACTATTTTTCTTAGCAATTCAGTTAGCACAAAGCAGAGATATTTAGTAGGAAATTTAGTGTTTTTCAGTCTATTCATTTTTTTTTTTCACAGGTCAGTCTTGATAAAATGATAGAAATTGTTTTATCACCATTTCTTATCATTTGGAAATCATAATTAATTGATATGATGGAAAATTAAATGAAATTTGCAAATTATGTGTTAACAGTGATACTGTGTAATGTCCTAAACACACTTTATGCAAAAATAGAAATATATTACCTGCAAAAGGCCTAATTTGTGTCCCATTTTGTGCTAAGACTTCCAATGTCATATTTCATAAAAAAATTATTCACCTCAGATGTCATCAAATTCAAATTATTAGCTCAAAATTGGTATTTTTTGTTTCGGACATTACATTTGTTTCGGACGTTACAACTGTTAACAGAAAACAGATTCTGCTTCTAAATTGGTACATTGATAAGATTCTTAATTCCTTCCTGCTTTTATGGGTAGCTACTTAAAGGCCCTTCTAAAGCAAAATGATAGAAAGGTTCTGCAATCTTTATATCAGTCACTGTTTCAAATTTAAAATTGTTTCGGACGTTACAAAAGTGTTTACCGGAAAATGAGACAACTTTTTATTTTCTGAGAAAAAAATTCAAGAACATCTCTCCATCTACTGATGTTATTTTTCTTTCAGATATCAGTATAGAGTTGCCAATAAGTTTCATTCAAGGTGGATAACTGCAATTAAGTTCTTGTTCCAGTGGGTCAAATGAGGGTGTAAATTGTTTACGGAACATGTAACTTCCGAAACACACCTTTTCAACTGCCTATACTAGGAAAATACACCAGATGATTCATGGTACAGTTATTTTTTTAAAAGATCAACTCCTCCCCATCAATCAACAATAGGAGAGAAATATATTGTTTGATGCTTAATACATTTTGCAGCCCAATCAAAAATACCTCTCATTTAGGGTGACAAAATTCCATAAACAATATGCTGTTCGGGGGATACCTCATTCCCAGGGTCTCAAAGTGCATTTAAACTTTTGTACATAGTTTAAAAAAACAGGGCCTTTCTGATTGAATGATTGATTTGATTGATTGGCTAACCTATTGAGTGATAATTGACAGACTGATTGGTTGATGCTGCTTGGTCTGCATGACTGCATGCTGATATTCTTTCTTTGATATCCAAAGTATGCAGGCTGTTAATATTGTAATGGTAAGAAATTACTTCTAAGTAATATTTCAAATCAATCAATCAAGTATTCAAATCTCACTCAAGCTTGACATCTTAATGAGATATGTCAGAACATACACACAACCTAGGATATTTATTCATAAATTGTTGTAAAACCATCAGAATATGAAAATTTCTAAGCCCTCAGAGTTTACATCACTTTCAGCCCTGCTGATACCAACCAAACAAATAGCAATTCTTGTCAAGCTCAAATTTTGCACCCTTTCACAAAAGTGATGTTTGCTCACTCAAGTGTAAATATTTTTTAGATTTTGGGAAAGGATTTGATAGAAGAGACCCTGGGCTTATCCAAAGGTATGACAATTTCCTGAAAATATTTTGAAATGTTCAACATGGCAAGAATGTTTCCAACTGTAAACTCTTTTGCACATTACTATAAAAACAAGGCAAAAGCCATAATGTGTCTTGCCACATCCGTGTGCAATCATTCTTGCAGGTAAGTTGTAATTAGACCACATTTGACCTTGACCTGCAAACATGGCCTTGACTGCAACTAACATTGAGGTCCCTGTATGCTATCTTACCATCCAAGTTAGGTTACAAATGGGCTTATGGTTCGAAAGTTACCAACCCAAGTAGAATCTTGCAGGTAAATGTTAACATTTGACCTACATACTGACCTTTGACCCCTAAATACATTAAGGTCACTGTAAGGCATGTACCATCCAAGTTTGGTTACAAATGGGCTAGTGGTTCATAAGTTACTAACCCAGTAGAAAATGTTAACATTTGACCTCATTTGACCTTTGACCTACACAATGACCTTTGAACCCCAAATTACATTGTCTCTATAGAGCATCTACCATTCAAGTCTAGTTCCAAATGGCCGAACAGTCGCAAAGTTATTCAAGATTTATACTAATTTGACCTTTGACCCACATACATGACCTTGACACGCCAAAATTAATTCAGATCCCTATACTGTGCGTCCAAAAAACTTTACACTTTTGAAATGGCTGCCAAATAAGAAATATATGATTCTGGCGGGAAAGGTTTATATGTATGGATAGCTCATGGACTCAACTTTCACATGAGACCAAAAAGCAGAAAATAATTCATGCTTGGGTGAGCACTGCTCACTTTTGCAAAGGGTATGAAAATTAGGTTGCACAGGAATTGTACCTTCCAATTGGTGAGAGGCAAGTCCTTTGGAGCTTACAAAATTGACAGTGATGTGATAAATTCATGATCTATTGCAATCAGTCTGGGTCTGAGTGAATTTTCACGGTTTATTAAATCAAAACTTTATGCACGAGTAAACAGGAATTGCATTGATTATTGTAGCATTGTACCTTTCCCTGCATGGTAGACTCAGTGGTGTGTTCATGGAGTCAGGATGTGGTGATGGTACATGTTGCAAGGGAGATGAGATAGAGGGTAGGATGGGATGGATGGGAGGGTGGATGGGACAAGGGTCAAGAGGACATTATTTCCCCCCCCCCCCCCTCCCCCCGCCTTTCTCTCTCTCTCTCTCTCTCTCTCTCTCTCTCTTTCGTTTTCTGGGTGTGGTGGTGCATATCTTGACAATTCATATGCATTGGTCTCCTCTCCACAATATCAAGACCACCTTCCCTTATCCCGAATTCTATCATGTCCCAAATTTGGTCTTATTGCTCTCACCCATCGACCTGAAGAATAAGTAGCCAACATTCTGTGACA
>CM057167.1:11708178-11719561 GCA_029962745.1 Echinometra lucunter
ATTTTCATTGTCATTATGGCTGAAAGTGTTCCATAGTGCGTATACGGTATGGCACGGGCCGGTCATGTCAGGGTATCGATGCATAATATAGCCTAGCCCCGCTAGGCACGGATCAAAACTTACCATAAAGATCCTATAAATTAATCTCTATGGATCTTACATACGCACGCGCTCGAAATGAGATCAAGGACTTTTGGCAAAAGGCTGGAAAACTTTCACAAGTTTTTCAGTGGTTCCGATATTCTTGAGTTGGTCGCCATTTTATTGAAATCTATCATTTTTTATTATTATATTTAGTTATTTCAGATTCGTGCGTGAGAAATTTCATGATTAGCGTGGGAGTGTGAGAAATGGGTGAAATGCGTGAGTCTCACGCTCAATGCGTGAGTGTTGGCAGCCCTGGATAAATTTCTTGAACCAAATATACAGAGGCATCTGACACTATCTGTTGACTAAATATCATCACTGAAAAAAACCGCTGGATGGCATATTGGTGGGATTCTAGGATGATATTTTGGGGGAGCCGAATGGAAACTGTGGTAGTAGAATGTTGACAGTGCACTGCACATGAGCTCTATGCATGTATTGCGTAATATGCACAGGCTAGACTTGCGATATCGCGAGGTAAGGTAGCATGGTTGCAATTTCATTGCGACTGACACTCCTGGATTCGTATCAATCGGACACAAAACCGCGATGCTTGTGAAGGTATTATACTTTCGTGAAATCATAAAGGTTTACGCGCTCAGAAAAACTGTCAAGACTTTCAAAAGGGGCATATATATATTGGGGCGACTCTGAAATAAATAGTCGCCCCAAAACATTAGGTTCTGAGAATTTTAGGGGCAATTTGGGCTGTCATGAGGGCGAAATCGCCTGTCGTCCTCGTGTATTTCCGACGCTGATACAGATGTAATGTGTTATGCGCTATACAAAAACTGTACATTATTGTTATTACTCCGACCACAAGGCTTGCAGTTAACCAAAATTTCGATTATAGTATTCCTATCATATCATTATGTTGAACTTCAGATAAAATAATTTAACTTTAACTTATGTAAACTTTCATATTTAATGCTAAATGCAATTTGTTCGAAAATCAGGTCGCAGTCGGATCGTATAGTGTGCGGTGGGCTTAAAGGATGCCCCCCCCCCCCCCCGAAATTGATTTAAAGAATTAGAGAAAATACATGTACTTGCGGAAGGCTCAATAGCATAAATCTTGAATAACATCAAATCTAGTACCTTTCTCACATAAACTGCAAGAAACTGATTTTGCAATTAAGGTTTGTTCACATATGAAGCAGCAAATCCCTGTGGTAAACCTTAACTCCTGCATTTTTTTCAACACGTAAGAGTGATTGGTATAACTTTATAAGAGGCAGCAAAGAAATATATCGCCCAGGCAAGAGGCATATTTCTTTACCTCCTGGTGGCATAAAGGTTTGTATCAATCAAATTCTTAGTGCAAAATATGACTCATGATTTTGTTTGTGCATCTTTTGGCAGAACTCTCTGTTGTTGGGAGTTGATGCATTAATCCTTGTCTCATAAATGGAGCGGTTTACTGTATCATACAATACATGTATGTGAACACTTAATAAAGCGAGGATTTGCTGCTAGATATTCATGTCTGGTTATTTGTAATATGATGTAGGCTCCTAGGCCTGTTTGAAATTGCATGTCTCTATGTATATACCATGTTCTGATGTCATTAACTACCCTTCTTTATTTTTCCTCTACCCCAGCCCATATCCCTCTATTCCTGTACCCTTTCCTGCACACTGTTAGCAAGACACGTCCCTTTGAGTATCTCCGTCTTACAAGCTTAGGTGTCATAGGTGCTCTTGTTAAGGTAAGTTTATGTGATGTTTTCATTTTAGATATCATAATGAAAAGAAATGGTACTTACGTTACTGAGAACTACAAATTACAAGATAAAGCCATTTGCTATACCTTACCAAGTAAAATGACTCATTGACGTGCCTTAGTCTCTCACTGAACCCATGGTGGTATGGGGTAAGCAAAATACTCTAGTCATGTGACTTTTTTGTAGAATTTCCGTAGCTTGAATGCATCGGTTGTCATTGCATACTGTTCATTTTATTTGCGAGCAGGCACACTAGTGATGAAATTTCCTTAGATATTACAGCAGGTAAAATTTGATAATTTAATATAGACACACTCTAGAAATCATGGAAAGTGTAATACAGGGAATCCAATTTCTTGGAATATCAGCAGTATGACCACTCCTTACATGTGTGTTGGGGTTGAGATCTTTTTCGTGAAAATGGTATTATAATTGATTTATTATAATTCTTTTGTATTGCAGACTGATGAGCAAGAAGTTATCAACTTCTTGCTAACAACAGAGATCATTCCTCTGTGTCTTAGGATCATGGAGAGTGGCAGTGAGCTCTCAAAAACAGTAAGTTTGTTTACAATTCAGGGCTGGTACTCAAGTCAGTACACGATTGAGTAAGTAAAATTACATAGCATTGTATGTGGCTATGTAAGATAACTCGTATTCAGATCACTTCTAACTATTTTACTTTAGGAAGTCGATTTTAAAAGCAAAATAGTTACTGATAATCTTTGTGATGTCAATAAAGTCCATCCCAAAATAACGAGCAATAAAGGCTTTGCATAGTACAGTGTATGTGCGTTATAAAATTTACCTGTGTGCAGCATCATGACTGCACGTATTTATGAAAACTACATGCCAGCCAATCAGACTTTCAAAATGATTTGATTAAGTCTGCGAGGTGGATATCTTAGACTTAGGACAACGTACTGAGCCCAAAGATTCAACCGCATACCGAAGTTGGCCAAGTATTTTATGTAAGCCAAAAGCTGAGTAAAAGACTTGGAATTGTGGCCTTAAATGGTTTATCAAAATAGTATATGGCAGCCTGAAGGCTGAATTGTATTTTATTTACTTTATTTACAATAAAATGTGGAACACACAATATAAAAAATTATTAAATATTATACATAAAGATAGCAAATGTACATTAAGATATAATAGTAAGTAGGACAGAATATTCTGAAAGCTAGGTATAGATTATGCTTCTAATGCATAATATATGTGATAGTTTTGTGGTACAGTAGTTTTGAAACTTCTCAGTGGTAGAAGTTGTAACTAAAATTTGAGATTGATTATAATGTATAATTAGAAATTTACGGTCTGAGAAAACATATCAATTATGAACAATGCATATAATTGAAAGAAATGAAAATTATGTTATTTGAAGACATCTTCTTGGCATTTTTCTGTCTCCTGCTCAGGTTGCCACTTTCATTCTTCAGAAGATCCTTCTAGATGAGACAGGTCTCTCCTACATCTGCCAGACTTACGAGAGGTTCTCCCACGTAGCCATGATACTGGTGAGTCTTAGAAGCAGTGTAGTAAAAAATTGTTGTAGTAGTGATTTGAGGTTTCTTGTGTAAAATTTGCTGTGGGCTGTATTCTTCCAAGACCTAGATGCCTCTAGCCCGTCCCTCTGATAGGACATTAAATGGAGGCCCTGAGAGTCACCACCCTTGCAAATTAATAACCCACTGCACTTTTTTAAGAAGAGCATGGGGAAACCCTGGTGTAGTGGCACACCAGCACTTCTCACTTTGTTATACCAAGAGGAGAGATCCAAGGGTCACAATGATTTAAGTTCACTTTTGCCCTCCCAGATGTAGGTGATGCCGAATTCTTAATAATTATGATAATAATAAGAATGAGTAATACATATTTTCACAACCAAGATGTAAAACCTAGAGTTTTGTGTAGGAACACCTTCTGCTCTTATTATTTGCATTTTTGTCATTTTTGAGACCCTTGATTATTCACTGCATAATCAACTTTCTTCACATAAAAGATGTAATATGGCTGAAATATACACTTATTATTTTGTTGCCTTTACTTCCAGGGCAAGATGGTGATAGCACTGGCGAAGGAACCATCTGCAAGGCTCTTGAAACATGTTGTACGATGCTACCTCAGACTGTCAGATAACCAAAGGTAAATACTTCATGAAAGCAGCGAAGTGGTAAACATTTCATTTTAGATGTTCACTTCTTATGAAACAATACACCTTAGTTAATTATTTATGTGCCACTCAAATTACATGCCTGTGCCACGGGATATTTTTCAAGGGGTAGATGTACCAACCTCTTGGGTTATTTAACACACAATTGTACATAAAGGTGATTAAGGGATTATCAGGTAGCTAATTGTATCCCTGACAGTACTAGTATGCCGGAGGATACTTTTGATCCAGCAGCGTTACGCCGCTGCAGTGTGTGCAGGCCATGTTTCTTGACAGATTTTGTTCAAATTTGGTATAGAGGTGCATCATGAAAAAAAACATTTGGTGGTAGTTCCCTCGCTTATTCCGTCTTTATACACAAAAAGGTTGATTTTTGGGGTCAGCTTGTGTGTGCTCTACTGGGCACATTTCTCAACTGATTTTTTTCAAGTTTGGTACAGTCTATCGTAGTCAAATCTGGACCCCTATAACTTTTGGTGATGCTGCCCCAATGTTCTGCCTTGTACAGGGTCAAACATCTACCATGCACATGAAATTTGAATAACTTTCCAGCCATTTGCCCGTTTGTAACTAAAGGCGGATGGTAGATGTTCTGTGGGGACTTCAATGATATTTGGGGGTCAAAGGTCATGTATGTAGCTCAAAGGTCAGTAAGGTCAAATGTTGAATTTTCCTGCAAATTTGTACTGGGGCTAGTAATTTTTGAACCACAAGCCCGTTTGTTACCAAACTTGGATGGTAGATGCCTTATAGGGACCTCAATATTATTTGGGGGCTGAAGATCACATATGCAGGTCAAAGGTCAATTGAGGTCAAATGTTAACATTTACAAGCAAATTTCTACTGGAGTTGGTAACTTTTAAACCATAAGCCCATATGTAACCGTACTTGGATGGTAGATGCCTTACAGGGACCTCTATGTTATTAAGGGGTCAAAGGTCACATATGTAGGCCAAAGGTCAAATGTGCACAAAATGATTAATTTGCTTCTGTCATGGCCGATTTTGACTGATTGCTCTGATAAAGCTAGGTGAGGGATTGAGGGCCAAAGATCACATATGCAGGTCAAAGGTCAAAACTTTACCTGCGTCTACTGGAGTTGGGTAACTTTTAAACCATAAGCCCATTTGTAACCTAACTTAGATGGAATGTGGCTTACATGGAGCTCAATGTTATTTGGGGGTCAAAGGTCACATGTATAGGTCAAAGGTCAAATGTGCTCAAAATGATTAATTTGATTCTTCTCTTCCACTTCTTGTGGCCAATTTTGATTCTGATTGCTCCTTACTAATAAAATTTCATGGAATAACCCTTCTATTTTGTGGGAGGTTATATTGTATGGTAGACATTTCAACGACAACCTGGGGGTACATTCCGTTGGCAACGGATATGGCGATATTTCTAGTTAAGACTGGAAGTGGGTTATCATGCAAATCTTTTAATGTGCTGATTGGCATGTGTTGCACGTCTGCTATTTTGTCAGTTTGTACTTGTTGCATATGAAAGGTTAATAATCACATTGCCAACGAAAAGGCAGATGAGTCTTAGCTCAAATCATCTTTCATGCAGATTACATCTTTCTGGCACTTAGCAGACCGTAATTGAACCTGGTGCATATGACAGAATAAGAGTATAAATAGCACAAAATTGCTACCTTTAATGCATTATGTACTGATGATGGCTGCTGTAGCTAAAGTTATGATAATTTCCTGTCAACTTGGAACAAGTTAAGATTTTCTTTTACCTTCATGTATTATATACTTTACAACTTTGGGTCTTAATTTTCCTATTAAACCTCTTTTGGAATGCTCAGTGATTTTGTTTCATAGTTTGATATGCACTTTACAGAAAAATAATTATCATTAATACTCGTCTGCACACAGAGCAAGGGGTGCACTCAGGCAGTGCCTGCCCGACCAGCTGAAGGACAACACCTTCATGGCAGTGCTCAAGGATGACAACTCCACCAAGCGCTGGCTGGCCCAGCTGATCAAGAACCTCACAGAGACGAGTGCCATGGACCCCCGAGGAATCCCCATGCCGCCACAATGACAGTCTGCCGACCAACAAGCCTAGCTTGCTTGGTCACATATTATGGAAGGAAGTGGAAGGAGGATTGTGTGTTTGTCTTTGTCTTTGTCCCCCCCCCCCCCCTGCATTCTCTCTCTCTCTCTTTCTGCTGCCTTTGCTTTGCTTTGTTCTTCTCTCGTCTTTTTGTTACATTTGGAGTATCCATGTAGGATATGCTCATTCTTTCTTTTCCTTCTCTACTTCTCCCTGTCTCTCACTCTCCCTATCTTCTCAGTGTCTGTATCATTTCTATATTGTTCTGCTTGAGAATCTTTAACTTTTTTCTCCTATCTTCTTGCAGGGTTATATTGTCCCAAGGACAACTGTGTCGATGTTTTTTGGTGCATACTGTATCAGTATTGCATTTGCCACAGTCTAAGAGATGGTTGGGTATCTGTAGACCATCATTTGTAAATTTGTGGCATGATTATGGTAGATATTGTTTAATGCCCCCACCCACCCTATGACACAACTCTGTCTGGATTTTGAACTGCATGAAGAATAGATAGGTTATTGCATTGAAAATTTTTATCTAAGGTCCCCATTCTCATATGGTTATCATGAATATAGGAATTGCACAGGATTTCAAGCCTTCTCAATGGAGAAAAAGGGTTATGACAACTAGTTACGACATTGCTACCAGCCTGTAGGTCCTTTTTTCTTTTTTTCTCAAAAATTTGAAACATTAAGTTGTCAAAATTGTTATTCACCAGAGGCAGCTTTGACCCTAACCAGGAAAAGTTTCCCTTTTGAAAATTCCATTTAATCCATTTACTTTTGAACATCCATTCTTAGGTTGGGTTGTAAGGGTGTGTGGAGACCTTAAATGTACTTTAAATGTACTTTAACCTAAAACAGCTGGGGGGGGGGGGGGGGGTGAATTAATGAATTAACCCACCCCCCCCCCCCCCCCGTGACATAACTTATTTAAATGAACAGTAGTACATTAAAGAGAGAAAGACAGGAATAATATCGATCAGAAGCATGTTTTGTAAATAGGTTTGTACATACATGTCTGTAAATTTCCAACTGTGACAGCTGCATTCAAATGGAAATAACGCCTGAAGGGATGTGACATCTCACATGAAGCAGCAGTATACTGCTTCATAACAAGCTGCAAGAGCAAAGACAAATGAGATATAAGTATTCATACAGATTGTATACCGTAATATATGTATGTTATGTCAGGTAGTTTGCATGGGTGTTCTCTTGAATGAAAGAACTATTTTTCTTTTTTTGCCACGACTCTTCCTCTAGCAATTTATTTAACCATGAAATATGGCTGGTGCAGCTTTTTTTGAGTGGTTTACTGCCTCTTGTAGTAACTGGGCTTAGTTGTCATTGGGGATTCCCTCCAAAAAGGGGGGGGGGGGAACTGAGGGGTTTGCTGCTTCATATGTGAACAAGCCTTTAATGCTTTTTTATGGATCCTTCTCCAGGCAAGACTACATCAAACATGATGCAGCCAAACAATGTAAAAATTTTGGTCATGTCTCATCATGAAATAATTGTGATATTGATGGGGAACAATTTCATGCAAACTTGTTGAAAGTAGAATGATGCAAGAGGAAGCATGGTCAGTATTTGAACAGAAAATTAATTATAACCCAAGAAAAGTAAGTACACATACTTACATTATAAATACACTAGCAGTTTAGGAAGTTGAACCATAGTTGTTCACTATTTGAAGTATGTGAAATAAACTGCATTATTATTTTTAAGTGAAAATAATGAGCTTAATAAATTTCCATTAATCATTAAACTTTCTCTAAGAAAGACCGTGGCGAGGCATCCTCTCCGTTGTGGTAAAGTAAGTAAAAATTTCCCACAAAACAGTCATTTCATTCATACTGGTTTTAACTCTTTAACGTTATTATTGCGCACTTGAGGAGAATCATTGGGGAGATGGAGGAAAGCAAGTTATCCCTTTAGTGCAGGTTGTTGATGTATCTGGACTCCAAGTGCAGCTGTCAACATATATATGCTTGTTTAATATTTTGTTGATTAAAAGAACGAAACAGGACCATTGTTGTGATCCCATCGTGGTATTTATGTAGTGTCATTACCCCCTCCTCCACCCCTCTCCCCCCCAAAAAAAATATGTGGATACATACATTGTTTATACATTATAATTCTTATTCTATGCCAACGAAAATATCTTCACCCTAAATACATAACAGAAATGTACATAATCTGATAAATATTTTTCACTTTATATTACAATTTTTTTATAAAGTACATGCAGTTTTGTGAATTTAAACCCTACATATTTCTATGGTTTAAATCAAAATATTTAAACAATCTGATATACATTTCAATACTAGTATTACAAAGTATCTATAACAATAAAAAGTGTATTTCATACCTTTCTTTGGTTTACAATAAACAAAGTGATGTATGTGCATTTGAGTATTTACAAATTCTGTATTAAAACTAAAAAATGATGTAATTAATGATTACATACTTTCTTTGTTTTACATTTGAATAAATTATAAGCCAATACATACAGCCACACATGCACATCTATATGCATAAATACATGTAAAAATGTACATGTATATCCTGATAACATATCTTTGAGTCCTTTTCCTCTCAATTTCCTACATGTACAAAAATTGTGTATTTTTCCTTATATTAAACCTCACTATTTAATCTGTGCAAGGCATTTTTCCTCGATAAAACTCTTAACACAAGTGCATATGCTCATTATCAACTAAATGCCCAGATAAGATCCCGGGGTGTCACTCTCCACATGGCCTGCTACCCCACCCGTGTCCGACAACCTCAGAAAATGCACCCTAAATGGCGTAACCTATTAACCAAATTTGCAACCCTAAAGTGGCGTAACCCATGAAAAAAGCCACCCTAAGTGGCGTGAACAGGAAATCCCCTAATTGATACCCTAAGTGGCGTAAACATTGAAATCGATTAATTTGATACCTAAAGGCCCTATCTCACCAACGGAGACGTCTCTGCGACAAGTTTTGAAAATAATTATAATTATGACTTGGACCAGGAGGAATGTCAGTACGCGTTCAGTCACGCGGTTTCTAAAGTGGGTCAAACATCATCAGGTAGAGTCGCGGAGACGTCTCTGCATTCTGCAACGTCTCATCAGTCTTTCTGGTCTCCTCCTGGTCTCCGCGACGTCTTTGAGATGGCTCAGAGACGTCTCAGAGATACTGCAGAGACGTCTCAGCAGTCGCGGATATAATTAGTCTCCGCAACTAATGGATACGTCTCGGAGACGTCGCGGAGACTTGCAGAGACTGTAAAAAAGTCTCCCCCCCCCCCCCCCCCAAAAAAAAAAAAAAAAAAAAAAAAAAAAAAATCGCGCATGTTCGAATGTCTTGCGACGCCTCGGAGACTCCATATTTTGCTCATTTATTTTTTAAAATGCTGTTCAAATTTAGTCTCCTTTTATTGAAACAGTGAATTTCTAGGGTGGACTTACCCTTTAAGTCTGAGAAAAAATTATTTACTCGTGTGATTTGGCACCTATCATTTTTGGTTTAAATAATTCATTAAGCTGAAATATACTAGTCTATTCATTCAGAAATGCATTTTGTTTTTGCATTGATGTAACAGCAAAGACAAGTCAAGCTATCATTCCCCATGAGTGTAAGTAACACTAGGAGACCACTACTACTGACTTGAATGAAAAACACAACACAATTAACAGTATATGGGGCCAGCCTCATCGGAATAACAACACGAAAGAAAACCCAGTGAAACAAAGGTACACACGAGTAATACTTTTTCTCAGACTTGATATATTTACTCACCAATAAACAGCTCTTCTATGGTAATAAAATTTCTGTCAAATGAAACTCATGATGCCGTAATAATGTGTTTTGAGACGTTTGGAAAATGCTAGATATAAAAAAGAAATTGTGGCACTTGAGAGTACTTTTAAGTGTTTCCGGTGTCTGTGGTCGGCTTCCAACGAGGGCACTGTTGCTTTATTCATTTTTTAAATATCGATGGTGCAAATGCATGCCGTGCAGCCGAGCATAGTCGCTTCAAACAGGCACGGAACGGTTGCATTAGCTCGATGATTAGCATAGCCATAGCATAGCATCCTCTGCGACCTATGGGCGTGTGTATGGTAACGCGTGCTGCCTAGTATAGAGCCGGGTGTAAGAGACTAGCTTGGGGGACTGTACGGGGGTCACTCTCATAAGTGCTGGCCGCGCCGGCGTGTGCGAGGATAATTTTGTATCCCTATGGTGAGGTATGTTCAAATTTGCCTAAATTTGCCTAAATTTGCAACCCTAAATGGCGTAGATTAAATTTGCACCCCTAAATGGCGTAATCTGCATAACCAATTAGCAACCCTAAATGGCGTGAAGAGTGAGAAAAGGCTACCCTAAGAGGCGATTTACCAGCGAATGGTGCTGAAAAGCAACCCTTTTTGCCAAGACGTCGACGACGCCTGAGTGCCTGAAACGGGACCCTTTTCGACGTTTTTCTGGACGCGGGTGCGTAGCAGGCCATGTGGAGAGTGACCCCCCCGGGATAAGATAGATTAAAGAAAACTTAACCATTTGTTCTTTCTAGTACAGTGGAAACTCAGAATAACGAGGTCCTTGGGACCATCAAAATTACCTTGTTATATCAGGATTCTCGTTATACCAGGTTTAAAAAACAATAGAATGTAAAGAGATAGGACCAGGAATATTGTTACACATCAGGGGGGTGTAACAAAAACATACAATCAATCTTTAATTGATATCAATCGTAAGTCTATGGCATACCATGTACCAAAGAGATACAATCGATTGTAAGATCTATTGTATCTCTTTATGTTACACCCCCCAGGTCTCTTTATACATGTACTAAGTTTCCACTGTACAAAACAAATGGTGAACTCATAGGAAATCACATTGTTGCTAATTTATGTTTGATTGATTTTAAGGTCTCTGTGACATGCATTTGTGACTTGAAGTGATATTCATGTTGAGTAGGTCATCCTTCTGGGCTGTGAAGACAGGACAAGATGAGTCTTCTCTGGGCTGAGTAGTCCAATGGTGACCTTGGGAGGGGTATCCCCTTCTCTCCAGTCCTTGGTGCTCTCCAGTTTGACCATAAGAAGTTTAGCGGCCGACATGAAACCTGACAGAGGTGAAAGGTTAGTGGTTTTTGTAACTCCTGCTTTGGAAAAATGGCACTGTGGTCATTCTCAAACCAAACAGATCCCTAAAAACATACAAAACACATGGGGAGAAAAAGCAAAAAATTCTAAAACACATACTGTGCCCATTTTGGTT
>CM057167.1:11720061-11736166 GCA_029962745.1 Echinometra lucunter
ATACCGAGTTTCCATCTTTCTCGAATATCAAGTATACTTCAACGCAAAAGTGAAAAAAAGGTACCATAGCTTCAACGTAAATATTGACTGCTAATTTCAGTCTATATCTTCAATCATTTGTGAGATTGATTGTTACAGAAGTGGACACTTGTGGACATGCATTTGACCTAGCCTAACTTTGAAAAATACATAATATCCTCTACCGTTTTATGACCTCATAGTCCTGGAAATCATTCGGATAAGTTTACAAATGAAGTTTAAGATCATTGTGTTGGGGCAAAATTTACGGGTCTCTCTTGCAAACTGCTTGTAATTTCCTATTTAAAAATGTATACAGCAATTTTCATTTGTACGCCACAACTGCACATGCATTTCTATGATTTTAAGTGATATATTTTCTTCTGCGCATGCATTTTGTATATTTCTCAAATAAAACTTCTGGTTCTCTTCAGGCTGACTGGCAGCGGTCGTGATGAGATCAAAGTGGGGAAGCATATTTGGAATGTCATTGTGATAATTTTGATAGAATCGGGTGCATGAATTCATTATGTTACCGATCAGTGTCCATCTCTACTAGGGTCCATGATGAAACCGTCATATAAGTCTAACTTCTTGGTCATCCCATAGAAACGCTTGTTGTAGAGTTAACACACGTTTCAGTGGGATGTCCATGAACCTAAACTAATGACAGTTTCATGAAACGCAGCCGTGGTATCTCAGATAAGCTTGTACATATGTATAAGTGGGTACCGGCACCCGTGGGTCAAAACGGCGTTTTGAATAGCAAAACTAACTGCTGACGCGAACGCGAAATACATTGACTTAGATCTTCTATAATAGAGAATAATAGAGAAGAAAAGTTTTGATTTTACTTACCAGCAATGTTCCTGAGGCTCCCAATTTTCCCCTTTCTGCATCATATCTGATGAATGAACTGAAAATGGTGAATTTTAAGAAAAAAAACTGACGCTTATCGGACTGGTAGGTCGACAGCATGCCGTCGAGTAACAAAAAAGCATGCTATTTAGTTTTGGTACAGACTTGTCACGTTTGCAGGACGAGGTCAATTCATTGACCGAGTACACAGGATGAGTGGGTACCGGTATAGCCTGTCAGACAGTGTAGTGTTACGCCCTTGTCCTTCTCCACTGCCCACTACCGTATTTCATGATTTGAGTCCAGCAGATTGAAGATGGCACAAGCCATTGAGATAGGGTATGAAAACTATTACTCCATATATATTGTACGATCTTCATGACATCTCATTGACTGCTCTTCTTGGGTTCAACCCTGCCATGACCAACCAGATCATGAGATGCAATCAATCATTAAATCTTCGGTGGTCATGGTGGTGTCTTTCATCTCATCCACCAACGCCAATATCTAGCCACCAGCATGCCAATTAAACATTTACCTAGCAGATCACTAACCTTGTGAAACCAACACTTGTGAATACTGAGGAGGGCAATATCGTGAAATAGGCCCCGCTCCAAAAATTTTATAATTTTTTTTTAAGGGTTAGGGTTAGGGTTTAGGGTTGGGGGTAGGTTTTAGGGTTAGTGTTTAGGATTAGGATTAGGGTTAGGGTTAGGGTAGGGTTCAGGATTAGGGCACTCACACTAGTGCTTGGTTATACTACCTCACACAACAGACATGCTGTAGCATGCAAATTGCTGACAATAGGAAAGTACTGTAGTGTTCTACCAATGAATTTTGGGGGACAGGAGCAAGAGCTGTGTCACCAGTGATAAGAAAAATATTTTTCAAAATACATTTGATCAAGATAATTTACATTCAGTTGGAGGAATGGAATGGAAATAGGATATTTTATTATCCTATGTGTAAAAAGCAAATATTGTATATGACTTTGTTGATTATTTTAGTGATATCAATCTTTGACTATAGAGGGCAGCATCTCACATAAATTTCAAAGGGGTGAAACTCCGCTTCTGCATCCGTCCAGCCATGGAGGGGGGGTACGGAGGGTCAAATTGATCCCGCGTTTTATGTACAAAATTTTATAAACCTATGGCGCAGACCATTTTTCCGAGTATCAGCGAAATTCAGGCTTGTTTTGGCTTGCGCGCAGCGCGTATCACATTTTCATGAATATTTATGAATATGTATTAGATTTTTGTGATTTATTAACATAATAACGCATGCGTACTGAATTATTTATTCATTTACCGTACCGCGTACCGTCGCCCAGACTCGTGAGAATTTCCCTAATTTCCTCTCTCATATCAATCATTTTACCCCAATAGCTTATACACCCACCATTATTTATCTGATGCCGATGCTGTCAGTAAGACATGCATCTTTGATTTTGACTTTATTTTGTGTTGATCACTTGCAGACTAAATTCAACAAAAGCTGTGTTTACAATATTATTATTTGAGGAATCCACACTCTACAAGCATTGCTTTTTTTTTGATAGTGGATCACCTCCATTTCCATAACATAAGAGCTTATAGGCTACTGTATTATTTTTTTGTAGATTAACTTTGTTTCATATTTCAAATTATTTGGGGAGGGGATCATCATAGACATATAATAAATGTATCCCCCTAAAGAATTTGATCCAAGGATTTTTTTTTTATCATTTCTGCAAACCCATTAAGGTGTATGCCCCCAAAGAAAAAATGCTGAGGAGCATTTTTTTTTTACTCGCTAGTCAGTGAATTTTAGGACAGTACCCCCCCTTGTCCTGTATGCACTGCAATCATACCTCAATTACAAAGTAACTTCATGATTTTGTGCCTGCATTATCGTCAACAATGCTTCTTTTTTCTTTCTTTTGCTAGTCCCTGAATTTTTGGACAGCCCCTTCCCCCCCCCCCCCCCCCCCACCATATGGCTACAATCACACCTCTGTCACAAAACAACTTCATATGATCTTATGCCTGCATCATGCATCATCTTCAACCTCATCATCGTCTTTTCTTCTTTCTTTTGCTAGTCAGTGAATTTCTTAACAGAGCCCCCCCCCCCCCCCCCCCCATCACACCTCAATTACAAAGCAACTTCATATGATCTTTGGCCGGAATCATCATCCTCAACCTCGTCATCATCATCATCATCATCAACACTATCTTTCTTTCACTATTCAGTGATTTTTCGGACAGTGCCCCCCCCCCCCCCCTCCATATGGCTGCAATCAACCTCAATTACAAAGCAACTTCATATGATCTTGTGCCAGCATCATCATCCTCATCATCATCAAGAACACTGACAAAAGCAACATCAACATCAGATTTCACTCAAGGTTAAGAGAAATTGAAAGACAATAAGAATATAGAGAAAAGAAAATTATTTTATTAGCAAAAAAGTGTAACTCTAATTTCAATGCAGCAAGAGATAAGCAAACATTTCTGGAGGCAGAAACTCTTGTGGGAATACTTATAATAGGCCTACTATTTAAACATTCTTGCAGTGTGAATCCATATAGCCTATCAATGTAATTACATAATAATAACAATGATAATGATAATAATAATAAAAATGTAAAAAAGAATAATAAGTTTGACAAATTTCTGAAACAATTCAGCCAAAAACTTAGATATTGGTTCATATGGTTCCCCACCTACCTGCATAGGTAGTTTTGTAAATTCAGGTAACAGCGTGAAGCAACCCATCCCTAATAATTGACTAGACTTGCTCCAGAACTACCCTCCAAACAATCACCCCCACCCCCCCCCCCCCCCCCCCTCAGTGTCTACCCCTGGACAATCAACCCAAGCCAATTACAATGCCCATCCCATCCCCTAACTTGGAAATGTTACTTACTGTAATTGACCTCAGGATTATTTCTTGGGGGGGGGGGGGGACAGTACACTGGAGGTAATTACCCGAGGAATAATAGTCCTAGAACTGTTGATTTTGAAGGCACAACTTCTATATACAATTTTTGTGTTCCCTGATTTTTTTATTTCTTTTTAATAGTTGTTAAAATGGTTTTGGTCCATGTTTCAATTGAATTCACAGATTTATACATTTTATTAGCCTGTCATGAAATCAGGCTCAAATTTTAATCTAGGTATACATCTTTAGGCAAAATGCAAATGAAGTTTCAAAATAAGGGCTTGGGGAAGGGTGCAATTCCTTAGTCTTCAAGCAGCTGGATACTCTACAAGCCTTGTACTTGAACTTCTTAGACAACCTGCAAGTAGAAAACAAAAGAAAAGAGAGAAATTTGTAAACATGCTGCAGAGTCGAGAGAGAGAGAGCGAGAGAGAAAGAAAGAAAGGCTCCTCTCTAAGTACATGATAAATGACGTGATGAACCTGCCTGAAACTTTATTCTAAGTAGTTCAGTACATTATACTAGGAGGTCTGCACATAAGACTGCAAGCTTCAGTCTGTGATAATAAAGATATTGGTTGTTGTTATTAATAGGCTAAGACTCGTTAGTCTTTACTTTGTATGGCTACTCTGTAGTAAAATACGTTGGGTTTTTTTTTTAAACATCCATGGCACATGGATATTTCTGTCTAGAATTTAGCTTAAATAACGTACTACATAAATGAAAAACTTTAAAAATCTACACTTTTCAAAGCTACAAATCATAATGGGCTTATTTCATACCTTGCCAGTAGTAGATTTTTCTAGATCAAGTGGAGTTGACTTGTCTTGATAACCAAATCTGCCTGTATTGTACCATCTGAAGACTACATCAGGTTCAGGTCCCCTTTAAAAATTAAAAAGAGAAAGAGGTTTATATCATGATTATTTTAAAAGCATTGTGGTGATAACAGGTCTATGAATGATGTCTAGCCCATACATGGCCAGGCTTGGTCTAACTGTGCCAGGCCTAGGTCTACCGTCTACTACTAGACCTAGTTCGATGATGGGTGATTTTCATGACAAAGATTAGAAAACATCAAGTTCAACTAGTCAAAGGAAGGTCCAATATAGGAGTATCATGAATTCAAACCAGGGTATAGCTTAACATGAACAATCATGGCTAAAGTTTTACTTAGAGTCTAGAGTTAGTCCGGATCAATGTTCCCAGCAAGGCCCGGCCCCAGGGGCACAGGGACACTCACTCCAACCGGCCAGTAACGGCTTAATCAGAATTAACATTACGCTTGGGAATATCGTAGCCGTCCGTCTTGCAGTGCACTCAGCCTCGACTCCAGTTTCTAACAGGTCAACATCTACCGCTGATTATCGCTGATTTAGCTAGCTTCAGTACTTTATCCACCGGAGAAAATTCTACAAACAGTTCTCTACGGAAAAAGTTTAATCTCTTTGAAAAATATCGCCATTACATTATTTTTCTCTCATGATTTAGAGTTCAAGTGTAAACAAGAATAGTTTCCTAATTTGGGGCTTTGGAGGTGATGTCCCATGCACTTTGTATAGGTAGCCTACGCACTGCTTGACGGACGATTAACAACTAGGATGAAGACTGGTTAACAAAATGTCGCTTTACTTACTTTTCAGGTCATCTTATAATCTCATTCCATTCTGAATGCTCCTTTTAAGAATTTCTGCTTCCTTGGGGTTTACTCTGAATTATTTTCACAACACGCAGATTTCCTGAAACAAATTTCTTGAGCGGTTTGTGCTGAAATGGTCAAAAAGTTGCACTCCTCTGCCAGCCGCCATTTATCCGAATTGCTGCCTCAAATCGTAGGGAATTGTGGGAAGGCAAAAATGTTTTATGTATGAGCTTATGCATTAAACATGAAGGCAATTACCCAATCATCGAACTGTATTTAAGAGTTTTATCTCATGAATAATAATTGACCCTCCGAAGTCGTCTTCAATTTTGCCGCGGCCGCCATTTTGGCCCAATGCAAAAGCCTATGGCATGTCAAAGGTCAAATTTTAGTTGCCTCTCTAGCCTTCCTTCGGAAGGCATACTGTGTATGCATCGTATCTCTGTGATAAATTTGCACAGCTCAGCATACCAATGTAGCCCTGTGTGGGACTAGGGTTAGGGCTAGGGTCGGGGTATGATGGGGCCTATATCACGAGTATGCCCCGAGGAGACTACTACTAGGGTGTCAAATAGACCCACAACGAAAGACAACAAAAACACTATGCCCGGCACACGTACTTACATGTAAATGGAGATCGTTTCATCTGTGTGTGGGAATGTGACGTCATCACTGTGCGAAAGCGCACGTAAGGGAATAAAGACTCCCATTCATTCATGTGTATTTTTCACAATTTGGCATGCCTATTTCCTACCTTGTCTTTTTTGTTGCAGTTTTTCCAGTGTAATGATATACTTTTCGAGAAAATATAATACCTATTTGTATTTTTAAAATTAATCACAAGTCATACTCATTTTTTTCCTTTCTTTTATTCCGTTCTGAATTGGGGCTTCCCGAATGAAATTACTCCATTCACGTACGTGTTGAATGGGCAGTACTTGGCTCAGAATATCGGAAATAGGGAGATAAAAATGCTATTATCTACAGAGTTTAACCCATTCGTGACAGAGGGTCCACATTTTGTGGTTTGGCCTAATAACTTTTGATGCAAAGCCCTGAAAATCATACCAAATACATGAGCAGAAAGAGCAAAAAATTCTACACATACTGTGTCCATTTTCATTGCATCAATATTTGTTGTTTGATGCTGAAATTTTTTTAAAGGAAAATAAGCATTAAAATCCTTAAATTGGCAATGCGATGAAAATGTTAAAATTACCGGTTTTCCCTGCAAATTGGCAAATTTTTGACTTCTCATCATAATTTCTGTCAATTTATATTCATTTCAGATACATGACGTTTTATAAGAAAAATGTAGCGATAAAATAAAAATGTTGGTGTTGCCAATTTGAAGAATAAAAGCTGATCAAATTAGGCTTTAAAATAATTCCTGTCACGAATGGGTTAACACTCATATTGCAAATTACTGGTATATAATAAAAATTCTAGATATTTTCAAACAACTGTGAAGTCGCTCGAGGCCAATGTGACTAAATATTGATCCTATAATCATTATTCATCAGCAAACCACGGCTCATTCAAAGAAGCGCAACGGCCGAGACAGCACGCGGAGAGTCCCGGCTCTGGTCAAAGCCGACCTCCCGTTGACGTAGCGGCCCATTGTAGCAATGAAAAAATTGAGAAGTTTAGCTTATTATTCTAGATAAGACAATTAAAAAGCTTTTTCACATTCGGATGACATAATACAAATATTTCTTATTGTAATGCTGATATTTACACATCAACTTGATTGGCGGACCTGCAAATGCATGTATTTTAAGCTGAGGTGGTCCCCACACATCCGAAAAAGCATGGAAAGTTGCCATCCCCCAGCGCAATGGGGCTGCCTTCTGAGGCCGACTCGCACGGCGTGTAGTTTCGTGGCGCTGCGGTGAAAAGCCGTTTTAGCTGCTTGCTGTCTGATATCAGAGTCGTTCTTGTCTGAATTATCTGCAGACAGAGGACTTGTTGATTTAATTAACAATTATGAAATATTATCCACGGGAATATTCCAAAGCTTATAGTCGACATAAACATGATTCCTAGCACATAATTACCATTTACAAACCTGTCTTCGAATGTGATAGCAAAATAAGGAAAAAAATCACCTTTTAGCATTAGATTTTATGCCCGCTGGCTCTGCTAGAAAAAATGAGCATTAGAAGTGGTTTGTGTCAACCTGATTTACATATGCTGAACAAAACTATTTGTTCTGAAAAAAATTCTGAAAAACTGCAGTGTTCAAAATTTGACCAAAATTCCAATATTGTATTTTTACTATAAATTACACAATTATTTTAACATTTTAAAGCGTATATTTGTCAGATTTCTAGACGTTATGTGAAATTGTTATCGAATTATTTTGAAAGAGCCTGAATATACATGTACATATTCAGTAGATGAATATACATGATATTGAAATTACCTATCCCTGTCTGTGAATTTTGATTGGTTTATTTTTCATACCATTTCTTTTTGTTTCTGATATTTTTGATCAGCTGTTTGATAACTGAACGCGCGCATTATTCAAATGAGCAAAATGTCAGCGCCCGCAAGTGAAACGCAGTGTAAGTACGTGGGCACACACTTTACGTCTGCGATCCGTTTTTGGAAAAATTTGTAATAGCATTTGCTATGAACATTCCAACTTGTACAATCTTAACGATCTAAGTTCCGAATAGTGGTATGAATACATGTACTAAAATCGAAATTTCAGACTATTGCGAGCCTCCCTGTAGGAATAAAACCGAATTCAATTCCAAATCGTAGTGACGTCGTGATAATTTATACTGGACTCTAGCAATCTTGCGATCGACTACGACGATTTGAAGCCGATTTGGCCTTGACTCTGACCACAAGGCTTGCAGTTAAGCAGAATTTCGATTTTAGTGTTCCTAGCATTATTCAGAACTTCAGATAAGATAATTTTTACTTGTTTAAACTTTCATATTTAATGCAAAATGCCAATTGTTCACAAATCGGGTCGCAGTCGGATCGTATAGTGTGCGGTGGGCTTTAGTTTAGTGTTAGACCTAGCTGGCCCGTGATGCTGCCACGGAGTATGAGTGGCAGCATCCCGAGTGGCACCGCTGGCACTGCTTCTCGGCCTCGGTGGAGCTCTTTATATCTGCAACGGTCAAAAGAACGGCCATATCATGCTTTAACTTAGCCACTACACTCAGTAGAAGCGCTGGTCTGTAAACAAGGATTGTCTTCATTAACGAAGACAAATTGTGTCCTCATAAATTGAGATTGTCATTGTTTATGAGGACATTTTTATTTCACCTTGCCCTGCGGAGCATAGACAGCAGTTTCGGGCCTTGAGAGTGCTAAAAATAGATTCTGTGTCATGAAATACCTAGCCTGGAGGCTCCTGGAGAGTAAAAAAAAAATGCTAACACTACTTACTCTCCATGGAGCCTGGCATTTTCCCTATCTCACTAAAGTAGTAGCCATTTCGCTACTTCAAAACAACCCCTGGAAAATCACTTTCCCATGGGCCAATGACACTACCAGCCTTGTAACTTTCGGCTGTGGCCATAACGAACCCGTCTGACACTTGGGACTAAAAATTTGATATCCGAGAAAGAAAATGTAGACAAAAATTTATCGTAGGGAAGCTGGTAAGAACTCACCACTGTTTACGTTCCCCTGCCGTCCATTGTAATGGCAATTGAAAATGGCGACTATCTTGCTCATGCGCATCGATGCGCAACTAGGTGTGAGTGATCTTGTAAATGTTTTCACAAAATTTACCGTAAATTAAAAAAATTTCCTCAAATGTTAACTTTCTGATGTCACTGATCTATCACTTTTTATCTTCTCAGCGGTTAGGAGGAGCTGCCATTCCCCCTCCCCAAGCACCATCCTCCATCCCTCCAATGGCGCCAGTGGAGAGAGAAAAAATCTACCAGTGGATTGTAGAGTTAGCCAGTCCTGACACAAGAGAGAATGCCCTCCATGAACTTAGGTAGGTACTCGAAAGTACTAAAAAATTTTATTATGAGGACATGGCATTTGACTTTTCTGTTTGATTGATGAACAGAGGTCTTTCTTGTAGGTGGCCTGCATGTGAATTCAGCTCATAATGCATCGATCCACATGTAAGTTATGGCCAATTCAGTGGTCAAATAATAAGGACGAGTAGACCTGTAATACCTATAAAGTACAAGTTTTCCACAGCTGAAAATTTAAGCATGTACAGTAATCATGACCAAGTGTATGCGAAGCGCACACCACGAGCGCGAAGCTCTTCGTGTTATAGATTAAGAATCAAGATTTGTGAGAATAATTTTTCCAGTTCATTAAATTCAGTTTTGAATATGATGCAATAAATTTGTTTTGTTAAATACAAGGGCATAGGGTTGGGGGTGCACTGGGTGCATTTGCAACCCCCCCCCCCCCCCTTTTCTCCTTACAACAGCTTCAAAAACAAGGGGGCACAAGACCCGGGATGCATTTAGTTCCACCTCCCCAAGATGTGCTCCTCCCCATGCCAAAACAGCCTACGCCCTTGCAATACAGGGAAGAGACTGGCGGGATATATCCGAACATACAAAAAAAAACATGCACATGCGGAACTACATGTACACTACTGAGTGTACAGAGGTCTGCTGCCGCAGTTTATGAAATCATTTTACAGCTAAAAATGCATTAATAATAATTTCATCCTCAGAATTAGCTAAATATTATATCGGAAAATGCGTAATAAGTATTAATTTTCAACGCTAAAGTTACCGATGATAAGTAAGTCCATCAGACTGGAGAGCTCATCAATATTCATGTTCCATTGTTTTGCGCTGCTAATGTGTATAGGCTAGGCAGGCTATCATGTTCTCCTGGCCAGCAAGTACCAGGCTCAATCGGGGTAGCAAGCCAGTGGCATTCCGCTGTGCATTTTTGCGGATGTATTTTGAATCAAAATGATTGTGGAGCAAATAAAACTTGTGTTTCATCAGTGCTACCTTTCAGAAGTGACCGAAACCTCATTGTATGCATAATTGTATGTTCAAAAGGTTTCAGTAGTTGTTCATTGTGGGAATTTCCTTGCAAGTCTCTGAAAAATTTGTAACCTGTCGCTCATGGTTTTAAACCTGTCTGCAGTTTTTAAGCATGTTGGACCAAATGCCAAACCTGTCGGCATTACATGTTAAAAGCCCTTGTGGAAAACCCTGGTGTGTACGTACGTATATGTATGTGCGAAAGTCGCGGAGGGTTTATGCTTTACTTGGCGTTCTATCAATTGACCTAAGGTCAAATGATAGAACGCCAAAAACCTGGGATGAATGATAGATTGAGATGCGCCGTGTCACATGATACTCACTGTAGTTTTGACCAATCAAATGTATAAGAATCTTTTGTATGAGGTATATAATGCTATATATTGATTTTCTAGTGAAAAGTAAACATAATGTATATAAAAAGTGGCCACTTTGTAACAACTATACACTTGTACAATAAAACATGAATTAAAAAACAAACAACTATACACTTGTATTTGGGATGGGAATAAACCATTATTTTTTGGCTAGCCACAAAGGTCAAGCCACCGAAGTGGAGCAAGACTAAGGGATCCTTAGCAGTGTCCGTCCATCTGTCGTCTGTCTGTTTGTTATGCTTATGAAACTTGAATAACTTTGCGACCATTTGCCCGTTGTAATCAAACTTGGAAGGCAGATGCCTTACAGGGACCTCAATGTTATTTTGGGGTCAGAGGTCGTGTAAGTAGTATGTAAAAATTTACTTGCAAGTTTCTAGTGGGGTTGGTAACTTCAAACCATAAACCATAAACCATCGCTTACAGGGACCTCCATGTTATTTGGGGTCAAAGGTCACATATGTAGGTCAAAGGTGAAATGAGGTCAAATGAGGTGAAATGTTACAATTTACCTGGAAGAATGATTGCACACGAATGTGGCGAGACACATGGCTATTGCCTGTTATGTCCTTCAAATTGGATTTCTGGATTGATATTCAATTGCTCTTTATCTGTTGTTCTTTATTCAAAACAGCAAAAAGCGTGAAGTTGTTCCAGACCTGGCGCCGATGCTGTGGCATTCCTTTGGGACCGTGGCTGCACTACTTCAAGAGATAGTCAACATCTATCCTTACATTAACCCGCCTGCACTGACAGTAAGTACACAAACAAAGATTAACCTATTGAGCATGATTTGATTTCACTGTAACATGTCTTTTGCATAGACCCTAGCCCGAGTTACTGTATCTTGGGCTTAGTATTCACTAGGTTAAAATGTGACCAATCACCTGCAATGTAATTTGTGTACAGCTAGTATATGTGTAATAACCCCAAAACTCTACCCGGCTTTCAAGAGGTTAACAGTTAAGGAGATTGAATAAAATTAAAGATTACATAAGATCACAAGTTATTGATCTTATTTGCAACTGTGTCAAGGGCAGTAGGGAAGCCAGTCTCCTCAATGCGCATAAGTTAAGATCAAGATGATATTTGTGATTTTGTTTTGAATTTATATGCCTGTTTTCATTTAAATTTCATCTCCTTATTTTCACTATTCTCAGGCCCACCAGTCAAACAGAGTGTGCAATGCCCTGGCACTGCTTCAGTGTATAGCATCACATCCAGAGACAAGATCGGCATTCTTACAAGGTAAAATTGCTACTTTATCTTAGTCGTAGAGTATTGAGAGAAATAGTTGCTAGTCATAGGGTATTGTGAGAAATAATCGTGACACACCCATGCATGCTTATGCAAGAAGATCAAAGGTTAAATCATGGAGCTCTGAATTGCTCCCTCTTACTGCAATCACTTGGGGGGGGGGGGGGGACTCCCCCCAGTGACTAACTCTCCCACCTACATGTAGCTATTGTCTTTCTATACCAATTGTTTGACCCACTGATAAAATCCTTTGCAAAAACAAAGTTTCAAAGAATCAGGAAAATACTCTAAGTGTTCAAGAAATTGATATGACACTTTTGAATCCTGATATCTGAAGGGTTTGAAAAGTTTGCACATTGTGAATGTAAAGCCCGCAGCACACTACGATCAGTCTGCGATCCGATTTTGGAAAATTTTTTTATAGCATTTGACATGAATATTCAAACATGTGTAATCTTAATGATCAAATTTTCAAATAGTCGTATGAATACAAAAATCGAAATTCCGGGCCAGGTCGAGTCTCCCTGTAGGAATAAAAGTGAACTCAATTCTGAATCATAGAGATGATATAGCAATCTTGTGATTGGCTGTAATTTGAAGCCGATTTGGCCTTTACTCCTTTGGTCAACTATTAATCATCTTGGAATATGTCGTCATCGGACAAAGCGGAGTCAAAGAGGTGGAAGGTGTTGACGTCGCCAAACACAACAAGAGCAACAGCCCTCCTCACCTGCTATCGTCAACAAGGATTGTGTAAGATTTGCTCTATGGAACGCCAGATCCTTGAAGAAAAAGGCTCATATATTATGTGACCTTATCATCCATGAACATATTGACATTGCAGCAGTGTCAGAGACTTGGTTTACTGGTGATGAACGCGATAACTTCCCTATGGTACAATTATCATCTGTTTTCAAGAGCTATGATTGGCATCACAAGCCCCGTCTTGGACGTGCTGGAGATGGTGTCGGTATTTGCATTGATAAGACAATTAAAGTTAAAGTTTACGAATCTCATGCGAATTTCATTTCTTTTGAACACATAGCTGTACTTTTGACATCTCATCAGCAAGTTCCTGTTCGTCTCATCGTTATCTACAGACCTCAGCGAACAGCGAAAGCAGAAACAACAGATCAGATATTCTTTGAAGAATTTTCAAATCTCTTGGAGCAGTTGGTACTGACTCCACATCGGTTGATGATAGTAGGGGACTTCAACTTTCATATCGACTTAAGAAGTACTTTAAATTTCACCTGCTTCTTAAACTTAATATCCTCACTTAATCTTCAACAGCATGTGCTCTTCCCTACACATAAGGAGGGCCATACTCTCGATCTCATCTTAACAAATGATTGTTTTATCAACGATGTCAACTCTACAAGTTACCTTCCATGTGATCATGTAGCAATTACATGTTCCTTGGACATTGTTAAACCTGAGCCAATGGAATTTCAGATCAAGACTAAGAAACTACATGCTATAGATGTTGGAGAGTTTCGCCAAGACATTATACGATCAGAATTATTTTTATCTCCATGCGATGATATAGATGCTCTCATTGATCAGTACGACTCTGTCTGTCTTATCAGCTCTTCTCGACAAACATGCGCCAGAAGTCGGATGCCGTTCAAATTCACCCTGGTTCTCCAATGACCTTCGCCAGAGCAAACAAGAACTCCGTGCTCTTGAACGCAAGGCTTTTTTTCCTCAAGGACTGGAAATTGACCGTCAAATTTTCAGAAAAGCCTGCTATCACTACAATAATCAGCTCAAGTCAGCACAAAGGATCTATCACAGGGATCAACTACAAGATTGTAGTTCACATGAGCTGTTTAGAAAGGTTAATCTGCATTCGATACAATTGATCATGACACTCTCCTTAAACGTTTATCACTTAGATTTGGAATCTGCGGTAAAGCACTTAACTGGCTAAATTCATACTTGCAAAGACGTACCCATGACAGTCATTGGAAATGATCGGTCTTCAACACAAATACTGACCAAAGGAGTACCTCAGGGATCCGTACTAGGTCTGATTCTATTTACACTGTATACTTCTCCTTTTGAATTTGTGATTGACAAATATTCCATACACAAGATGTTTTATGCCGATGATACTCAATTGTACCTAACATTCAAACAGACAAAACCTTGATTCTTCAATCTCCCAGATGGCTAATTGTGTCCAGGCAATCAAAGAATGGTCTCAGTTGAATGGTCTTAAGTTGAATTGCAGTACGACAGAGTTCCTTCATGTTTCATCTCGGTTTAAACAAACAACACCATTGCTGCACCATTGCTGCATTTGAACCTACATGGAAAGCAAACTGCTGCTGCTAAAACTTGCAGAAACCTTGGGGTATACTTTGACAATAAGCTCACTTTTGAACAGTTTGTCTCCCAGAAATGTCGCACGGCTTCATATGCCTTACACAAAATTGGTAAAATTAGGGAATTTATTGACAGAAGAACAACAGAGCGTTTGGTCCATGCCTTTGTCATGTGTCATTTTGATTTTTGTAACAGGCTCCTTTTTCAGTTGCCACAGCACCTCATTCAAAGACTACAAACCATCCAAACCTCAGCAGCTTGACTAGTCATGCACACTGGAAAACATGATTCAATATCTCCTGTCTTACGTAATTTACATTGGTTACCAGTCCAGTTTTGAATCCAGTTCAAGATTTTGGTCCTAGCTTTTGAATGTTTTCATGGACTAGCTCCTGCGTTACTCACTGTTTATAAACTAACAAGACAGCTTCAATCATGCAACAAAAATTTGTTTATTGTACCTCCCATTCAGACGTAAACATACATGTATGGTGAACGTTCATTTGCTCATGCTGCCTCAGTTTTATGGAATAACCTCCCAAACTCTCTAAGAAACATCGACACAATAGATAAGTTTAAATCTGCACTTAAAACACATTTATTCAAAACATAGCTCAGTTTAACAATGTAAACTCAGTAACCTATCTTTTAATTATGTCTTTTTCCCCTCTATCTTTTAAAGCGCATAGGGACATACAGATCAGCTTAGGAATTAATTTTTTTTTTAAGGGGCTATTTTTTTTTTTTACATTGGGGCTACCATTGAATATCTTGGGGCTATTTTTCTTATTAAGGGGCTACTCATTGTAATGCATAAAAGCATAGAACATGTATAACTGTAAACAGTATTAAATTGGGGATTTGTACTATCAAATGTTCAAAGTAACTCAAAGTGATCACTGAATGATATGATAGGATCACACGCCCGGCCACACTAGAAATATCTGCAGTCACAGACATGTACAGTCACAGCAGGGAGTCAGAAAGCCCTCATTGCAAGGCAATCTTTTGTGAAAAAACAACTACTTTTCATATTCTAGAATACACCTTCATTCCACAAAAGCTTAAAGAGACAGCCAAATATCACATTTAAAGTAAGTTCTAAACATATAGATACCTTTTCAGATACTTTTGTGGCGATATTACTTGTTGAATTTTGATCATCTCACAACTGACTCGAAAGACTATGTGTGGGACTGAACTCAGAAATTTAGACGTTTTCGTGATTTCAGACTCATTTTGAGGTGACAAATTCGGGGCTGCCAACATTGGATAATAGTTGAGAGTGAGATTATATGAGAAGTGAAGTGCGAGGGAGCGCAGCGACCAAGCCTGACCGAGCGAAGCGAGGGAGTGGGGGAGGGTGTGGGAGGGGGGCGACCCCCCCCCCCTCCTACGGTGTGGAGCTTTTTTATTTTTCAAGGTGAAATTGTGTGATCGGGTGCATACTTTATAGAGTATTTTAACATATTCCTAAAGGCATTATGAAGAGAGAAAATTATACAGTTTTACATGCAAAGAAAATGATAAACACGGAATACCCACTTGTTGAAAAATGCCAACCATGTCTTTGTTTGGTTCCCTTCTCTGTTTGTCCCAGGTTTTGGATGTGGGTACTCTTGGGTGCAGATGATGGGAAGATGCAACAAGCAAGCATCCAAACAGAGAATTTATTGTATCAAGCCTCCTCTGTTACC
>CM057167.1:11736666-11751158 GCA_029962745.1 Echinometra lucunter
ACCTAACTTAGACCACAGCTAACTAGGACAGAAATAGAAGACGACGGACTTTCACAAGTCTTGAAAAGAATGTGTTGATCGATCATCACGTTTAATCATCATTATCTTCTTTTAAAACTCTCTTATATATACTCGTGTTAACGGCCCCACCAAACGCGATTCAAATATGATTAATACAGCATCGGGGCTGATGAGCACAGTATATATACTCGTTTTTACGGCCCCACCAAACGGGATCCAAACGTGATTAACACAGCAGCGGGGCTGATGCCCATCAGCCCCACTGCCGTGATAATCAATTCACAATCCCGTTTGGTGGGGCCGTAAACACGAGTATATATTAGGGAGTGGTCAATCGAGTAATGTTAAAAATGTGAAAATGTAAAAATGAGTTTCATGATCGATCAACTATTGAACGAATGATAAAATGTAGGCCTAATATACTTCGTGTCGGAATCAGCCCCACATTCAAACTGTTTTAGAGGTGGGGCCTGAAACACGATATTGCCATTTTTTCAGTGATACATATTGCTAAAATTGATTTATTTGATTGTGTTCGTTGCGTCTTTTGTGATGTTCAGGATGTTAGAATTGCGCAGTTACGCATATGCGCAGACTTGGGCACTGCGCAGACAAGGGGCATCAGACCATATAAGCAAAGCCAAGAAATCACTTATCCTGAATCTACTCGGTCAATGAATTGACGAGTGGACCCTACTACTAGAGATGGACTAATAATTGGGAGCCTTTCTTACTTTGTTCTTATGACCGCCACCACCTGAAAGTGTGAATGTTGATGAGCACATTCATTTGCCGCGACAATGTTGCTTACGTAATAACGAATCGTCACAAACAAAACATCTTAGCTTTCTTCGAATACCTTTCGCTTAAGTGTCACTTAGGGAAAGGCAGTGTATACAGCCACATGCGTGTGGTTGTATCCACAGCATTGACATGAGGATACAGCCACACTCGTCTCATTATACCGAGTTTCCATCTTTCTCGAATATCATGTATACTTCAACGCAAAAGTGAAAAAAAGGTACCATAGCTTCAACGTAAATATTGACTGCTAATTTCAGTCTATATCTTCAATCATTTGTGAGATTGATTGTTACAGAAGTGGACACTTGTGGACATGCATTTGACCTAGCCTAACTTTGAAAAATACAAAATGTCCTCTACCGTTTTATGACCTCATAGTCCTGGAAATCATTCGGATAAGTTTACAAATGAAGTTTAAGATCATTGTGTTGGGGCAAAATTTACGGGTCTCTCTTGCAAACTGCTTGTAATTTCCTATTTAAAAATGTATACAGCAATTTTCATTTGTATGCCACAACTGCACATGCATTTCTATGATTTTAAGTGATATATTTTCTTCTGCGCATGCATTTTGTATATTTCTCAAATAAAACTTCTGGTTCTCTTCAGGCTGACTGGCAGCGGTCGTGATGAGATCAAAGTGGGGAAGCATATTTGGAATGTCATTGTGATAATTTTGATAGAATCGGGTGCATGAATTCATTATGTTACCGATCAGTGTCCATCTCTACTAGGGTCCATGATGAAACCGTCATATAAGTCTAACTTCTTGGTCATCCCATAGAAACGCTTGTTGTAGAGTTAACACACGTTTCAGTGGGATGTCCATGAACCTAGACTAATGACAGTTTCATGAAACGCAGCCGTGGTATCTCAGATAAGCTTGTACATATGTATAAGTGGGTACCGGCACCCGTGGGTCAAAACGGCGTTTTGAATAGCAAAACTAACTGCTGACGCGAACGCGAAATACATTGACTTAGATCTTCTATAATAGAGAATAATAGAGAAGAAAAGTTTTGATTTTACTTACCAGCAATGTTCCTGAGGCTCCCAATTTTCCCCTTTCTGCATCATATCTGATGAATGAACTGAAAATGGTGAATTTTAAGAAAAAAAACTGACGCTTATCGGACTGGTAGGTCGACAGCATGCCGTCGAGTAACAAAAAAGCATGCTATTTAGTTTTGGTACAGACTTGTCACGTTTGCAGGACGAGGTCAATTCATTGACCGAGTACACAGGATGAGTGGGTACCGGTATAGCCTGTTAGACAGTGTAGTGTTACGCCCTTGTCCTTCTCCACTGCCCACTACCGTATTTCATGATTTGAGTCCAGCAGATTGAAGATGGCACAAGCCATTGAGATAGGGTATGAAAACTATTACTCCATATATATTGTACGATCTTCATGACATCTCATTGACTGCTCTTCTTGGGTTCAACCCTGCCATGACCAACCAGATCATGAGATGCAATCAATCATTAAATCTTCGGTGGTCATGGTGGTGTCTTTCATCTCATCCACCAACGCCAATATCTAGCCACCAGCATGCCAATTAAACATTTACCTAGCAGATCACTAACCTTGTGAAACCAACACTTGTGAATACTGAGGAGGGCAATATCGTGAAATAGGCCCCGCTCCAAAAATTTTATAATTTTTTTTTAAGGGTTAGGGTTAGGGTTTAGGGTTGGGGGTAGGTTTTAGGGTTAGGGTTTAGGATTAGGATTAGGGTTAGGGTTAGGGTAGGGTTCAGGATTAGGGCACTCACACTAGTGCTTGGTTATACTACCTCACACAACAGACATGCTGTAGCATGCAAATTGCTGACAATAGGAAAGTACTGTAGTGTTCTACCAATGAATTTTGGGGGACAGGAGCAAGAGCTGTGTCACCAGTGATAAGAAAAATATTTTTCAAAATACATTTGATCAAGATAATTTACATTCAGTTGGAGGAATGGAATGGAAATAGGATATTTTATTATCCTATGTGTAAAAAGCAAATATTGTATATGACTTTGTTGATTATTTTAGTGATATCAATCTTTGACTATAGAGGGCAGCATCTCACATAAATTTGCACAGCTCAGCATACCAATGTAGCCCTGTGTAGGACTAGGGTTAGGGCTAGGGTCGGGGTATGATGGGGCCTATATCACGAGTATGCCCCGAGGAGACTACTACTAGGGTGTCAAATAGACCCACAACGAAAGACAACAAAAACACTATGCCCGGCACACGTACTTACATGTAAATGGAGATCGTTTCATCTGTGTGTGGGAATGTGACGTCATCACTGTGCGAAAGCGCACGTAAGGGGATAAAGACTCCCATTCATTCATGTGTATTTTTCACAATTTGGCATGCCTATTTCCTACCTTGTCTTTTTTGTTGCAGTTTTTCCAGTGTAATGATATACTTTTCTAGAAAATATAATACCTATTTGTATTTTTAAAATTAATCACAAGTCATACTCATTTTTTTCCTTTCTTTTATTCCGTTCTGAATTGGGGCTTCCCGAATGAAATTACTCCATTCACGTACGTGTTGAATGGGCAGTACTTGGCTCAGAATATCGGAAATAGGGAGATAAAAATGCTATTATCTACAGAGTTTAACACTCATATTGCAAATTACTGGTATATAATAAAAATTCTAGATATTTTCAAACAACTGTGAAGTCGCTCGAGGCCAATGTGACTAAATATTGATCCTATAATCATTATTCATCAGCAAACCACGGCTCATTCAAAGAAGCGCAACGGCCGAGACAGCACGCGGAGAGTCCCGGCTCTGGTCAAAGCCGACCTCGCGTTGACGTAGCGGCCCATTGTAGCAATGAAAAAATTGAGAAGTTTAGCTTATTATTCTAGATAAGACAATTAAAAAGCTTTTTCACATTCGGATGACATAATACAAATATTTCTTATTGTAATGCTGATATTTACACATCAACTTGATTGGCGGACCTGCAAATGCATGTATTTTAAGCTGAGGTGGTCCCCACACATCCGAAAAAGCATGGAAAGTTGCCATCCCCCAGCGCAATGGGGCTGCCTTCTGAGGCCGACTCGCACGGCGTGTAGTTTCGTGGCGCTGCGGTGAAAAGCCGTTTTAGCTGCTTGCTGTCTGATATCAGAGTCGTTCTTGTCTGAATTATCTGCAGACAGAGGACTTGTTGATTTAATTAACAATTATGAAATATTATCCACGGGAATATTCCAAAGCTTATAGTCGACATAAACATGATTCCTAGCACATAATTACCATTTACAAACCTGTCTTCGAATGTGATAGCAAAATAAGGAAAAAAATCACCTTTTAGCATTAGATTTTATGCCCGCTGGCTCTGCTAGAAAAAATGAGCATTAGAAGTGGTTTGTGTCAACCTGATTTACATATGCTGAACAAAACTATTTGTTCTGAAAAAAATTCTGAAAAACTGCAGTGTTCAAAATTTGACCAAAATTCCAATATTTTGTATTTTTACTATAAATTACACAATTATTTTAACATTTTAAAGCGTATATTTGTCAGATTTCTAGACGTTATGTGAAATTGTTATCGAATTACTTTGAAAGAGCCTGAATATACATGTACATATTCAGTAGATGAATATACATGATATTGAAATTACCTATCCCTGTCTGTGAATTTTGATTGGTTTATTTTTCATACCATTTCTTTTTGTTTCTGATATTTTTGATCAGCTGTTTGATAACTGAACGCGCGCATTATTCAAATGAGCAAAATGTCAGCGCCCGCAAGTGAAACGCAGTGTAAGTACGTGGGCACACACTTTACGTCTGCGATCCGTTTTTGGAAAAATTTGTAATAGCATTTGCTATGAACATTCCAACTTGTACAATCTTAACGATCTAAGTTCCGAATAGTGGTATGAATACATGTACTAAATCGAAATTTCAGACTATTGCGAGCCTCCCTGTAGGAATAAAACCGAATTCAATTCCAAATCGTAGTGACGTCGTGATAATTTATACTGGACTCTAGCAATCTTGCGATCGACTACGACGATTTGAAGCCGATTTGGCCTTGACTCTGACCACAAGGCTTGCAGTTAAGCAGAATTTCGATTTTAGTGTTCCTAGCATTATTCAGAACTTCAGATAAGATAATTTTTACTTGTTTAAACTTTCATATTTAATGCAAAATGCCAATTGTTCACAAATCGGGTCGCAGTCAGATCGTATAGTGTGCGGTGGGCTTTAGTTTAGTGTTAGACCTAGCTGGCCCGTGATGCTGCCACGGAGTATGAGTGGCAGCATCCCGAGTGGCACCGCTGGCACTGCTTCTCGGCCTCGGTGGAGCTCTTTATATCTGCAACGGTCAAAAGAACGGCCATATCATGCTTTAACTTAGCCACTACACTCAGTAGAAGCGCTGGTCTGTAAACAAGGATTGTCTTCATTAACGAAGACAAATTGTGTCCTCATAAATTGAGATTGTCCTTGTTTATGAGGACATTTTTATTTCACCTTGCCCTGCGGAGCATAGACAGCAGTTTCGGGCCTTGAGAGTGCTAAAAATAGATTCTGTGTCATGAAATACCTAGCCTGGAGGCTCCTGGAGAGTAAAAAAAAAATGCTAACGCTACTTACTCTCCATGGAGCCTGGCATTTTCCCTATCTCACTAACGTAGTAGCCATTTCGCTACTTCAAAACAACCCCTGGAAAATCACTTTCCCATGGGCCAATGACACTACCAGCCTTGTAACTTTCGGCTGTGGCCATAACGAACCCGTCTGACACTTGGGACTAAAAATTTGATATCCGAGAAAGAAAATGTAGACAAAAATTTATCGTAGGGAAGCTGGTAAGAACTCACCACTGTTTACGTTCCCCTGCCGTCCATTGTAATGGCAATTGAAAATGGCGACTATCTTGCTCATGCGCATCGATGCGCAACTAGGTGTGAGTGATCTTGTAAATGTTTTCACAAAATTTACCGTAAATTAAAAAAATTTCCTCAAATGTTAACTTTCTGATGTCACTGATCTATCACTTTTTATCTTCTCAGCGGTTAGGAGGAGCTGCCATTCCCCCTCCCCAAGCACCATCCTCCATCCCTCCAATGGCGCCAGTGGAGAGAGAAAAAATCTACCAGTGGATTGTAGAGTTAGCCAGTCCTGACACAAGAGAGAATGCCCTCCATGAACTTAGGTAGGTACTCGAAAGTACTAAAAAATTTTATTATGAGGACATGGAATTTGACTTTTCTGTTTGATTGATGAACAGAGGTCTTTCTTGTAGGTGGCCTGCATGTGAATTCAGCTCATAATGCATCGATCCACATGTAAGTTATGGCCAATTCAGTGGTCAAATAATAAGGACGAGTAGACCTGTAATACCTATAAAGTACAAGACTGCCGTTACTATGAGGTCCAATGTCTGGCATGAAATCTAGATTGTTCACCAGAGAAAATCTAAATGTACTCTCCGTTTAGTGTACAAATATTGACTGCTCATGAGGATGGTGATGGAAATTATCAATACTGACGTACCAGGCCTTCTATGGAAGGGCCGGTATGAACAGCCGAGGGAGTGATAATTTCCACCACCATCCAATTACAGAGCAGTCAATATTTGTTTTATATACCTCACTCTTCCAACAAAATACAAAATTCCCAGAGAGTTAGAAGAAAGTCATTCTGAGTTCAAAAGCATATAGCTAAACTGAACTTACAGCTTATTTCGTTGGCCGGCTTGCACAGACGAAATAAACGGCTGTATTATGTGTACATGCTCATAGCTGTTCGAGAATGTGTGTACCAGTGTTTTCCACAGCTGAAAATTTAAGCATGTACAGTAATCATGACCAAGTGTATGCGAAGCGCACACCACGAGCGCGAAGCTCTTCGTGTTATAGATTAAGAATCAAGATTTGTGAGAATAATTTTTCCAGTTCATTAAATTCAGTTTTGAATATGATGCAATAAATTTGTTTTGTTAAATACAAGGGCATAGGGTTGGGGGTGCACTGGGTGCATTTGCAACCCCCCCCCCCCCCTTTTCTGCTTACAACAGCTTCAAAAACAAGGGGGCACAAGACCCGGGATGCATTTAGTTCCACCTCCCCAAGATGTGCACCTCCCCATGCCAAAACAGCCTACGCCCTTGCAATACAGGGAAGAGACTGGCGGGATATATCTGAACATACAAAAAAAAACATGCACATGCGGAACTACATGTACACTACTGAGTGTACAGAGGTCTGCTGCCGCAGTTTATGAAATCATTTTACAGCTAAAAATGCATTAATAATAATTTCATCCTCAGAATTAGCTAAATATTATATCGGAAAATGCGTAATAAGTATTAATTTTCAACGCTAAAGTTACCGATGATAAGTAAGTCCATCAGACTGGAGAGCTCATCAATATTCATGTTCCATTGTTTTGCGCTGCTAATGTGTATAGGCTAGCAGGCTATCATGTTCTCCTGGCCAGCAAGTACCAGGCTCAATCGGGGGTAGCAAGCCAGTGGCATTCCGCTGTGCATTTTTGCGGATGTATTTGAATCAAAATGATTGTGGAGCAAATAAAACTTGTGTTTCATCAGTGCTACCTTTCAGAAGTGACCGAAACCTCATTGTATGCATAATTGTATGTTCAAAAGGGTTCAGTAGTTGTTCATTGTGGGAATTTCCTTGCAAGTCTCTGAAAAATTTGTAACCTGTCGCTCATGGTTTTAAACCTGTCTGCAGTTTTTAAGCATGTTGGACCAAATGCCAAACCTGTCGGCATTACATGTTAAAAGCCCTTGTGGAAAACCCTGGTGTGTACGTACGTATATGTATGTGCGAAAGTCGCGGAGGGTTTATGCTTTACTTGGCGTTCTATCAATTGACCTAAGGTCAAATGATAGAACGCCAAAACCTGGGATGAATGATAGATTGAGATGCGCCGTGTCACATGATACTCACTGTAGTTTTGACCAATCAAATGTATAAGAATCTTTTGTATGAGGTATATAATGCTATATATTGATTTTCTAGTGAAAAGTAAACATAATGTATATAAAAAGTGGCCACTTTGTAACAACTATACACTTGTACAATAAAACATGAATTAAAAAACAAACAACTATACACTTGTATTTGGGATGGGAATAAACCATTATTTTTTGGCTAGCCACAAAGGTCAAGCCACCGAAGTGGAGCAAGACTAAGGGATCCTTAGCAGTGTCCGTCCATCTGTCGTCTGTCTGTTTGTTATGCTTATGAAACTTGAATAACTTTGCGACCATTTGCCCGTTGTAATCAAACTTGGAAGGCAGATGCCTTACAGGGACCTCAATGTTATTTTGGGGTCAGAGGTCGTGTAAGTAGTATGTAAAAATTTACTTGCAAGTTTCTAGTGGGGTTGGTAACTTCAAACCATAAACCATAAACCATCGCTTACAGGGACCTCCATGTTATTTGGGGTCAAAGGTCACATATGTAGGTCAAAGGTGAAATGAGGTCAAATGAGGTGAAATGTTACAATTTACCTGGAAGAATGATTGCACACGAATGTGGCGAGACACATGGCTATTGCCTGTTATGTCCTTCAAATTGGATTTCTGGATTGATATTCAATTGCTCTTTATCTGTTGTTCTTTATTCAAAACAGCAAAAAGCGTGAAGTTGTTCCAGACCTGGCGCCGATGCTGTGGCATTCCTTTGGGACCGTGGCTGCACTACTTCAAGAGATAGTCAACATCTATCCTTACATTAACCCGCCTGCACTGACAGTAAGTACACAACAAAGATTAACCTATTGAGCATGATTTGATTCACTGTAACATGTCTTTTGCATAGACCCTAGCCCGAGTTACTGTATCTTGGGCTTAGTATTCACTAGGTTAAAATGTGACCAATCACCTGCAATGTAATTTGTGTACAGCTAGTATATGTGTAATAACCCCAAAACTCTACCCGGCTTTCAAGAGGTTAACAGTTAAGGAGATTGAATAAAATTAAAGATTACATAAGATCACAAGTTATTGATCTTATTTGCAACTGTGTCAAGGGCAGTAGGGAAGCCAGTCTCCTCAATGCGCATAAGTTAAGATCAAGATGATATTTGTGATTTTGTTTTGAATTTATATGCCTGTTTCATTTAAATTTCATCTCCTTATTTTCACTATTCTCAGGCCCACCAGTCAAACAGAGTGTGCAATGCCCTGGCACTGCTTCAGTGTATAGCATCACATCCAGAGACAAGATCGGCATTCTTACAAGGTAAAATTGCTACTTTATCTTAGTCGTAGAGTATTGAGAGAAATAGTTGCTAGTCATAGGGTATTGTGAGAAATAATCGTGACACACCCAGGCATGCTTATTCAAGAAGATCAAAGGTTAAATCATGGAGCTCTGAATTGCTCCCTCTTACTGCAATCACTTGGGGGGGGGACTCCCCCCAGTGACTAACTCTCCCACCTACATGTAGCTATTGTCTTTCTATACCAATTGTTTGACCCACTGATAAAATCCTTTGCAAAAACAAGTTTCAAAGAATCAGGAAAATACTCTAAGTGTTCAAGAAATTGATATGACACTTTTGAATCCTGATATCTGAAGGGTTTGAAAAGTTTGCACATTGTGAATGTAAAGCCCGCAGCACACTACGATCAGTCTGCGATCCGATTTTGGAAAATTTTTTTATAGCATTTGACATGAATATTCAAACATGTGTAATCTTAATGATCAAATTTTCAAATAGTCGTATGAATACAAAAATCGAAATTCCGGGCCAGGTCGAGTCTCCCTGTAGGAATAAAGTGAACTCAATTCTGAATCATAGAGATGATATAGCAATCTTGTGATTGGCTGTAATTTGAAGCCGATTTGGCCTTTACTCCTTTGGTCAACTATTAATCATCTTGGAATATGTCGTCATCGGACAAAGCGGAGTCAAAGAGGTGGAAGGTGTTGACGTCGCCAAACACAACAAGAGCAACAGCCTTCCTCACCTGCTATTGTCAACAAGGATTGTGTAAGATTTGTTCTATGGAACGCCAGATCCTTGAAGAAAAAGGCTCATATATTATGTGACCTTATCATCCATGAACATATTGACATTGCAGCAGTGTCAGAGACTTGGTTTACTGGTGATGAACGCGATAACTTCCCTATGGTACAATTATCATCTGTTTTCAAGAGCTATGATTGGCATCACAAGCCCAGTCTTGGACGTGCTGGAGATGGTGTCGGTATTTGCATTGATAAGACAATTAAAGTTAAAGTTTACGAATCTCATGCGAATTTCATTTCTTTTGAACACATAGCTGTACTTTTGACATCTCATCAGCAAGTTCCTGTTCGTCTCATCGTTATCTACAGACCTCAGCGAACAGCGAAAGCAGAAACAACAGATCAGATATTCTTTGAAGAATTTTCAAATCTCTTGGAGCAGTTGGTACTGACTCCACATCGGTTTGATGATAGTAGGGGACTTCAACTTTCATATCGACTTAAGAAGTACTTTAAATTTCACCTGCTTCTTAAACTTGATATCCTCACTTAATCTTCAACAGCATGTGCTCTTCCTACACATAAGGAGGGCCATACTCTCGATCTCATCTTAACAATGATTGTTTTATCAACGATGTCAACTCTACAAGTTACCTTCCATATGATCATGTAGCAATTACATGTTCCTTGACATTGTTAAACCTGAGCCAATGGAATTTCAGATCAAGACTAAGAAACTACATGCTATAGATGTTGGAGAGTTTCGCCAAGACATTATACGATCAGAATTATTTTTATCTCCATGCGATGATATAGATGCTCTCATTGATCAGTACGACTCTGTCTGTCTTATCAGCTCTTCTCGAACAAACATGCGCCAGAAGTCGGATGCCGTTCAAATTCACCCTGGTTCTCCAATGACCTTCGCCAGAGCAAACAAGACTCCGTGCTCTTGAACGCAAGGCCTTTTTTTCCTCAAGGACTGGAAATTGACCGTCAAATTTCAGAAAAGCCTGCTATCACTACAATAATCAGCTCAAGTCAGCACAAAGGATCTATCACAGGGATCAACTACAAGATTGTAGTTCACGTAGAGCTTTTTAGAAAGGTTAATCTGCATTCGATACAATTGATCATGACACTCTCCTTAAAACGTTTATCACTTAGATTTGGAATCTGCGGTAAAGCACTTAACTGGCTAAATTCATACTTGCAAAGACGTACCCATGACAGTCATTGGAAATGATCGGTCTTCAACACAATACTGACCAAAGGAGTACCTCAGGGATCCGTACTAGGTCTGATTCTATTTACACTGTATACTTCTCCTTTTGAATTTGTGATTGACAAATATTCCATAACACAAGATGTTTTATGCCGATGATACTCAATTGTACCTAACATTCAAACAGACAAAACCTTGATTCTTCAATCTCCCAGATGGCTAATTGTGTCCAGGCAATCAAAGAATGGTCTCAGTTGAATGGTCTTAAGTTGAATTGCAGTACGACAGAGTTCTTTCATGTTTCAATCTCGGTTTAAACAAACAACACCATTGCTGCACCATTGCTGCATTTGAACCTACATGGAAAGCAAACTGCTGCTGCTAAAACTTGCAGAAACCTTGGGGTATACTTTGACAATAAGCTCACTTTTGAACAGTTTGTCTCCCAGAAATGTCGCACGGCTTCATATGCCTTACACAAAATTGGTAAAATTAGGGAATTTATTGACAGAAGAACAACAGAGCGTTTGGTCCATGCCTTTGTCATGTGTCATTTTGATTTTTGTAACAGCCTCCTTTTCAGTTGCCACAGCACCTCATTCAAAGACTACAACCATCCAAACCTCAGCAGCTTGACTAGTCATGCACACTGGAAAACATGATTCAATATCTCCTGTCTTACGTAATTTACATTGGTTACCAGTCCAGTTTTGAATCCAGTTCAAGATTTTGGTCCTAGCTTTTGAATGTTTTCATGGACTAGCTCCTGCGTTACTCACTGTTTATAAACTAACAAGACAGCTTCAATCATGCAACAAAATTTGTTTATTGTACCTCCCATTCAGACGTAAACATACATGTATGGTGAACGTTCATTTGCTCATGCTGCCTCAGTTTTATGGAATAACCATCCCAAACTCTCAGAAGAAACATCGACACAATAGATAAGTTAACATCTGCACTTAAAACACCATTTATTCAAACATAGCTCAGTTTAACAATGTAACTCAGTAACCTATCTTTTATTTATGTCTTTTTCCCCTCTATCTTTTTAAAGCGCATAGGGACATACAGATCAGCTTAGGAATTAATTTTTTTTTAAGGGGCTATTTTTTTTTTTTTACATGGGGCTACCATTGAATATCTTGGGGCTATTTTTCTTATTAAGGGGCTACTCATTGTAATGCCATAAAGCATAGAACATGTATAACTGTAAACAGATAAATTGGGGATTTGTACTATCAAAGTTCAAAGTAACTCAAAGTGCTCACTGAATGATATGATAGGATCACACGCCCGGCCACACTAGAATATCTGCAGTCACAGAATGTACAGTCCACAGCAGGGAGTCAGAAAGCCCTCATTGCAAGGCAATCTTTTGTGAAAAACCAACTACTTTTCATATTCTAGAATACACCTTCATTCCACAAACGCTTAAGAGACAGCCAAATATCACATTTAAAGTAAGTTCTAAACATATAGATACCTTTTCAGATACTTTTGTGGCGATATTACTTGTTGAATTTTGATCATCTCACAACTGACTCGAAAAGACTATGTGTGGGACTGAACTCAGAAATTTAAGACGTTTTCGTGATTTCAGACTCATTTGAGGTGATAAATTCAGGGCTGCCAACATTGGATAATAGTTGAGAGTGAGATTATATGAGAAGTGAAGTGCGAGGGAGCGCAGCGACCAAGCCTTACGGAGCGAAGCGAGGGGAGTTGGGGAGGGTGTGGGGAGGGGGCGACCCCCCCCCCCCCCCTCCTACGGTGTGGAGCTTTTTTATTTTCAAGGTGGAAATTGTGTGATCGGGTGCATACTTTATAGAGTATTTTAACATATTCCTAAAGGCATTATGAAGAGAGAAAATTATACAGTTTTACATGCAAAGAAAATGATAAACACGGATACCCACTTGTTGAAAAATGCCAACCATGTCTTTGTTTGGTTCCCTTCTCTGTTTGTCCCCAGGTTTTGGATGTGGGTACTCTTGAGTGCAGATGATGGGAAGATGCAACAAGCAAGCATCCAAACAGAGAATTTATTGTATCAAGCATCCTCGTTACCATTTTCATTGTCATTATGGCTGAAGTGTTCCATAGTGCGTATACGGTATGGCACGGGCCGGTCATGTCAGGTATCGATGCATAATATAGCCTAGCCCGCTAGGCACAGGATCAAAACTTACCATAAAGATCCTATAAATTAATCTCTATGGACTTACATACCACTGCGCCTCGAAATGAGATCAAGACTTTTGGCAAAAGGCATGGCCAAATTTACACCAAGTTTTTCAGTGGTTCGATATTCCTTGAGATGGTCGCCATTTTATATAGAATCTATCATTTTTATTATTATATTTAGTTATTTCAGATATCGTGCGTGAGAAATTTCATGAATTAGCTGGTAGTGTGAGAAATGGGTGAAATGCGTGAGTCTCACCTCAATGCGATGAAGTGTTGGCAGCCCTGGATAATTTCTTCTTGAACCAAATATACAGAGGCATCTGACACTATCTGTTGACTAAATATCATCACTGAAAAACCGCTGGATGGCATATTATGGGATTCTAGGATGATATTTTGGGGAGCCGAATGGAAACTGTGGTAGTAGAATGTTGACAGTGCACTGCACATGAGCTCTATGCATGTATTGCGTAATATGCACAGGCTAGACTTGCGATATCGCGAGGTAAGGTAGCATGGTTGCAATTTCATTGCGACTGACACTCCTGGATTCGTATCAATCGGACACAAACCCGCGATGCTTGTGAAGGTATTATACTTTCGTGAAATCATAAAGGTTTACGCGCTCAGAAAACTGTCAAGACTTTCAAAGGGGCATTATATATATTGGGGCGACTCTGAAATAAATAGTCGCGCCCCAAACATTAGGTTCTGAGAATTTTAGGGGCAATTTGGGCTGTCATGAGGGCGAAATCGCCTGTCGTCCTCGTGTATTTCCGACGCTGATACAGATGTAATGTGTTATGCGCTATACAAAAACTGTACATTATTGTTATTACTTACCCGACCACAAGGCTTGCAGTTAACCAAAATTTCGATTATAGTATTCCTATCATATCATTATGTTGAACTTCAGATAAAATAATTTAACTTAACTTATGTAAACTTTCATATTTAATGCTAAATGCAATTTGTTCGAAAATCAGGGTCGCAGTCGGATCGTATAGTGTGCGGTGGGCTTAAGGTTCCCCCCCCCCCCCCCGAAATTGATTTAAAGAATTAGAGAAAATACATGTACTTGCGGAAGGCTCAATAGCATAAATCTTGAATAACATCAAATCTAGTACCTTCTCCTTTCTCACATAAACTGCAAGAAACTGATTTGCAATTAAGGTTGTTCACATATGAAGCAGCAAATCCCTGTGGTAACCTTAACTCCTGCATTTTTTTTCAACACGTAAGAGTGATGGGTATAACTTTATAAGAGGCAGC